>CM060413.1:165321082-165921082 GCA_030545235.1 Helianthus tuberosus | reverse complement strand
CTGGGAATCTGAGTTTAAAACTTTTGCTTACTGGTAAAGTATAAAAATTTACTTAAAACATCAGTAGGTATCAATTCTTATATATCTAAAATGGTTTTAATACATACTATGCACTTAAAACGCGTAAAAGGGCGATTTTAAGCGATTTTCGGGTTTTATAAGAAGAGCTGATATTTTTATTATTCCAGAAGGCTTAAAATATTCTATTTATCTTATTGGATTAGTAGAAAAAGGTTTGGTATCAAAAGGATTGGTAAAACTCATTTTATAGCCTAAAAGGGCAAAACCGACAATTACCGGATCAAGCTTAGAACTCTATGTTATGCTTAGCCTAAAAATAAATAAAATCCCAAAATATTATTTTATATCAGTGGGTAAAAATTTTGGCAAAAAAATCGGGTTTAGATAGGCTATATGCTAATTACGCCATTTAATTACTAAAAAGCTTTCTAATTACGCTATTGAGCGTAACTCTTAATCTAGACCTCAAACTGATGTCAAATTTTAGGTACAAGTTTATAAATCAGTAACTAAGGTTTCTACTCTTTTACATTTTCAAAATTTATGTTTTAAGGTCATATGGGCATAATAGTCAACATTTAGGCATTTAACGGAAATATGCATATGAATCGGATAACTAATGAACCAAGTTGTATAATCACAGAGGGTTATACTTATATGAAACCTGGTCCTAATAAGGTTCTAAGACATTACTAAACTATGCTCTAATGGGTCAGAACTGAAAGTCAAAGCAAAAGTCTACTTTTGCGACTTCCGGTTCTGAACCGAGCTTAAACAGAAAATTATCGAGTTGAACATGTTTAGGCATGTTCTTACATTAATTACCAAGTTATATTAATGACAAAACAGGTTGCATAGCTTCTACATTGCTAATTATGCATTAATTTGAAAATAAGCTTTCTGTTGACTTTTTAAGATTATCTTTGACCCGACAATTGACCTAGTTAGAGTGGGAATCAGAGGGTGCCCTTTTAAGGGTTTATTGCCCACATAATTACCAACTCATAGGTACTTTCAATATGAAATTTGACTGGACAAATTAAGATTAATGACGAAGTCAAATCTTAATTACGACGGTTTGACTTTACGCTAATTAACTAATCAAAGCTAAATTAAGGAAGGTTAAGGACACTAACAAAGGTCCTAAGCACGACTAGAGGTCACTAGGAAGGGTGCTTGAGCTCCAGGAACCTCCAGATAATGAGTTGTGAAGTTTCCAAGTGAGGTGCTCAAATGGTGCAACAAAGAACTTCTTATATAGGGACTTTGATTCATCAAGATCATGACATATAAGTCTATGGAATGATTCCTGATCATTCCAAGTGTCCCTAGGCCCTTTAAAACCATCAAACAAGCCCCAGGTATCAAAAACCAAGCTTCTAAGTCGGTTAAACTTGCTGGAACAGGCACCTGTCCAAAGAATCTGCATCTGGGCACTTTAGGCGGGCCGCGTAAGATCCCATAGAGGGTTTATGCGCCCGGTATGGCTCCTCCACCCGGTTTCCAAGTTTACCATAATTGCACTTTTGGCCCCTGGTCCTTCCAAACTTGATTTTAACATGGTTTCTTGCACTTTTAACCCCCAAACTTGACTTTTAAGGACCCCAAGTCATAAACCAACTTTGTTAAGTCCCCGGTTATTCATACGATCACCGAAAAGTCTTAAATTCCATCATTGACGCTTTTAACCCCTCGTATACGAATATTGTCATAACTTCCTCATACTTTATCGAAACCTTGTGAAATTTTTATCACTTATTCTCGTGAGTATAATTAATCATTACAAAGCTTCGGGTTCGCAAAAGGTCACACAGAGGTATATTTTAAACATGTTGACACATTTAATCCCTGTAGTTTGTAATTCCTCACTTTCTTTCACAATTAGCTTCGTATGATCCATGATTTATTCGTTTAAGGGTATAAACATCATGTAGGGTTATTGTAAAGTATATTTATCCATTTTTTACATTTTGAACCCTTATATTCACATACTTTCCTTGTTTGTCAACTTTAGTCCCTCTAAAGAAATTCTTTACACGTTCAAAGCTCATGACACGTGTCGATACATCATTGGACGTGATTTTACGAGGTGTTACATCCTCACCCCCTTAAAAGAAATCTCGACCTCGAGATTTGCTAAAATGCTGGAAGTACTTTTTGTCTCATAATGGACTCAACTTCTATAGCATATCTGGAGCCTCTCCAAGCTCCCAAGTTGACCTCTATAATAGGTACATGTATCCTTTTCGTAGCTTCTTAACCTGTCGATCCTCAATCGATACAGGTTCCTCATCATATCATAAATCTGCATATCACTATGTGATAATGCTTCTCTACTTATTGGGGAAACATATCCTTAAACCATTAGCGTGGGCCACATTGCGAGTTCCACCAAGTTCCTTAAGTAGGTCTTAGCTTATAAGCTATTTAATCTTGATATATTCAAATCCTTCGAATGATTCTATATATTCAAAGCTTAACTAACCTGATAATTAACAAATTGGTACACCCTTCCATGGTGATATCTTTTGTTGAACCTTATTTCTTAACACGAACTTATGAGGGTTGCTGCTTTAATAAATCCGTGATTTTATGCCGAATACTGGAAACTTACAGATGATTATGGATTTGTTTGATCTTATTCGTTGTTTTCAAGGAAACTTTCAGATCCTGATAATTGGACTTACCAATCTTCTGTCTACTAATAGATGTTTAACATTCCATCTATACAAGGTCTCCAAGGAGCAGCCTTGATACTTATATATCAACTATTATAGAAAAGCTTATCTTAAGGTGAGATGGTTATTCCAACCATTGCTTAAAACTAATCTTAAGGAATAGCTAATCCTTACCGCTGGTCGAACAAATCGACGATCCTGGGCAGCTGATGGCGATTCTTAATTGTTGCCTAATTAGGGTTGCGGTAATCAATGGATAAGCAAAATGAACCGTCTTTCTTAATTAACTATACCGAATTCTCAGAATATTGAGTTAGGCTATATGAATCCTCTATCTTAAAACTTACTAAATCAGGGTTTCGATTCTTCCAAAGATGGTACTAGCCGTCTTGGAGATTTCATAATAATACGGCCTTAAATGGAATATAAATCTTAACTCTACTTCCCTCTCAGGAGGTAAACAGGGTAATCTTAGGAGAAGATAATCAAGATAGAAGGAGGTTACAGAGATTTTCCAAATCTCAGGCTCCAGTTCATCCATCATTGCTTGTGTCAAATAAATGACACATTCATGTTACAAGTCCATGAATTCCTTAATCGGAAACATTTACTTGGAAACTTCCATTCTGGATATCTTCTTTGAATACCTTTAGCTGATTTTTAGTACCATATGACCATCGGAATATCTTTGTGGTTCCATGCATTAAACCTCCATACTGATCAGGCATGGAAGCAATCTATGGAACATATTAAGATACACCAATCCTCATGTGGCGCTTTTATCATACCGTCTGGTATTCGCAATCGATAGAGATCAAAGAGATATCAACTATGCATGCTGTTGCACTTCCTCCAGAGAAAGGATACTTCTATAATTCTACGCCTGAAGGCTTCTGACAGGAACAGAAGAAATGGTTCTTATGATTTCGCCTGTAAGTTTTACCTTACGCTTAATATCTGGGGTTCTTACGGGAGAGTTTCTAAAAGTTTGCTAAACTTATAGTCTTATGAGAGACTTAGCAGCACCTGAAACCAAACGTAACTAATAAAATCACAATAAGGGGTTTATCTGGTGTCATTATTAATGTGAAATGCCTCTAATCATTTAATAGGAGGGTTAAGCGCCTCCATTCTTAATCCTTTTAAACTTAGCTGCAAAATCTTTGACAAATTTAGAGCAATCTCAGCCTTGACTGGTTATTTCTTACTCTATAAAACGTGAGTAACTGAGGTAGATCCATAATGGATTTATGATAAGCAGTCTTTGAAATCTTAATGTGCCCTCTTATTGCCGATGCTAACCACCAATAATTTTTGCGTTAAGCTTAGATTTTTGGGTAATTTGAAATAGGGTACTATCTCAACCAATGAATTAAAAATTGCGACATACTGTCGACAGTCTAGAACTTTTATGGTGAGAGTCAGAAAATTCTTATTCCATCTTTTTCCATCTTGTGATGCGGATAATAGGTTTTCCTAATAAGGTCCTTAAAACTTGGTCCATCTCATATTGTATAAGAGGATCTTTCTTGTGGACTTCATTAATGCCCTCACTATTCAAGGGTATTGCCATCGAATGATTGAGATGTATACCTCACCGTGTCCTTTCCAGCCTAACCGCTGATACACCTAATGGTTTCTACTTCATTCAACAATTTCCTGCAATCGATGGCCCCTTTTTACTATTGAAGTCTCTTGACTTCCAAGAGACGAAGTACCTTTAAGTATATCCTAAAAGGAATGGGCTCCTTGCCACATATGATTTTGTTTGGGTTATTCTTCGCATTTGAAGTATGAATAAAACCCTTCTCATGAGCAGCGACATGTGTTTTAGAGCGAGCAGCATCTGGCTTCTTGAACCTTTTCATGACTTTTCTCATAGTCTTTCCAATAGCTGCGTTAATTACGGTTTTGGATATTAACTCCATTAACATTGAGGTTCACATTGGATGCACCATTAACATTTGTCGCATCTCCCGCATCGCGACTGTTGTTTGTCTCTTCTGAGTTTTCCATACTCGAATCTTTGGTATTAAATACCATATTCAACAAGTGCTTAGGCAATCCATACCCAGTGTCTCCTCGAATTGTCAAAGTCTCACCACAAGGAGTCTTGATAACTACTTGCTTCTTATCACACACAATATGGGTTTGGTTACAAGACGACCAATCCATTCCTATCACTATATCGAGTCCCTCTATTTTAACGGAAACAAGAATCGCGGAAAAGAATGGTTCCTAATGGATATAAAACATCCATCTAATATTGCTGAAGCAGTCTCTAAGGTACCATCGGCCAATTCTACTTCATACTTAACGCTTAGAGTTTTTTAACAGGCAGATTTAATAGTTTACATAATCTATTGTCTATGAAAGACTTATCTGAACCTGAATCAAATAATACTCTAGCATGAACGTCACTGACAAGGAAAGTACTTGTTGTGACATTTTCATCCTGGACGGCCTCTTGAGTATTCATTTGAGAGCTTCCAGCTTTGGTCTTCTTAGCCTCCCCAGGCTTCTTGGTTTTATTTGGGCAATTTGTCTTGATGTGCCCTATTTCATTGCAACCATAGCAGGTTGCGTCCTTTATGTCTTGGCACTCCAAGGTCTTGTGCCCTTCCTTATTACAAATCCCACAAGGCCTAGCTTGTGACTCTAAAGTGCCTTTCCCTTCAGTCGCCTTCTTTGAGCAGCGGGTCTTTATGTGCTCCTTCTTGCCACAACCATATCATGTGGCATCCTTTAAGTCCTTGCATTCATGGGTCTTGTGATACATCTCTTTACAGATGACACATCCCCTGGTCTGCTCATAGAAACATTTTCCGAAGTGCTTCTTCCCGCAGGTTTTACATTTGGGTTTTGCCTCCTTTGGCTTGGACTGGTTATAGCTTGAACCGGTCTTACCCTTTTTGTAACCCTTATTTGGGGTATTATCGCACTTTCGCTTATGATCCTTTAATACACGGTCCATGGCTTTGTTTACGGCTGTATCCAACATAGCCTGTAACTCGGTGTCTGTTAAGTTCAGTCTTGCATTATCATTCTGATCAACTGGATGATTGTGAGCTTCAGATGAGTCAGCCATGGTGAAGCTTTGAAGGCTACCAACCAAGTAGTGATAATTGGTTTAATTATATAGGGAGTCGTCGAGTTTGATGATTAAATAGCCATGGTGCAAATAAACCATATAGGCCAATAGATAGTATTAAATTTATTTGATTATGTTTTGCCTAGGTTTTTAAATAAACCATCTTTGGCGTTTAAACGGAATATAATCCTTTATATTTATTAGACAGGGGACATAAATCACGACTGTCAATGTCGTACCGACATTTTATATATATAGCACAAAGGCTTGTTCCAAAGGACTTTTTGATGGCATAGATGCCTTGTCACTAGGGAAATTTTAAAACATAATCGATGATTCCTTTGGATCGGAAAATTTCATAGTTCATTGTCTTGACAAGAAGTTATGAAATAAAACTATCTTTTTCATGTATACATCTTTGCCCGAAGGTATTCATCCCAATGGATGTTTTGATGTGTTCATCATGTTCGACGTTTATTAGCCATGATTCCTCTTGATCATTTATGCTAAATAAGGAGTTTGGAAAATCCTAATATAAAGATGACAAATGTGATTTTATCGCATCACTGTTGTCAGGAGCGTTAACATGTTTTCAGATGTTAACGAGGATCTGAGTTTCTTTTAAACAGGTCTTACCATCGTAGCTAGGTCTTTAATGACATTCAAGCTAGGTTATACCTTTTAAGATTCTCTTTTAATATGTATACTGGCAGGAAAGGAATGATATTTATTTTATTCAGGATTTTCATTTTAATTATCCTAGATTTAATTAAAATACAACTATGGCACAAACAGGCCAAATCACAAGGGCAACTTTAAATTATAAACCATGATTTTGTAGAATCAAGGTATTTAGGCTTGAACATTGTTCATGCCTTTTCTTGACAGGGAGTTGTAGGCTACGACTGTCTTTTGTCTTATATGACAATGAATATGGCCCGTAAGCATTATATCCCTGATGGATGCTTAATTCACAAAATAAGAAAGCATTTCGGGAGAATCCAGTATAAGGATGATTTATGCGATTTTATCGAATCGCGTTTGCCAGTAATGTTAACATGTTTACAGATGTTAACAAGGATTTGAATCTTTTGAATAGGTTCTACCATCTTGGCCTCGTCTGAATGGACATATAGGCTAGGTTGTACCTTTAAGATTCTTTTTAATATTTAACACAGAACAATCCTAACTTGAGATGTTAATAAGGATCTGAATCTAATTAAGGAACTACCATCTTGGCCCTGTTCTTAAAATGACACATGGGCTAGGTCCTGTCCTTTTTAGATTTTGCCATTTTATTATAATGGTAGATCTTATAAAAGGAATGTTATTATTCATATTTCATGTTCATATATAATGATGTAGATAACATTTAGATAAAACATTTCAAGGATTTTTTTTAAAGAGGTACAGAATTGCCCTGAACGGGTCATGAAAGGAATAATGTTGTCCACGAAGGGACTGAAAGATAAGAATGCCCTTATAAGGACTACTAAGGAAACGACCTTCAGCAAAGGAGTTTCTTCTTCATTTTATTTCTGAATGCTTTCTCCTTGGTTGCACGTTAATCCTAGTCGTAGTACGAAGCTCGGCCTTTCCTAGGCTTCAAATGGGGAGAAATCCCATTACGGCTTCTTTGTTTAGCGACATATTAAAATATACAGAATTGAAAGCAATAATTCTCCTAATAGAGATGAGAGTATTCCTATGTTAAGTCTAGACTCAGAATGTCAAGGAATGTGCTACTGTGTCATTGAGATTAAACACAAAAGGCTAGTGTTTAATTCACTCAATGTTGGCTCTGATACCAACCTGTCACACCTCGATATTTCCACGTATTACCGGTGGGCCCGGTGGGGAGTATCGTGACGTAGTTGATATCATCATAGTCAAACAACACAATTTAAATGCACATCGGAAGCAAAAGATAATTATATTACAATCCGGTATAAAGTAATAACAAAGTATTACAAACGAAAAGTAAAGGATCCACAGGCGGATCGAAATTGAAATGAAACATTGTTCAACAGACTTTAGGCATCTAAGCTTGCGAGACTCTTTATTGATGCTAGGAGTAGCCAGCCTATTCCGATTAGTACCTGCACTTAGCCTTTTTGGAAAATACGTCAGTTTACACTGGTAAATACAATTTAACTGACTCATTTTGAAAATGTTTAAGAAAATTGATTTGAGTGCGCATGGCACAAAACTTTTTATAACTTGGGATAATTATTTGTATATAATACTTGTAAAAGATTTACATGTTTCTTATACGTTCAGTAGCCCGGCCTGTATACCAGGTTAAAGATTAATAGACACACCACAGGTATAATGCCCACGAGGTTGATTCCTCTAAGTGGATTACCAGTTTTTACATAGGCACTGTCAGGTGTACGCCTACACCCCGTGCTTAGGTCGTGGCCATTTCATGAATGATGCCAAGGATATCTGGGACATGGTCATTAACCCCCCAAAGGTTTTAAGCAAACAAAACAATTTAAACGTGACATCTCAATGCATTAACCTTATTATGACTAATGATTCAATGCCCGACCAAGCGGTATTTGTATATACCGTACCCCAAGCCCATATAGGGAAAATAAATTCAATCCCAGCCATATATCAAATCAGCAAGTACAGATAGCTTTTACTGGGCTCCTAAATCTGGAACAAAGGTTTTTAATAACCTATTAGATTCCTAACGGGTCTTAATTAAGCCTATGCTTAGACCGGTTAGTTTTAAAGGGGGATACGGTTCAAAACGCATGATTAAGCGAGAACCAGATTAGAATGTGGTTTAGACCCGGCAAGATTGTATACTTGTTTAATATGGGTAAACTAAACACATTCTGGATTTTGAGATAAAAACGATATGGTTTGACCCGTTTCGGCTAATTTATGCAAACTAGTTACATAAGCTGATCCGAACGCGATAAGTGCGTAACGGGTAACCATAAGAGTCATATACAAGTTTCCTAAGTTAATATGGCTTAAATATGTTGTGACATCAGTAAGATATCTTCTATTATGCCCCAAATGAATTTAAACTCAAATTATACCCCGCAAGGGCATTATGGTCATTTAAAAGGTTATAAAAGAGTTTAGATATAATTCTGAGTTTTGGGTCTGATATAATTAGTAAAAATACTTAACTTACTAAGTTATATCAGTAGGGTATAACTTATATGTGAAATTTATCATCTCTAACCATATTATGCACCGAATGGGCATTTTGGTAATTTCACCTAAGGTTTAAAGGTCAAATATGGGAATCTGAGTTTAAAACTTTTGCTTACTGGTAAAGTATAAAAATTTACTTAAAACATCAGTAGGTATCAAGTCTTATATATCTAAAATGGTTTTAATACATACTATGCGCTTAAAACGCGTAAAAAGGGTGATTTTAAGCGATTTTCGGGTTTTATAAGAAGAGCCGATATGTTTATTATTCCAGAAGGCTTAAAATATTCTATTTATCATATTGGATTAGTAGAAAAAGGTTTGGTATCAAAAGGATTGGTAAAACTCATTTTATAGCCTAAAAGGGCAAAACCGACAATTACCGGATCAAGCTTAGAACTCTATGTTATGCTTAGCCTAAAAATAAATAAAAATCCTCAAAAATCCCAAAATATTATTTTATATCAGTGGGTAAAAAGTTTGGCATAAAAATCGGGTTTAGATAGGCTATATGCTAATTACGCCATTTAATTACTAAAAAGCTTTCTAATTACGCTATTGAGCGTAACTCTTAATCTAGACCTCAAACTGATGTCAAATATTAGGTACAAGTTTATAAATCAGTAACTAAGGTTTCTACTCTTTTACATTTTCAAAATTCATGATTTAAGGTCATATGGGCATAATAGTCAACATTTAGGCATTTAACGGAAATATGCATATGAATCGGATAACTAATGAACCAAGTTGTATAATCACAGAGGGTTATACTTATATGAAACCTGGTCCTAATAAGGCTCTAAGACATTACTAAACTATGCTCTAATGGGTCAGAACTGAAAGTCAAAGCAAAAGTCTACTTTTGCGACTTTCGGTTCCGAACCGAGCTTAAACAGAAAATTGTCGAGTTGAACATGTTTAGACATGTTCTTACATTAATTACCAAGTTATATTAATGACAAAACAGGTTGCATATCTTCTACATTGCTAATTATGCATTAATTTGAAAATAAGCTTTCTGTTGACTTTTTAAGATTATCTTTGACCCGACAATTGACCTAGTTAGAGTGGGAATCAGAGGGTGCCCTTTTAAGGGTTTATTGCCCACATAATTACCAACTCATAGGTACTTTCAATTTGAAATTTGACTGGACAAATTAAGATTAATGACGAAGTCAAATCTTAATTACGACGGTTTGACTTTACGCTAATTAACTAATCAAAACTACATTAAGGAAGGTTAAGGACACTTACAAAGGTCCTAAGCACGACTAGAGGTCACTAGGAAGGGTGCTTGAGCTCCAGGAACCTCCAGATAATGAGTTGTGAAGTTTCCAAGTGTGGTGCTCAAATGGTGCAACAAAGAACTTCTTATATAGGGACTTTGATTCATCAAGATCATGACATATAAGTCTATGGAATGATTCCTGATCATTCCAAGTGTCCCTAGGCCCTTTAAAACCATCAAACCAGCCCCAGGTATCAAAACCCAAGCTTCTAAGTCGGTTAAACTTGCTGGAACAGGCACCTGTCCAAAGAATATGCATCTGGGCACTTTAGGCGGGCCGCGTAAGATCCCATAGAGGGTTTACGCGCCCGGTATGGCTCCTCCATCCAGTTTCCAAGTTTGCCATAATTGCACTTTTGGCCCCTGGTCCTTCCAAACTTGATTTTAACATGGTTTCTTGCACTTTTAACCCCCAAACTTGACTTTTAAGGACCCCAAGTCATAAACCAACTTTGTTAAGTCCCCGGTTATTCATACGATCACCGAAAAGTCTTAAATTCCATCGTTGACGCTTTTAACCCCTCGTATACGAATATTGTCATAACTTCCTCATACTTTATCGAAACCTTGTGAAATTTTTATCACTTATTCTCGTGAGTATAATTAATCATTACAAAGCTTCGGGTTCGCTAAAAGGTCACTCAGAGGTATATTTTAAACATGTTGACACATTTAACCCCTGTAGTTTGTAATTCCTCACTTTCTTTCACAATTAGCTTCGTATGATCCATGATTTATTCGTTTAAGGGTATAAACATCATGTAGGGTTATTGTAAAGTATATTTATCCATTGTTGACATTTTGAACCCTTATATTCACATACTTTCCTTGTTTGTCAACTTTAGTCCCTCTAAAGAAATTCTTTACACGTTCAAAGCTCATGACACGTGTCGATACATCATTGGACGTGATTTTACGAGGTGTTACAATTTTACACTGTGTACATGCTGGTTATGCGTAAACAAATTCGAACCCTATTATATCTATCAAACTTGTATGCTCACCTATACACTATGTGTATTGACCTTTTACTTTAACGTATGTGGCAGGTGCTTAAGGTGTTTAGATGTTTTGCTTGCTGTGAAATCGAGGCTAGGAAAGACCTAGAACAATAATAAATTGTCTGTACTTAAAATCTGAGTTGTCGAAACAGAACAATGTGACTAGATCTTGTTTGTAATAATTATGATATCTTTTATGTCATGGTATGGGACGTGATGTTTAAAATAATTGGTAATCATAGTTGTTTTGGAAACTTCTGGACAATCTGTTTCGCTCAGTGCCACACCCCGGTGTTTCCGCCATCGGTTGGGGTGTGACACTTTGTTCCAACATTTTGCACTCCAGGTCTAAAAAACGTACACTCCATGTCTAAAACGTAATGGGGGGTTTATATTCTACCATGATCATGTTACCTCACATCCAGTCTAAAACGTAATTGAGTTTCACATGGCCATGTTTCTGTTTTAACATGGTCATGTTTCAACATAAATATGCTTTCGTTTTAACATGATCATGTCCTTTCAATTTCTCCAGGGGTTTAATAATGGGTTAGGTTTTACAATATGATCATGTTTCTGTTTTAACATGATCATGTCGGTTTAGTGAATGGGTTGGGTTTCACAACATGATCATGTTTCTGTTTTAACATGATCATGTCAGTTTAGTTCTAAAAAAATTGTGCCTCACCTTCCAGGTCTAAAATGCTAAATCGCAATGAGGTTTCACGACATTATTATGTTTCTGTTTTAACATGATCATGTCAGTTTAGTTCTAAAAAAATTATACCTCACCTTCCAGATCTAAAACGCAATGAGGTTTCACATGTTCATGTTTTTGTTTTTGTTTTTGTTTTTGTTTTAACATGGTCATGTTTCTGTTCAACACCACTACAGTACACTCTAGATCTAAAACGCAATGGCCTAAAAACCAAGGTTGGAGAACTCGCTAGTCGCTAGTCGACCGGTGAGGTGGGGACTAAAGACTACTCGAGATTAATCGGGATTAATCGGATCGGGTTTTTTATATGTATTTTCAGTTTTATGTATACATATACACATTTTTATAGGTATATATTTTAAGTAGCTAGGTTTTAACTCTTACTCAACTCGTTTTTTTTAAATATAAAAGATTAATTGTTGGAATTCACATGGTTTGGTTGGAAACTGACCGGAATTTAGAGGTTTTGGCCGGAATATACATGTTTTTTGCCGGAATCTGGTCGGAATCGTTGATTTTTCGTTGGCCGACTTGGTCCGACTAGGCCCGACTAGGACCGACTATATCCGAGTAGCGATTAGTGGACTGATTAACGAAAAATTACTCAGTCACTGGCCGACTAGCGATTAATCGCCGCCTAGTCGCGATTTTTACAACACTGCTAAAAACACAAAAAAATGTGTTTTTTCATTGTGTTATAAAACGCAATGGATTAAAAGCATAAAACAAATGTATTTTTCATTGTGTTATAAAACGCAATGGACAAAAAACACAAAAAATGACTTTTTTTTCTAAAAAGCAATTGACTAAAAACAAAAAGAATTGTCTTTTTTTTAAAAAACGCAATGGACAAAAAACACAAAGAAATGTGTTGTTTTTAAAACGCAATGACTTAATTCAAAAACCCAGATCGTAAAACGCAATTCAAAAATTTCTTACACATATCAAAGCCAATTTATTCGGATTTCGTCAAAGATTGACGACATTTGAATGTTAGAAACACTTATCAACGACCGAATCGAGCGAATCAAGTGATTCACTTCAAAATCACGGGAAAAAAATGAGAAATTGTATGAAATTAAACTGTGTTTCTTCAAAAAAAAAAAGTTGAAGAACACGTTGATTGAGAGTTTGAAACACTGATTGATGAAGAAAAGAGCACTATGATGTAGTATTATTGAGATAGAATGTGAAGAAAAAGGTTGAAGATAGTATGTTTTGAAAAATGATGGGTTTTGAAGTTTCAGGGAAAGAGGTGAAAAAGATGAGATAAGATTGACTAAAATATCATTCCCCTTTATTTTTCATTTTTGTCACATGTCACAACCTTATTCTTTCTTATCCTTCTTACCCAAACTATATTTCCTATTTGATCCTTACCCTTATTAACTATTAAGAGATAACAGTAAATAATCATAATCAGTTATTTAAAGTTGTAAATAAGTAAACCAACATTTTATTTATCATAATAGTATGTTTATTGAGATTTATTTATTATAAAATGTTTTTATTTGTATTTGTTGTTGTGTATATTTTTACTTAACTTATTTTATATGAACTATTTTTAACATACAATAATAATATACTTTAGAGTAGAGATGGGCATAATAAATGGTTCCAAATCCGAACCAGTAGAACTGACCTGGAACCGGTTCCAGTTCCTACCTGTCTTACCGGTTCCGGGTTCAAAAAACCCGTTGGTTCCAACCCGGTTTCATATTTTATAAATAAAATCGGTTCCTACCCGGACCCGGTTCCTACCCGTAGGTTCGTACCCGGTTTCTACCCGGACCAAAACCAGCATCAGCGTGACGGTAGAGACATTGGGATGAATACAAAAGAGTGAAATTACATAGGTTGTAGCTTTTTCCGGTAGCTGGAGTTGACCTCTGCAAGTTGTGTTTGATGTGAGATATGGCGATGCAGAGCAAATATAGAAGAACACAAGAAAACTACAACTAAGAAGAAAGCCATTTGATGAGTTAATCAGGTTCGTAATTTGATAACACATAAAAGATGAACGAAATGAGTTATCAAAATCAAATAAAAGAAAACGGAAATCAATTCTCAAACCCTCCACGCATCTTTCCTCGGGTCGATTCGGGTTTAATGTGAGTTTTCCGGTTCAAAACCCGGGTAGTAACAGGTAAAACAGTATTTTTAATGGTTAAAACCCGGGTAGGAACTGGAACCGGTTACACCAAGAACCGGTTCCAACCCTACCCGAAACCGGTTACACTCGGTTCTAGTTTTAATGGTTAAAACCCGGGTAGGAACTGGAATCGGTTACACCAAGAACCGGTTCTATTGACACTCATTCAAGAACCGGATACGGTTTGGAACCGGTTCCGGTTCTTAAAAAGAACCGGATATGCCCATCTCTACTTTAGAGCATAGCTGTTAAAAGTCATCGTCTTTTGCGTCTAGGCCCATATTACAGGCAAGGCGACATAATTGCGCCTTAAGTCAAGGCAATTGCGCTTTAATTCTTCAGGTGATGGTTCAGGCGCAGATTCCGACAAGACCCCAAGATACGAAGAGTGTCTAGCCAAATTCTCTAAATTCCGAAAAAAATCTAGCTAGCTTAATACTTTTATCTAACAAAACTACTTTTCTATGCTAATACATTAATATTTTCTAACTTTTGGTACTAAATTGATGATAGTAGATAATATATACTAGCTTTAGTTTATTTTATTTAAAGAATAATATTAATTTTCTAATACAAAGAATATTTTTAATTTTTTTCATTGTGCGTTTTATTTTTCTCAGGCACTCGTTTTTTTTACATCTTGCGTCTAGGCCCTAGGCGAGGCCTATGCGTCTTGAGTGTGCCTAGCGTCTTTAATAAATATGCTTTATATGAGTTAAGGGTTGTTTATTTACCTCTTAATGGGGCTCTTAATGGTTCAGATCTCTTACTGGTTCAGCACTTAATATTTCAGACTGTTTGTTTCACGAGCAAATGTCTGAATGGTTCAGACATTTGCATCTGAATGGTTAAGATTTATACAGAGTTTGAATGGTTAAGACCTCTAATCTGAATTGGTCAGACATTTGCCTCTGAACGGTTAAGCATTATACAGGCTCTTAATGGTTCAGACCTCTTACTGGTTCAGCACTTAACCAATCAGATGTTGCCAAACAGGCCCTTAGTTATTCTGGTTCATACAAAAACTTATTTTCATCTGAACTATTTTTAACGTACATTAATAATATACTTGATAGAAGTTAGTTATTCTGGTTATTTATATGGTTTGTTTATCAATGATCGATATTTACCCATTATAAATTAACAACATTGTGATGCATAGGGTAGTTGTACTCTTTGCTTAGAGAGGTTTTCAAAAAAGTTTGATATAATTATTACAATTTTAATCTAAAACTATTTTGGTTTTTTCCTTATAACTCCAAAGCTTTCTATCTTTGTCACTCATAATTTTTTTACTTTTAACTTTGGTACCCTATATTCTTCATATTTCGCTAAAATTCTGTTTTACGCTTTGTTCTAAATTTTGTGATTTAACACAACGCAACGTTCATGTGTGGTTCAACGATTTTACGTTTTTTTCTAAATTTTTAACCTTACGCAACGTGCATGTGTGGTTCAACGTTTTTATGGTCGTCTAATTTTCCCGTTTGATAGGTTCATCGTGACGCAGGAGTTCTAAATCAACTTAGTTATTATTTTCTATGTTTTATGTTTCGGTCTAATTTCTCTGCATTAACACATCGCAACTTCAGTGTTGGTGGTCGTTGGCGGTGTTGTGGCCTTGGTGCTATTTGTCATAGTTTTACGTCCCCACTCCAACACGGGGATTAATACTAGTTCCGATAAATTGGTAACACACACTATAACATGTATATGTCAATTTTGTCGGTGTGTAGGTGTTAATATAGGGTTTAACTCGTCATTTGTAATTTTCCTTGGATGGAAATTATAATCTAGTAGATTGGTTTTTCATATCTATTTTTCAATTACTTTTTCTAAAGCAAACGATTATTCTTTTCTGAAACAAATAAATACTATATATATGCTCTTTTTAATATATAAATTGGATGAATAACATCTTTTCAATAACTTATGAGAAAAGATATGAGGCAACTTTTAATTTAATTTGAATATATCCAAAGAAAATATACTAAAGACCACCAAATAAGTAATTTTAAAATATAAAGTAAATTATGAAATTTGTATTGTAGTTTACTCTAATTTTGGATAGACTTCGTTCATGTTTAAAAAAATTCAAACTTACTTTTCATCATGACAACCATACTTTAAAGCAAATTCATAAAAGATAAAATCACCCACACACAAAAACCTCGACACATAATATAAATCCATCTTATTACACACGTTCTACCTAGGCTTGTAAATGATGCATCCATCCTATTATACGCCCTTTTATCATATGGGTTATAGCTAGATCTAATGAATGTCACACATGAATATGGAGAATTTGGAAAGCTAGAAACGAGAAGGCGTTTGAAGGAATCTTCATTCCTGTGAACAAATCTGTTGACCAAATCAAGGAAGACGCGTTTTTGTGGGTTAGCAACCGGTCCAAGCTCAAGCAAGTGGAGTGGGACAAATGGAGGATGTTCGATCTTTCTGGCCTAATGTAATTTGCGTCTTTTTGTTTCTCTATGTGTTCCTTTTTTGGTTTTTGTTGTTTTGCTCTTAGCTTCTTGCTGGCTCTTTATATATATATATATAAAGTGATTTTGCCGTTCAAAAAAATGAATATGCCCTCACGAACCCACACACAAGAACCTCCACACATAACACCATGTACACACATGGTATATGAGACTATGAGTAGAGTTAAGTGAAATGGCACAAAATGGAGGAGGTTGATGTACAAGTAGTCCTTAAATTTGGGTATTATAGTATGTTAGTCCTTAAATTTGGGGTGGATCAATGTAAAACCCCAACCCGGAAGGTTTGACGTGTCACTATTACAGATATCAAATCCAAAACCAAACCAACAATTTAATCAAAAGAATCATAATTACATGTTCTTACATTACTGAAACAAAACAAAACTTGATCTTCAAGGCACTCCTCACTTATTCCCCACGTTTCCCAAATTACATGTCAAACAAATAAGACAAACACAAAAAGAAAACTACGGCTGAGCCAAAAAGTTGCTCAGTAACGGATAAATCAATAATACATGTAAAGACGAACAAAAGAGAACGAAACGGAAACTGAAATGAGACCGACATTGAAACTACATTCGAAACTAAACCAATATAACTACCCACACTTGTACTGAACCGACCTATAAACAAATGTAAACACGAGACTAATGTAACAACCCGCTTTTTTTGGAAAGTCAAAGTACAAGTCAACATCAAAGTCAAAGGAAGAAAAGATTGCTAATTGCGAACTGTCACTCCTTGGTTGACTAGTAGATTGTGCTTCTTGACTTGTAATCGAATTCTATTATTTGTTCGCTTTAGTTGTATTATGTGGAGTGTCTATTAATAATCGATATTTGATCGCGTGTTTAATCGTTAATCGACTTATCGCTATCGCATCGCAACTCGAATTATGTATTATGGATATTGTGTTACGTGTGTGTGCTATTATGTGTTACTTGTGCATGAAATGTTTATGTTGAGGTGTTTAATTGTAACAACTCTCATCAAAAATACTATTTCTTATTTTTAATTTGCCCAATAGGAAACCCTAATTGAGATCCCCAAGTAATATTGCATGGCCCCTAAAATTTTCAGAACAATCGGAACTAGGATCAGGGCCCCTAAAACTCAGGGGGGTATTCCCCATTGACGATTATCATCACAGTTTGTTGTCAAAATCGAATTCCGTTAAACCGTCGACTCACCCAAGCTAGGAAGACACGAGGCTACCCTATGCTAGAGGGGGTTCCCTCGCGCCACGCGAGGGAGCCGTTTTTCCAGTATAAATGCAGTGGTTTGGCACTTGAATTTTGGCGTTGGTTCGACGTAAAAACTCGTTTCGTACATTGAGATATCGTCTGTTTACTTCAAAACACACACACAGCACGAAATTCTGCCGCGATAACGGGGTAATAACTCGATCACTGCTACGATTTAATGTCCGATCGATAAAAACCAGTCCGATGGATGTTTAAGTGATGCCCGTATTTGGGCTATACTTTGTCATTCGTCGTGAAGGTTTTGGATCTCATGAGTTGTCGTAAAAGTTGTATTAAGTTACTGACCTAGTTTTCGTGTGCATTGTTATTTGAATTAGGTTAACCAGGCTAAAATCAGTAGGCTAAACGCTGCCCGTCTAAATCTGCAATGTGAGTCATTCTCTTTTTATCAAAGTGCTTTACAAAACCCTATTTGTTTTCAAGGTTATAATTACAGGGATTAAGTCTTTGTAATCTTCAATTACTGCCGGTATGTGGGGTTTTGTATACATTACTTGATACCCGTCACCATTGGACAATGGGTTAGCCAATGGGTGATCTGACCATAGTCACAGATACAGTCGAGTGACAAATACCGATTTGGGGTAATTGGTAGATAGAAACAATATAATCACCCTTAACACTGTATATTATAACAATGTGTCGTTTTGTGCAACTTGAATGACTCGCCAGTATTTCCTTGCTGATAAAATTTTTTTAAAACAGTTTTCAGGTGATCTGGTGTGATCCAGGAAGAAGTGCCGTGTAGCACTACAAGCTTGAGGAAGTGGCTCAATAAAATAAAGAAACATGTTTTGTGAAAACAAGGATTTCCCAGTGAAATCACCTTTATTGTAAATTATGGGTGTTATTCCCAAATTGTGAAATAAATAAATTGGGCATTTTCAAGTTTTAAAAGATCCTGTTAAAATTCCGCTGCCATCATATTAGTTACCACGGGTTTCTGTTCCGCGGCTCCTGGAACGGGTAAAACCGGGCTGTGGGCCGTGACAGGAAAAAGGTGGTATCAGAGCCACTGATTTAAGCCAATTAAGTATTTAGAAATACTTAATTTTTCTAATTGCCCTTCTGTGATTCTGTGAAAATTCAATTTACAAAATTTTAACTTAGAATTTTTGTGTGTTTCTTCATATGCTAACATGAATGAGTTGTCTGAAGCTCTTCAGAATATCACTATCCATTCTGCTGACATGGAAGTTTCAGAGGGTTTTTCCGGTTATTGGGCCGACACTGAGGAACCAATGGTATTCCAAGCCCAACCTCAGGAGAAACCAAAACCGAAAAAGAGAAGAAGACTTGTAGGCTGGAGGCGTGTGCGTAGGAAGAAACCAGCAGTACAGAAAGTCAAAATGACTGAAGATCCAATGGATAAAGGGAAAGGAATAGAGATCGGAGAAAGTTCCGGGCAAGCCCAAGAAATGCCATCATGGGAGGAGCTGGATCATAAACTGGCACTTAGTGACCTCATCGGACCTGCCGATGAAAACCTCTTTGATTACCCAGCGGAAGCACAACTTCCAGTTAATCTGGAACCTGCTATCCCAGATCCTATTATCCACCCCCGACCTCTACCAGAAGAGCTAGAAGAATGGTGGACAACTGACTGGCAATTTCAGAATCTCTTGAATAACCCCAATACCTTTTCCCCCCAATTTGACCCTTAACCTCCACTACATCCACCAATGAGCGCTGAGAACTTGGCTGAACTTCGCCACTATGGCGAGGAACTGGTGGACGCTGGAAATAGAATCCGAGATGTGGGGGAGAGGATATCATGGAAGTACGACGAGAGGGAACGTCATTTTTGAGATGCCAGCTGACGGGGATGGTGTGACTGTGTGGTTGTGGTTGTATAATAACAAAATTATAATAAATAGTAATAAAAATATAATCCTGTAAAATAATTTAAAAATAAAACGCTTGTAAGATAACTGGTGTGTACGGACGCATAGTAATATATAAAATATGGAATAATCGACAATTTTAGCTATACGTGTGACATGATTTTTGTGCGATTGTTTTGCATTTAGTCGTTATTTATTTTATGCTAATAACTTGTATATATTAATTACCAGATGGAACACGCTGATTTTTTCATGGTATTCGTACATGATTTTTTCACTTCTTTTAGGATGCGCATTGCCAATCTGGATGTCTTCTGGATTCAATGATCGGCCTTTAGCTCCTTTTGCTGGAATTCTCAGCCTTGGTATCGGAGATACCATGGTACGAATACCATTTTTATACTTATTTTGTTTTTATGTAATTTGTTATATTTTTATAATTGTATGTCATTTTTATAAGGATAGGCATCTATGGTCAGATACAAGTATGGTGTTCTTCGGTGGAGTAAAACTGGCAGTGAGTGTAACTTATTCTGAGTGTAACTTATTCAAGCTTGTAAATTTAATATTTTGATCTCCAACTAAATTAATATTATTATTATTTTTTTTGCAGAAAAAACCGTTGAAGGCACCGCTGCTGGAATAACATCCGTCTTAGCTGCTTGCTCTGCTCTACTTCCACTTTTAGCTGCCACGGGGCACATGTTCACTCAGGTCTACTATTATCTTCATATCTATATGCATCCTATCATGGGCCGAGGTGGAAAAATGGGCGGGTCGGGTATGTTGGGTCACGATGGCTTTGGGCCTAAAAGATAAAGTCGGGCTGGGTTGACTACTAGTTAGTTAAATATGAATAATAAGTTATGGAGTAAAATGCCATTGAGGTTTGGCCAGTTTTGCGACTTTTGTCCAAATCTTTGTTTCTCCGCATCTGGATCAAAAAGGTTTGAAGTCTTGCCATTTTCATCCGGCTCGTTAACTCCATCCATATTTCTCCGTTAAGTCAGGGTATTTTCGTCTTTTATATCTAGTAAGGGTATTTTGAATGCTTGATATAAAAGACGAAAATACCCCTGAATTAACGGAGAAAAATGGATGGAATTAAACGAGCCGGATGAAAATGGCAAGATTTCAAACCTTTTTGATCCGGATGCGGAAAAATAAACCTTTAGACGAAAGTCACAAAACTAGCCAAAAACCTAAGGGACGAAAATGTCATTTTACTCTAAGTTATGTTATTAGTTTATTACAATAATAATGACTTGATATTTTGGATAAAACGATTTAGGAGGTTGTATGTATTAATATACACTTGACAAGTTTCAACCTGTTTGAACATGTGGGCCATCTATTTGACCCGTTCCCTTTTTAGCTAATATCTTTTATTTGACACGTTTGAAATAAAACATAACTAAAATTCTCTTCTATTATGGCTTTTACTGGTGCAGCACTGGTTGTCTCTTTTGTTGGCGGTGACGGTGAGTGGTTTGCTGGAGGCGTACACCGCACAGCTTGATAATGCCTTCATACCCCTTGTCTTCTACAGCCTTCTATGCCTGTAAATACTAAAAAAGTAAAAATTTAACGAAAGTAGATATCCCATTTTGTAATGATAGATCATGGATGAGTTCCAACCTGTTCGACCCATTTGGTTGTTTCACAATTTAGATAAAAGTTAGTGTAATTAGTTTGGAATATAATACAATCAATATTGACCCGAGGTGACAAGATAGGCAAACCGAACAAGTTGTGTAGCGGGTTAAAAGATGTTTAACATACCTCGGTCTGAACACATTTCGTTGAGTTAGGTCGACTTGTAAACACTTTTTGTATATTTTTTAACAGTTCTAAATATAATTAATGAATTGATAATCATTATGGAAACAGTATTGTTACAACAATAATTTTATATATTTTTTTAAACAAAGCACCTTACAACAGTTGCATTATTATATATATTAATACGAATTCATGATGAACAGTAAATTTCAAATTTCAATATATATATATATATATATATATATATATATATATATATTTTCAAATTTTATTTTCTGAAGTATGTTATATATATTTTTTTATTTTGTATATATTAATAGGAATAGTAAATCTAAACATTTAATATTATATATTTTGATTTTCTCTAAATTTAGTTTTTATTGACAATGTATGTATATTGTACTGCTATCGTATCAAATCGAATCAAAACAAAAAAAGAATAGTCATTTATTCTTTATGTAAATTGTACTCAAATTTTATTTTCTTAAGTATGTTATATATATATATATATATTTTTATTTTGTATATATTAATAGGAATAGTAAATCTAAACATTTAATATTATATATTTTGATTTTCTCTAAATTTAGTTTTTATTGACAATGTATGTATATTGTACTGCTATCGTACCAAATCGAATCAAAAGTAAAAATGAATCGTAATTTATTCTTTATGTAAACTGTACGAGTGCTGATAACAATATTAAATACATCTTTTTTTAATCGTAAATTATACGAGTATCGATACGTGACGAATCGAGCCGATTTCAACCGAACATCGGTACCAATATCGGTAGTATCGGAACCGGTATTCTTCTTTTATAGTTTTCGATTGATATAAAACATGTGTTGATATCCTTTTGGGCATATCACAATGTAACACCCTTGTCATTATTTAATGGTTTTTGTAAAGTATACGACAAACAACACGTAATTATGACTACATATACTTTGTAAAAATACGGGTTTGTTTAAACTTTACAATTTTAAAATAATACAACATAACATAATTGAGTTCGTCGTTTAAAAGTTACGACGAAACGACATGCGGAAGCTTTTATCTTATTCGTGTTCGGTTCTTCGTTGAGCTTGATCGTCTTCCGGCATCCAAAATGTACCTACATTTCATAAACATGAAATGCTTTAGTCATACGGGGTTTAAAATGTATCTAAACGAGTCTGGGAAACAAAACTGAATAAAATATATATATATATATAGGGGGCCGCTAGAATGAGAACCACCACGAGTTATGAGAACCACGAGAACCGCGCCCCGCGGGTGGCCGTTGACCACGAAATTTTTTTTACACCTAGATCCGTATATTTTAAGACCGGGTGTGAATTTTGGGTTCAAACGGCGCGCCCGAGGGGGTAGTTTTTTACGCCCAAAGTTTGGGTTTTTTTAATTTTTTTAATTTTTCTTTTTTTTTTTACCAAACTTTGGGCGTAAAAAACTACCCCCTCGGGCGCGCCGTTTGAACCCAAAATTTATACCCGGTCTTAAAATATACGGATCTAGGTGTAAAAAAAATTTCGTGGTCAACGGCCACCCGCGGGGCGCGGTTCTCGTGGTTCTCATAACTCGTGGTGGTTCTCATTCTAGCGGCTCCCTATATATATATATATATATATATATATATATATGTATTACAGGGTCTACCGTTTCTTCCTACGTGATTGTAATTTGATCCTCCATCATATGGAGTTAAAATCCAACATCTAAATTCACAAAATTTTAACTTTCAAGCTCTCGGCTTGAAATTCAATTATGACACTTTTTGACCCTTCGTGATTTATCAAACAAACTTGTTTATTACCCTTTTCAAAATATCATGCATATCACGTTATATCAATTTACTAATGTGCAAGGTTCAAATTACGGGTTTCTTATGAATTCTTAACCCGTTTTACCTATCTACTCCTTTTGACCCGTGAAGGGAAGTTAAACACTTTTAACTATAAATCTATATATAAGCGTACCTGGCTCGAGTCAACGTATAGACCCGTTTATGCCTTGCTATTATTAATTCAATATTCTATGATGACGCAATTATCCAAATTTCTATTCGTTCCTGTAAACATATGACTTAACAACCAACATTAGTCGATATGGTCATATGATGTTATCACCATCATTTGACCCATTTGGTCTATACGACCAAACAATTATATTTATTTTAAATCATGGTTTTAAACGTTTTTATTCGTTCCGACCCATTTCGTTTCGTGTCGGAACCCATAATTCGAACATGATCTATTGTTGTATTTATCACCTATATAATAAATACGTATGCTAAAAAAAATAGGTGTAAGCTTTACTTACAGTTTGCGTCCGTTCGAGCTTTCCTTGCGCACTTGACCCGTTTGATCCATTCCTTTCCTGCTCCCACTTAGCTTGACGAGATCAAACTTAACACAATATCCACAAGATTTGTTAGATTAGTCATTATATAAAATGACCACAACATCTCATGGATTCACACATACTAATTTATCAAGACATTAGGTTTAGGTCAGTTTGACTTTCGTAAGTCAAACTGTCCTTGTGTATGTGACTGAGCACTAACTTAGAACATGTTTGGCATACACGTACATATTACTTGCATAAATCATTTGTATGTATTTTAGATGCCTTTAATACACCCAATTTCATAAGATTTGTTTGAAGCAAATACATGGTACACACCACACCATTCAAGTATGGAATAAAAGCTACTACGACATACCTCTTACCAAGTCTTACAATCAAATTATATTTCCACGTTAGACACATTGCCTCAAGTTAATTTATTAGAATGCCATCATTATCACATTTCTCACAATTCATCCTTTTCTTGTATACAATTTTCTTAGATTAAGTTTATCAATAAAATGTGTAGCAACTTTACAATGTAGCTGCAGAATCGACTCTTTTAACCATTTTACGGTTTTATTCAGCCCTTGGTGATGAAATGTAGAATACTAAAATATCTTTCCAACCCAAAAAAATCAGCTCAATCCGAGCTTCCTATAATAAATTATGATTTTCGCAAAATCAGCTCAGAAGTCAAAATGCTTCCAATCAGCTTGCTGTCAAAACAGTTCAGCCGACTTCGGACACTGTTTTGACCCGTTTAACATCAGAATTTAACAAACATGTTCAAACATAAAACGTAGTATGTTTTAATAGCTTTCTGAGCATATAAGGCTCAACCTCACAGGCCGTTCCAGTGATTTTATATGATTTTTTAAAAACCGCAGCCCAATAATTTTTTTTTATTCCAATCAGCTTGCTTTCAAAACAGTTCAGCCGACTTCGGACACTGTTTTGACCCGTTTAACATCAGAATTTAACAAACATGTTCAAACATAAAACGTAGTATGTTTTAATAGCTTTCTGAGCATATAAGGCTCAACCTCACAGGCCGTTCCAGTGATTTTATATGATTTTTTAAAAACTGCAGCCCAATAATTTTTTTATTCCAATCAGCTTTGTTATATTTTCTTGTTCAAGCATTTTATCAAGCACCTTGTGTGCAACACGAAACATCAAATTTCTCCAGCCCATTTAAGTGTTCTAAACCCTTAAATTCTAGCAAAATTAACAAGTACTAACATCAAACTTCAAATCTAACTTCAGGGAGTTCTATTAACACAATTTAACCATTATGATTCTAGTGTTCATCATGTTTCTACAAAACCCATTTAGCACATAATCGGGTGATCATGAATTCACAATTAGGAACATCAATTCAACAAGTAAATGACTAGGGTTTACTCCTAGACATAAAATCATTCCTAATTTTATCATATAACGAACATGCAACCATCAATTTCAGATTTCTAAGTTTACCTAGAAATCCAACTAGAGATTTTTCCTAAAATTTACATACCTTATGACTCCCCTTTCAATGGAGATCACGAATTTGTGTTTGAGACTTGATTTAGAACGAATTTGAGCTCTCAATTTGGTGGATTTTGGGAAGAACTAGGGTTTGTGGGATCCCTTGTGTCGCCCCTGTGTTTGAACGACCAGACACACACTCTTGTGTGTGTTTGGTGTGTTTTAATTTGTTTTTAATAAATCAAGTTTCAAGTTTAACAAGTTTGGCCCCTCTATTTTCCTTAGTTCATAATTTAAGTGTTTTAACCCACTCATAAGTCACTATCTAACTAGGTTACAATTATTCCTAGTCAACTTAGTAGGTTCGGTAAGTTAAAAACCCGTTTTATTTTAAATCCCGTTAACTCGGGCTCCTTATGAACTTTTGTCTTCTCAAGTTGTTTGCTCTCTCTCTTTTTTTTTTTTTATTATTAGGCTTATTTATTTGAATTCCTAAAAATTTCCGGGTTAATCTTTTCTGCTAACGGTATTCTACCCGCTCTTTAGTATTAACGGGGTTTAATTACCAAACCCATTTTCGGGGTGTTACAAGTCCACCCCCCTTAATGAGGTTTCGTCCCCGAAACCTTATTTACGTATTTCTTTTAATTTAGACTAAACGAACCTAGTTTCGTTTTCAAGACATTCACTCGTTCTTTTCGATCTAACGTTTTCATTTATATTGACACGTATGTCTTTCATGTGTAAGGCCTCGCGGGCCGTTATTTTTTTAGCTTATATGCATTATCCTTATTGACCGAGTTGTCACTTGACCACTTAGTCTCATCAATCTGTTAACATGTTTATCCCGCGCTTGTCTTATATTAACAAGCTCTTTGTATTTGTCATAACGTTTTCTTGACTTTGAAAAGTTTTACCGGCTAGACTAATTAGTCGCCATCACTTCATACCCCTTCATCCGGGTATACTATTTCGCCATCACCGGCCTTTATGTGTGTTTAAGATTTTCCAAATCCCTTCATACTATTTATGTTTGTTAGAACGCTGCTTTTGACTAAAAACTAAATTTTTAGTTTACGTTTTCTCTGCTTTACGTCTTTCTCTCATATCTAGGAATGTTACTTACGAGGATTTGTTCCTTTCCATTATCATTTAATGCGGGGAATTTTAACTAGTTCTCTTGCTTAACCCAAATAACCCGTAGGTTCCTTCACTTAGTCTCGTAGACTATCTCTTTGGATTTCCACCTCTTTAAGGTGTGACTCAACAATTCTTTCCTTTTTATTTGTGACCCCAAAGGTCTTCTTGGTCCCGTAGACCTTAGCATTACTTTCAATCCCGTAGGTTATGATGATCCCGTGGATCATCTTTTACCCGAGTCTTTATTCAATTGTATATTTATATTCATGGTGTCAAGGTGTCCTTTTATATTCAGAATCATTTATTTTCGTTTTTGTATTTCATCTGACCTTAACCGTAGTCTAAGGCTACATTTGTTTTCTTTCGAATTTTTTTTTTCCGACTTTATGACTTCTAACGTTATTTACACGTCGGTTCATCCAACGCTTACCCGTACCCGGTTCTTACTTATACTTCTTTACGAACCGTTACCTAGGTTCCTCATCTTAATGTTTTTAACATTCTTGTTTCGCTAATTTGCGTTTTTCCTATCTACGTTACCAAGCGTCATTCTTAATTTAACTTGTTCGACTTGTTCATGTGAAATTTCATCACTTGTGAACTTCAAACTTCATTCTTTATTCGACCCGTCCAATCTTAAATTAGTTGAATGTAGTTATCAAAATTTCTGTTTACAAATTCTTATCGTCGTTTAGTCATGACTCATAACCCGAGTCTTTCGACTTTCTATTTCGCGTTCCCGTCTCTTGGTTTACGCATACTTTCAAAATCATACCCATTTATCGGGTATTTTACCGAAGTCATTATCAAAGTAACCGTCCCGGTATGTATTAAGACTCCTTTTTAGTTTATTTGGTCGTCTTAGCGAAACTCATCGCTTTTATTCAATCAAGTCCCTTATTCTTTATTTAATTTGTCTGACTTGTCCGTATGAATTTCATTACTTGTGACATTCAACTTTTATCCCTATACCTTAACGCTCCTATTACTCGGTCTGTATTTTCATTTACTTTGTCCCTTCTCTCGGGCTCGTTATTCTAGCGTAATACGCTCCAGTCATCCGACTTGCGTTTACGATTACTATCAAACATCTTACCTGTTTGATTCATTTGGGTACTCTTTTAATTCGTCCCATTCACCTTATCCTTACTACATTGGACATAAATGTGTCCGCTACAAGAAGTTCATGGTATCATATGCCACTACTTACTTGGCCAGAGTAAGCGATCAGCATATGATACACAAGGCTTTTTTATCGCTTTCACATCACACCCTATGTAAGTAATGCCTCTATTTATTTCATATCTCTGATTTCATTTAGTAAAACTTTATTTAATTGCCAAAATAACAATCATTAGTTTTTACTAGTTTTACATTTGAACATATAAAATGTTTTTTTTTTCTATCGAGCCATTATATAATCACGTTTGTTAATGTGACCTCTACTTTTCTCAATAGCATTATATTGAGAGTTTTCCACCTGGATAATTACCCTCCGTCCAAGTTTTCATATGAACTAGTCCTATTATAGTTTTGGTATTCATTATCGTGAATAACGCATGTTTCTATTAAACTTCTCTTAAAAACATCATCTTGAATAGATATCCTATTCAGGTTTTATCAGATATATGCAACCGTTATCCCCTACATGTTTGTTGCATACTACTACTTGTGCTATTAAATTTAAAAGTGTGCACCTGATAATGCTTGCCCTTAATAGGCTTTCCATGCCTTTGACTTTGTTTGCGATCGCCACGCGATTTAGGTCCTTGATGAGTATGCTCTGCTTGTCATACCTCAGACCGTTCCACCGTCATATCCACAATTCGTTCAACTCTCGTCATCTTCAGATGCGAGTATCCTTCAACTAAGCATTTACAAAAGTTAGTAATTTCAACATTAATAAATGCACGTATTGTAATACAAGGCTTTTTACTGCACGTGATTTCGTTAACTATACTAATCATTTTCGTTGGTGTAACGTGTATTACACGATACCCTATGTGTTGTTCACAACACTTTAATCCTAATAAACTATTAACATACATGTACTTACCGAATTTGCGATCAAGCCTCGAACCGAACACAATTTACTCTTTAACCATGAGCTCTGATACCAACTTGTAACACCCTTGTCATTATTTAATGGTTTTTGTAAAGTATACGACAAACAACATGTAATTATGACTACATATACTTTGTAAAAATACGGGTTTGTTTAAACTTTACAATTTTAAAATAATACAACATAACATAATTGAGTTCGTCGTTTAAAAGTTACGACGAAACGACATGCGGAAGCTTTTATCTTATTCGTGTTCGGTTCTTCGTTGAGCTTGATCGTCTTCCGGCATCCAAAATGTACCTACATTTCATAAACATGAAATGCTTTAGTCATACGGGGTTTAAAATGTATCTAAACGAGTCTGGGAAACAAAACTGAATAATATATATATATATATATATATATGTATTACAGGGTCTACCGTTTCTTCCTACGTGATTGTAATTTGATCCTCCATCATATGGAGTTAAAATCCAACATCTAAATTCACAAAATTTTAACTTTCAAGCTCTCGGCTTGAAATTCAATTATGACACTTTTTGACCCGTTCGTGATTTATCAAACAAACTTGTTTATTACCCTTTTCAAAATATCATGCATATCACGTTATATCAATTTACTAATGTGCAAGGTTCAAATTACGGGTTTCTTATGAATTCTTAACCCGTTTTACCTATCTACTCCTTTTGACCCGTGAAGGGAAGTTAAACACTTTTAACTATAAATCTATATATAAGCGTACCTGGCTCGAGTCAACGTATAGACCCGTTTATGCCTTGCTATTATTAATTCAATATTCTATGATGACACAATTATCCAAATTTCTATTCGTTCCTGTAAACATATGACTTAACAACCAACATTAGTCGATATGATGTTATCACCATCATTTGACCCATTTGGTCTATACGACCAAACAATTATATTTATTACAAATCATGGTTTTAAACGTTTTTATTCGTTCCGACCCATTTCGTTTCGTGTCGGAACCCATAATTCGAACATGATCTATTGTTGTATTTATCACCTATATAATAAATACGTATGCTAAAAAAAATAGGTGTAAGCTTTACTTACAGTTTGCGTCCGTTCGAGCTTTCCTTGCGCACTTGACCCGTTTGATCCATTCCTTTCCTGCTCCCACTTAGCTTGACGAGATCAAACTTAACACAATATCCACAAGATTTGTTAGATTAGTCATTATATAAAATGACCACAACATCTCATGGATTCACACATACTAATTTATCAAGACATTAGTTTTAGGTCAGTTTGACTTTCGTAAGTCAAACTGTCCTTGTGTATGTGACTGAGCACTAACTTAGAACATGTTTGGCATACACGTACATATTACTTGCATAAATCATTTGTATGTATTTTAGATGCCTTTAATACACCCAATTTCATAAGATTTGTTTGAAGCAAATACATGGTACACACCACACCATTCAAGTATGGAATAAAAGCTACTACGACATACATCTTACCAAGTCTTACAATCAAATTATATTTCCACGTTAGACACATTGCCTCAAGTTAATTTATTAGAATGCCATCATTATCACATTTCTCACAATTCATCATTTTCTTGTATACAATTTTCTTAGATTAAGTTTATCAATAAAATGTGTAGCAACTTTACAATGTAGCTGCGGAATCGACTCTTTTAACCATTTTACGGTTTTATTCAGCCCTTGGTGATGAAATGTAGAATACTAAAATATCTTTCCAACCCAAAAAGAATCAGCTCAATCTGAGCTTCCTAGAATAAATTATGATTTTCGCAAAATCAGCTCAGAAGTCAAAATGCTTCCAATCAGCTTGCTGTCAAAACAGTTCAGCCTACTTCGGACACTGTTTTGACCCGTTTAACATCAGAATTTAACAAACATGTTCAAACATAAAACGTAGTATGTTTTAATAGCTTTCTGAGCATATAAGGCTCAACCTCACAGGCCGTTCCAGTGATTTTATATGATTTTTTAAAAACTGCAGCCCAATAAATTTTTTTTTATTCCAATCAGCTTGCTGTCAAAACAGTTCAGCCTACTTCGGACACTGTTTTGACCCGTTTAACATCAGAATTTAACAAACATGTTCAAACATAAAACGTAGTATGTTTTAATAGCTTTCTGAGCATATAAGGCTCAACCTCACAGGCCGTTCCAGTGATTTTATATGATTTTTTAAAAACTGCAGCCCAATAATTTTTTTATTCCAATCAGCTTTGTTATATTTTCTTGTTCAAGCATTTTATCAAGCACCTTGTGTGCAACACGAAACATCAAATTTCTCCAGCCCATTTAAGTGTTGTAAACCCTTAAATTCTAGCAAAATTAACAAGTACTAACATCAAACTTCAAATCTAACTTCAGGGAGTTCTATTAACACAATTTAACCATTATGATTCTAGTGTTCATCATGTTTCTACAAAACCCATTTAGCACATAATCGGGTGATCATGAATTCACAATTAGAAACATCAATTCAACAAGTAAATGACTAGGGTTTACTCCTAGACATAAAATCATTCCTAATTTTATCTTATAACGAACATGCAACCATAAATTTCAGATTTCTAAGTTTACCTAGAAATCCAACTACAGATTTTTCATAAAATTTACATACCTTATGACTCCCCTTTCAATGGAGATCACGAATTTGTGTTTGAGACTTGATTTAGAACGAATTTGAGCTCTCAATTTGGTGGATTTTGGGAAGAACTAGGGTTTGTGGGATCCCTTGTGTCGCCCCTGTGTTTGAACGACCAGACACACACTCTTGTGTGTGTTTGGTGTGTTTTAATTTGTTTTTAATAAATCAAGTTTCAAGTTTAACAAGTTTGGCCCCTCTATTTTCCTTAGTTCATAATTTAAGTGTTTTAACCCATTCATAAGTCACTATCTAACTAGGTTACAATTATTCCTAGTCAACTTAGTAGGTTCGGTAAGTTAAAAACCCGTTTTATTTTAAATCACGTTAACTCGGGCTCCTTATGAACTTTTGTCTTCTCAAGTTGTTTGCTCTCTTTTTTTTATTATTATTAGGCTTATTTATTTGAATTCCTAATAATTTCCGGGTTAATCTTTTCTGCTAACGGTATTCTACCCGCTCTTTAGTATTAACGGGGTTTAATTACCAAACCCATTTTCGGGGTGTTACACCCAACTTTGTCTTTTTAGTTTTCTTTTCCAACTGCTATAGCGAATGCTGGTACAGGAAAGAAATGAATCGATACCAACTGAGCTCCCGCCACATAGCGTGGAGAAAAACCGCTATCTATACATATTAATTCTCGGTCTTTATGAACAGTAATATAAATTTTGATTTTCTTATATTATACCATCATTGTAGAAAGCAATGATTTATTTCTAATAATAATGTGATTTTGGTTTGCAATTGTAGCGAGCATTCAAAAAGGTTTTATACATCCTCATTAACTTAATTAGGTAATTAATTAACTAATTTTTTTATTAATTATAATTATATTATTGTTTTTATTATTATTTTATTATTATAATTAATTTTAAACATATTTTGTTTTTCCTTAATAACTCTTAAGATAAAATACAATGTTTTTTAAAATGACGTCGTTTACCGTTTTTCGTTATTCTAATAATATAATATAATGCTTTATACATTTCGTTATTCTAATAATATACTACAATGTTATATTAAACTCTGAATATATCGTTGTAACATACTTATTTTATCTGCGTTTTAATAAAAGTTTTTGTTCAAAATTGAACGAGTCAGTCATATTTTTTTTGTTCTTTTCCATGACAAACCAAATTGATACTGTTCGAACACATTCGGTAGCGGTATAGAGTACATTTTATATCATAAGCTATAGCGAGTATTAGTGATAAACAAAACTGATATCATCCAAACAACATCGGTGCCATGTCAATTTACTTTTAAAACCTTTATCGATATTCATTCTTATAGTTTTTACCGATGTAAAACATGTGTCAATATCCTTTTGAGCATATCATGACTTTATTATTTGGGTTTATCTGCCAATTACGGTACCAATACTTTATTGAATCGAACGATGATACCAAACGACTTCCCGCCGCAACGCGCGTGGGAAGTCTACTAGTTCATAAAAAAATAGACTCGACTTTCAAGTTGTTGACTCATTTAATGTGTTTCCTTTCCGGCTAATTTTTTTTTTCAATTTTTTTTTGTGAAGTGAATGAAAAAAAATCAAAATCATACTTCAATGGAGGAGAAATCATAGAAAACTTATACCCATAATATTAGAGATGTAAAAAAAAAAAAAACGGTGTCGGTTCAAAAAGCTTATATATACGACATAATATTAGAGGTGGACTGAAACCTGTTTTGAAACTCGAACTAGAAAAAACCTTGAACCGATAGGAACCGGTTTGGAGCCAACTTTTGGAACCCGAACCAGTATTCGTACATGATTTTTTTTTAACCCCACCAATGCGCATCCTAAAAGAAGTGAAAAATGACAATCATGGTATTCGTACATGATTTTTTTAATTAAAAATAATAGATGATTATAGTGATTAACCTTTAAGTTACCAAGTTTCAATTTCAAACCTTGTTGGCTAACTTGTTTGTTGCCATAATCTTTGTTCTTCTACCCTAATTTTTTTAGCATCTCTTTAAATGGTTCTCTTTTTAGGCCATTTGTAGTCCTTATAACGTTTGTTCTTCTACCCTAATGTTTGTAAGGCCTTATAATGCGCTTTGGTGGGGTTATGCGACAAGTGATGGAAAAATGTAAGAAAGGTCTTTATGGGGGGTTATATCACAAAAAGATGTAGTGGTAACATCAATACCCCATCATTACTCAATTATTAATTTTCTATTTTTTTTAATTAATCTCTAAATTTATAAAATTAAAAACCATTAAAAAAAGTAAAAAAAAAACATTTCATTAAATTAAAAATCATTACAAAAAGTAAAAAAAAAACATTACAATAAAATTAAAAAACACTCTAAAACTCAAAGATTGTATTTTTTTCGATTCGCTCCTTTTGTTTTAGCGCCATTTGCAACGCTTTTCCAGTTACGTGGTCGTATGGTTTTGAGTAGGATTCAAAGTCTTTTTCCCATTGTGTATCCCACATAATCTAGACCACTTCCCGGTTCTCTTGCATACGTTGAGCCACTAGGTCGCGTATAGATTTGGGTCCCATGAGAGGGGTTGGTTCGATAGGTTCATGAAGCCGGTTTGGTTTTGATTGTAATCGATAAACCCGGATCCGTAGGGGGTGAATCGAGTTTGAACTGGAGAAACGGGTTGGTCGTTTGGTTTGTGTCCGCACTAGAAGGCAGAGGAACGAAACCGTGGTTGTAGGGATAGATAGTAGAAAGCTTGGTATAAAAAAACTAAACTATTTTATAAAATAAAGAGAGAGTGGATAGTAGTAGAGAGTATGAGTTTTTTAAAAAGTGAGGTGAAAAGGTTATATTTATAAAGATTTTTAGGAAATGATTTTTTTAAGTAACATGACCGTTCAACGGTCATGTAACACCCCGTGTTTCTGAAGTCAAGTCAAAGTCAAGGTCAAAGTCAACGAGCGATTTCGCGCGACTTGACTAAAAATGAATTTCTTTTATGTGTTTATATTAGTTGTATTATGTGGAGTAAGTGTCAATAATCACCATAATCGACGTATGTTATCCGCTATTTAATCGACTTACGACGGTGAACTATAGGAAGTAACAATGCGATAAAGTCAACTAAACGCTAATCAATCCAATTTAATCGAGATCGAATCGCAACCGCACTCGCAACTCGAATTACGCATTTTGGTTATTGTTATACGTGTGTGTGTGCCCTATGTGTTACTTGTGCATGTTTATTTATGTTATGTGTGGTAATCAACCGAATCGCAATCGAACTCAATCGCAATCGAAATCAAACTATGATAATTGGTGGAGAAAAGATAGTGCGAGATATGAGTAGTTGGGATTAAAAGTAATTTGACTAGGAAACTCTATCGCATCGAATCGCTCGCAATCGCAATCGAAACAGCAAAAATCGTCGCGCCGAACACCCGCACCAAGTGCCATCCGGCCGGATTGCCATCCGACCGGGCTGCCACTTGATTGTGGTGCCAGGTTGTCATCCGACCGAGATGACATCCGACCGGACAGTCATCCGGGCAAGATGCCATCGACCGACCTGCCCCTTTCCTCTTTTGGAATCCTATAAATACCCATGACACTTTCATTCTTTCTACTTTTGGCAACTTTCTGTCCGAACAGCTCGTGCTCCTCACCTTTTCTTCGATTTCTCTCAAATCCGGTAAGATCTCGTCCTAATTCTTGTACTTCCTTAATCTACACGCACTCCTACATCTTTCTATCTTTTAAATCTTAACTTTTAACCGTAAAATCACTAGATTTGAGGTGTTCTAGGATGATGTCATCATGGTGTTCTTGAGAACTTCATGTTTTGGCTTCAATCCACCAAGAACAACTTAGATCTAACCGATTTCCACACAAATAAACAAAGATCTCGCATAGATCTAAACATAATCATGGTGAAAAAGGATTGGAAGATGGTTTCTAACTTTCTTTAAACTCTTTTACACTCAATGCACTCTAAACCGATAGAATCGGACTTTGTTCTAGTCTCCTACTCATTCTTAGTGATGTGCTAGTTCAAGATCTGGATTCTACTCACGAGACCACCGATTTCGGGTTAAACAAGGACAATCGCCTTGAACCGGTTAATTGGTCGAACTAGAGTGATTCCTGTTTGATCGGGCCACTCGGGTCAAGATGGGGTTCTGTTGACTAACGCGATGTCAAAACGTCTCGATAAAACGACAACCAATCAAAACGACCAAGTGAAAGACGAACGGAACAACCGGGACTGAATGCTATCCGACCGGACTACTGTCCGAGCGGATAGCCATCCGAGCGGCCGGCTGTCCGAACGGCTTGCACCTTGGGTCCCACACTTAACCAACTTTATCTAAGGTTTGAGTATTGAACGAATTGCTATCCGATCGGATTACCCTTCGGATCATGAGATACTTGGACTTAAATACTTAATCGATTTTCAAACATGTTCAATACACTAAGGATGCCACCCGACCGGACTGCTGTCCGATCGAGTGACAACCTGCTGTGGATTGTTCTCACTAAGTAACCTCGCCACTCGAGTCGCCGTCCGACCGGATAACCATCCGAGCGGATTGTCATCCGCACGACTGACTGTCCGATCGACCGACTTGAAAGGTAGAGATACTTCAATGTTTTCAAAATGCTACAACGAAAACTTCAAAGTTCAAGCCATCATACACAAACACATCCTTCTCATAGGAAGAAACAATCCACTCGAATAGTCATCCTACCGGACTACCGTTCGACCGGATGACCATCCGAACGGATTGTCACCCGCCCGACTGGCTATCCGATCGGATTACCATCCGACCGAACTGATGTCCGACTCACTCGTACACTGCATCGTTTTACGCGTCACTTATCGTTATGCTATCGTTCTGATCAGGCTAACCCTACTCTCTAGCGCTCCCTTCAATCCATCATCGCTGTGAGTATACTCGATCCCTTTTTGCTTTACGCACTTTTGGGTGTTACATACGTTACTTATACTAAATCACTTCGAACACACTACGCAATACTTTAAACGCTAACCGTTACCGCATGTTATACGTGACTAAATGAATGCTTGTTTGTTATGTTTACACATGGAATGCTGTCTACCTGCCTTAGCAACGGTAGTACTATTAGTTTGGACTCAGCACCCGTTCACTCGGGGGTTGTTAAGGACAATTATTTGCATGGATTACAGTGGTGATCATGTATTAGGAACTGCCTTGGGCAGTCAACCCGCAGTCATTGGTATCGATAGGTTCATGTCGATAACTAACATGCCTCATTTCACTATGCGTACGTGCTGGTTATGCGTAACGCTTTCAAACTCTATATGCTATTATCAAACTTGTGTGCTCACCTTTACACTATGTGTATTGACTTTTTATTTTAACGTATGTGACAGGTGCTTATGATGCTTATCTGCTAGGAAATCGAGGCTAGAATAAGGTCTTAGAGGCCAACAAATAGTTGTCTGTACAAATGAAATCTGAGTTGTCGGAACAGAACTATTTGCCTAGATTTTGTCTGTAATAATTGTATTATCTTTTGAAACGTGGTATGGGACATGTTATTTTAAATTGATTGGTAATGAAATTGTTATGGAAACTTCTGGACAATCTGTTTCGCTCAGTGCCATGACCCGATGTTTCCGCCATCGGTTGGGGTGTGACAGGTCAAGTTTTTGAAACAACAAAAATTTTTGGCGTGATTATTTTCGTGAGGAAGGCCATGCAGACACATATAGCACCGTCTGTTATGGTGTGCCAAGGCGCCATGGGGCATCATATCCCACCCCACTACGGAGGGACTTAAGATGTTTCAATAAATTTACAGGTGAGGAACGTGGATTTCATTCTTGTTTTTAAAAAAGTCCAATTTTTAGGATGATTTATGCAAACTTTATAGAACGAGTTTTTAGGACCCGCACGTTGCGGCGGGATCATTAAACCGAACAAAAAATAAACGGTAAAGCGTTTAGCCACACACGCACGTCGCAAACATTTACGTAAACGAAACGATAACATTGGTTTGTTATGATACGGACATTCGCTACAACAGCTAGAGAGAAAACCCAAATGCCCAAAAGGATTTACATCCCACAAAAATGAATGACACAATTATAAGCGATATTTTAAATAACGTATTCAAATTCGTGCTTCAACTATTTGTATTTGGGGTTACGTTTTTCTACAAAGGTTTCTAAAAATAAGAAGTGTAAGAAGTTATTATAGAGTGACAAGTGTCCAAGAACCTAAAACCTAAACCCACTACAGCACCACCCAAATCCTAAACACCCACCACCACCCAAAAACCTAACACCCCCCCCCCCCCCGCCAAAAAGAAAAACTATACCACACCAAAAAAAACCCCCCAAAAAAACCTACCCCAAAAACCTAAAAAAAAACCTAAACCCCCGTCAAAAAAAAAAAAAAAAAAAACTAAACAATGTTGATCAGTTCTGTTTAAACATAATGAAAAACATGTAATAACATACCTTTGATTGCATCAGTAGAGAATCCAGTCAGAGACGCAGCCACGGTGTTCGACAGAGTTGTCAGTTTGATCTGGTTCCTCCTTAGGGTGTAAAGTGATGATGGTGATGAACCGAGACTAGGGCAGAATCGGTTGAGGGAGAGAGAGGGACGAATTTGATGTTAGTGTTATTAGGTTGTGTGTCTAACCTTTTTACCTCTCTAATAATCTCCTTATATATACACCCAAGAGGAAACCTAATTAGTTAATAAGGGTAATATGGTCCATCAACAATTACCAACTAATTATTAATAGGTTATTAATATATTTTGATCTATATTATATAAATGATAATGATGGCTACTAGATTAAATATAAATAAATAAATATTTAATCTTACATTCTCCCACTTAGCCGAATAATCATTTATCATGAGTATTAGATTAGTCTGATCAGAAGTTAATACTCATTTTAGCCTTAAACAAGTACTATAGCAGAGAAATACAGCCGTTGAATCATTATGCGACTCAGGACCCCCATTAGTCATACTATAGCCTTAATTTAAAACCTAACAGTTATGATCAAAATATGTAAGCCCTTTAACGTTTGATTTGTATTTATAGTTGTCTATATGTCATTACACCGGCAGAACATATGTAAGAGACATACAAAATCAAACTTATGAGGAAAATTAATTAATAGTCAGTCATTCATAGTACGATATGCAGTTGTACATGGTCATCAATTAAAACCCTTCTCTTTTATGTGCACTCTTAATAAGACTTATGGGTAATAGACCTTTAGTTATAGGATCCTTAAGCATATCACGAATGTATTCGATACAAAGATTTAGTTTCCTCAATTCGTTCATAAACGAATAATTAATTGTGTATCGAATTTTAATGCAGCACCTCTCGAACTGTTACTGTTCAAGGAGACATGGTAGCTGACTCTATCACAATAAGTCTTCAAAATATTAATTATATGGAGTTAATAAACTTATGAGTCCACTGATAAATTTCCAACAACATTTAGTAAATATTGCTTTGTGATCAACAATATATTATGTCGTTATAACTTATGTTGTTGATATCAGTCCATTATGACTCCTCCATGAGATAGGTTTTGTCTGCTGACATAAAGATATACCCAAAATTACATTTTATTATCTTTGAATATTACAAAGTTATAGTAATAAACCGGTTCGAGTTCTCACTTCTTCTTTAAAATATAGTCTCTCATTTCTTTTAAAGATATTGTAATACTCTATTAAATGCTTCACATTAATCTAGACATATCTAGTGTGCTGCAATGTGAGTAATATCTAAACGAGTATAGACTTAAACTTACATAAGGCTTCTAATTAATGAAGCGTAAGAAATAATCTCATTTATCCTATTATCCTCTAAAGGAGAGCAGTATTGTTTGTTACATATGTAAGGACCAATTTAATGTTAAACTTATGGAACGGAAGTAATGTCCCATTTAGTCTATCTCAACATGTTATGATATCTATTATGTAAGAGATATCTCTGAGATCTATTATGTCAAAGTTTGTGTTAACAATACTTTGACTTATGTAACATCTACTTGTCAAAAGAATATCATCTATATAGACAAGTTTATCTTAGTTGCTCCCACTCATCTTGAGGTAGGTACATTATTCCACTTGGTTGCTGATGAAAATAATTGTGTTAAGATTTCATCATATTATGATGTTTGCTTTAAACCATACATGGATTTAGTTGTGGAGGTCGGAAGAAGTGGTCTGTGGAGGACTATGAAGTTGGTGGTTGCTAAATAAACAGGAGAATAAATATTGTTCGTTTTTCTCATCATGATTTTAGCATATGGAGAAGTGGAAACAGATAATAACACTTAAAAAGCCAATGTGGTGTCGTGAGAAATGTGTTCTTTGGAAATTTGTTCCGTTTAAAAACAATGGGACGCTAGTTCGAATTTCAGCCCTAAATTTTTCATTTAACAGCCCTCAACTTTAATCAGTACATTTCTTTTTCTTTTTGTTAATCCAATTTATAATGTTGCCCCTAACTTTAATAAAGTTAGTCTACATTTCCTAAATTTTATTCTTTTTTTATTACTGTAGTTATCTTTGATTTTCACATTTGAATTTTTTTTCTGTATAATTCGTCGAAACCAAACGTTACAAATTTTAACACTGTCGACAAATCTAGGTTTTGAACCAACAGCGAAACACAGTAAAAATCCGTCAGTTTTCATAAAACGACAAAGTGACGTTATTAATTTAAATAGTATTTTGTATTTAAAGTAAAAAAGTACTTTTTTTTAACGGCCAACAAACTCAATCCCGAGTACTCTCGGGGCACCCACTGGACAAACGGAGTACTCCAAGAGTAACCCGAGTCCACCACCAATTCCGGGAAAAACCCGGTAACCCACCCGCCTGTAGGCATGACGGCGAAATAACCGGTAAAACCCGTTTGGCTCAAGAATCCTACCCAGGTTTCTCTGGGTCTCCTATCATTGCCCACCAATGCCTCACTCTGTACCAAGTGGGAGTCGAACCTGCATCTCTCAAGAGAAATGCAAGCCCTCCACCACTTGATCTAGAGATCATTGGCTAAAGTAAAAAAGTACTAGCATGATATTATCATGGATATGAATACTTGATGAATATAAAGATCTTGGATAGATATTTTTTAGTCACGTCAATGATCTGGATTGTGGATTCTATCTGGTCCAACAACTAATGCTTTATGATTGCCAAATGATTGATCTCCTAGATAGAATCATAGAAAAGGCCTTACGAGAAGAAGGGCCCGGCCCATTAAATCAAATTTATTTAGCTATAGAGGTGTACGAGAAAATGTTTTGGGCCCCCCAAACCGGTTTATAACACTTTATAACTCGACTCGCTTCACAAAAAAACGCTAGTTTGCACTCGACCCAATTTGAAAAACATGTCAAAAAACCGGGTTTTTTTTGTCCGAAACCGGTTTGAACCTTACCCTAATTGGCTTGATAGGTTCGAACATTTTCCCTCCAAAACCGGTTTATAACCTGAACCAGTTTTTTACAAACTTATTTTTATTTCTGTTCACCAACCCGGTTCGGTTTATAACCTGAACCGGTTTTTCAATAAAACCGGAAACATAGACCTTTATGTACTATAAAATAACTTAAGAGGTGAACAAATCGGCCTTTCCCAAACTAGTTCCGGTTAAGTCAAACACGGTTCCGGTTCTGGTTCCATGTCAGTTTTTCAAGTGTAAAATTATCGGTTTGGTTCCGGGTCTAACATTCTAGTTGGCTTCAAACCAGTTTCTATCGGTTCCAGTTCTAGTTGGCTCCAAAACAGTTCCTATCGGCAGGGCCGGACCTATAGTATAAATAACCTAGGCTTTGGCCTAGGCCTCCACTTAAAAGAAAATTAGTATGCTAACTATAAAAATAGTGCAAACTTATTGTTTAATATTTGTTTGATTCTTATACAAGTAAACCACTTTTATGTTACAGTTGTGTTAGATTTTTGCTTAGTTCGAAACACGGATAAGGAATTATCGTTTATAATAATCAAAGAAGGAAAAAGGGCCCCAAAATTTCATTTCGTCTTGGGCCTCCAAAAATGTTGAAACGGCCCTGTATCTATACTATATTATAATGCATGAGGAAGGGGTATTTTAAGATACCCAAAAAATAAGAACTTTTCATCCTCTTTATTTATAGAAAGACCCCTAAAATGAGGGTAGTTTGGTCTTTTAAACACTATTTATTTTTTAGCCCTTAAACTTATTACATTTAAATCCCTAAGGTTTTAACAAAATTATAGATAATTAGTTACAATTCACCTCTCCACAACAAACTTATAATTTTTTACGTATTCTTTACATATCTTATAAACTATACTGTTTAAAAAAAATCCAAAGTTAGCATGATGACCTACACATTTTTGTCGACGTTTCGGTAGTTGTCTTGTTCAATATCGACACACGGATTAAAAGGTACAAGTCGATAATGCTTTAATGTACAAGTAATTAATAATTGTGATCTAATGCGCCTAACCTACAAAGATGGGCTACATCTATGCAAACAAAAACAAAAAGAATTAAAAGTACCGTAACATAAAATGAAGATATTATGTGTTACATTTTATTTTATTAAAACTACCTAATATCTATATCTAGATATATCTTATAAAAACTTAAAACTAACCACAACAAACTTCCTAAATAAAGGGGTGACAAATCTAAAACTAAACCCTAATGCACTTATATAGTTACTACTATAAATACAGAGCCGTTCCAACGTTTTTGGAGGCCCTAAGCGAATTACAAAGTCAGGACCCTATTGAATTTGTATAAAGGAATTGAGATTGAGATTTGAGACATTGAATAACCATAGCGATGATTTTTCCTAATCTTGGCCCTACGTTTTCGCTCAATCCGCAATCAGTTTTACATTGGTTACTCAAAAGACGCTACAAGTAACGAGGGTTGACGTGTTGTGTGTGTGGACAATGCAGACTCCTAGTGTAAATTCTAAATCTTAGGCCTAGAAACGTTGTTTAAATGGCAAAAAAACAAGTCTAATATATGAAAGGAAATAAAATTGGAGGCCCTTGTTTTTTGGTGGCCCTAGGCCTTAGCCTAGATTGATAAGCCTTACGGGCCGGCCCTGTATAGATATATAAGCTTCTTGAACCGAAACCGGTTTTTTTTTTTTTTTACATCTCTAATATTATGCGTATAAAAGTTTTCTATGATTTCTCCTCCATTGAAGTATGATTTTGATTTTTTTTCATTCACTTCACAAAAAAAAATTGTAAAAAAAAAAATTAGCCGGAAAGGAAACACATTAAATGAGTCAACAATTTGAAAGTCGAGTCTATTTTTTTATGAATGCAACTGTTGTAAGGTGCTTTGTTTAAAAAAATATTTAAAATTATTGTTGTAACAATACTCTTTCCATAATGATTATCAATTCATTAATTATATTTAGAACTGTTAAAAAAATATACAAAAAGTGTTTACAAGTCGACCTAACTCAACGAAATGTGTTCAAACCGAGGTATGTTAAACATCTTTTAACCCTCTACACAACTTGTTCGACTTGCCTATCTTGTCACCTCGGGTCAATATTGATTGTATTATATTCCAAACTAGTTACACTAACTTTTATCTAAAATGTGAAACAACCAAATGGGTCGAACAGGTTGAAACTCATCCATGATCTATCATTACAAAATGGGATATCTACTTTCGTTAAATTTTTACTTTTTTAGTATTTACAGGCATAGAAGGCTGTAGAAGACAAGGGGTATGAAGGCATTATCAAGCTGTGCGGTGTACGCCTCCAGCAAACCACTCACCGTCACCGCCAACAAAAGAGACAACCAGTGCTGCACCAGTAAAAGCCATAATAGAAGAGAATTTTAGTTATGTTTTATTTCAAACGTGTCAAATAAAAGATATTAGCTAAAAAGGGAACGGGTCAAATAGATGGGCCACATGTTCAAACAGGTTGAAACTTGTCAAGTGTATATTAATACTTACAACCTCCTAAATCGTTTTATCCAAAATATCAAGTCATTATTATTGTAATAAACTAATAATAACATAACTTAGAGTAAATGACATTTTCGTCCCTTAGGTTTGTGGCTAGTTTTGTGACTTTCGTCCAAAGGTTTATTTTTCCGCATCCGGATCAAAAAGGTTTGAAATCTTGCCATTTTCATCCGGCTCGTTTAACTCCATCCATTTTTTTCCGTTAATTCATGGGTATTTTCTTCTTTTATATCAAGTATTCAAAATACCCTTACTAGATATAAAAGACGAAAATACCCGACTTAACGGAGAAATATGGATGGAGTTAACGAGCCGGATGAAAATGGCAAGATTTCAAACCTTTTTGATCCAGATGCGGAAAAACAAACATTTGGGCAAAAGTCGCAAAACTAGCCAAACCTCAATGGCATTTTACTCCATAACTTATTATTCATATTTAACTAACTAGTAGTCAACCCAGCCCGACTTTATCTTTTAGGCCCAAACCCATCGTGACCCAACATACCCGACCCGCCCATTTTTCCACCTCGGCCCATGATAGGATGCATATAGATATGGAGATAATAGACCTGAGTGAACATGTGCCCCGTGGCAGCTAAAAGTGGAAGTAGAGCAGAGCAAGCAGCTAAGACGGATGTTATTCCAGCAGCGGTGCCTTCAACGGTTTTTTCTGCAAAAAAATAACAATATTATTAATTTAGTCGGAGATCAAAATATTAAATTTACAAGCTTGAATAAGTTACACTCACTGCCAGTTTTACTCCACCGAAGAACACCATACTTGTATCCGACCATAGATGCCTATCCTTATAAAAATGACATATAATTATAAAAATATAACAAATTACATAAAAACAAAATAAGTATAAAAATGGTATTCGTACCATGGTATCTCCGATACCAAGGCTGAGAATTCCAGCAAAAGGAGCTAAAGGCCGATCGTTGAATCCAGAAGACATCCAGATAGGCAATGCGCATCCTAAAAGAAGTGAAAAATGGCTGCATAAAGGAAGATAAACATCATGTTACTAGAATTCTTGATATTAAAATATATGTTTTGTGACATAATGCAAATAGTATAAACACCTGACTATAAGAAGATCAGAGTCGCGATGATCCGTGAAGGCGTTCATAAACTGATGAACAATTGATCCCAGAGGCCAAATTCTCCATACCTGCCTAAAACAAGTTTGTTATCTTGGAAAAAAAAAACAAATTTAATACATGATATTATGCTTAAATGAATTAAAAAGAAGATTTGAAGGTGGGTTGCAAGAGGAATTTACCCGAATGATTTCAAGCACTAAGAAAACCCCCAAAGCTGCACCGAAAGCCAAGTTCAGAAATGCTGGCTGAAAACAGAAGCATATAAAAGAGGAGTTTGATTGCATTAGCTAAAAAGTCAAAACTGAACAAGGTACGGTCAACAAAAAGAGAGAGAGGGTAGAGGTGGCACTTTTGACCCATTTACTTTCGAGTGGTTTGAATCACGCTATCTTATACGTGTAACTGGTCAAACAGGAAATTTAGAAAATAAACTAAAAAGTGTATTTTTAATCCATAAAACCTCATAAATCATTGTTTAAAAACTACAATTATTCTTAAAATGATATAATTTTTGTAATCATATTTAACATACTTAACTGTTTATAACCTATAAAACCTCCTAAATCATTGTTCGAAAATTAAAATTTATTTATTGAAACGATATATAATTTTTGTAATCATATTCAACACACTTAACTGTTTACAACTATAAAACCTCCTTATTCATTGTTTGAAAATTAAAATTATTCTTGAATCTATATATAATTTTTGTAATCATATTTAACACACTAATTGCTTATAACTACAAAACCTCCTAAATCATTGTTTACAAATTAGAAATATTCTTAAAACAATATAACTTTCGTAATCATAAAACCTGTTTATAACATTCTCGGCCCAAATCACAAAACAACCAGTTTTGACCCCGTTACCCGACCCGCCCTGCCCATTTTGCCACCAGAAAAAGGAGATGATTCGATCTTTGCTTGGAATGTCATATCACCTGGAAGATAAGTGCCGGTACAAACATTAACACTGCCACCAGATGGTAATATTTTCTGAGAAGAATTCGCTCAATCTTACTGTTCTTGGAAATGTTGTAAAACCGCAGCACCGATATAAATATAACCGCCACCCAATACGCACATAAGGATAGCCTTTTGTGTGGTTCAGAAAAAACAAAATTTAACACCCTGACAAGATAAAATAGTTCTCATTATATTACCTTAGTATAACTGCATAATGTTAAATGATAGTAGTTTGAAGTGAAATTAAGTTACAGAGCCGAGCAGTACCATAAAAAGGGATGAACGGGAAAATCTTGGACAAACTGCATCCACAATGGAACAATTCCTAATAAAATAAATGCTAGAGATCCATAAAATATAATAGATCGTATACGCTCGTGATGTCCTCTAACTTCAGAATTTGTTGAGATCATATAAAATTCTGATTTTTTAAGGATGAATTTGAACAACATTGGAGAAAGAAGCAGGCCAAGAAGCATTCCCTGCATGTAAGAAAATATACGTCCGGTTAGTTATTAAAAACTCAAAAAAGAAAAAAAAAAGAAAAAAACGGTTCTGAAGATGTGCACACCTGAATTATAGTGCTTATCTCGCTTCCTTTCGCTCCGTATGTGATGGAACGTAACCCGTATGACACGAGGTGCTTGCTAATCTGTTCAGACAATAGAGTGTTAAACATAAGTTTTTTTTAGTAAAGTACACGGATGGTCCCTGTGGTTTACTTAAATTTTGGATTTGGTCCCTAGCTTTCCAAAAGTACACGGACGGTCCCTGTGGTTTGCACTTTGTAACGCATTTTAGTCCCTAGTTTTTTCCAAAAGTACATGGATGGTCCCTGTGGTTTGCAATTTGTAACGCATTTAGTCCCTAAATTGAACCTACTAAAACCGTTACATTTTTGTTAGTTGGGGACTAAATGCATTACAAAGTGTAAACCACAGGGACCATCCGTGTACTTTACTCTTTTTTTACAAACGATAGAATGGCAGAGGCAAATAGAGCTTTTGCACATTTTCGTTAATCCATGAACAAGATCTATACATCTCGATCGGAAAAGAATCAAGAGAAAAAGAAAGAATCGGAATTGATCGATATATTTCTCGAAACAAGCGAAAAGGAAACGAAAGATGAAACCTAAATCATGGATCAACTAAGCCCTCTCGGGGACTTTCTTAATAATAAGAAAGAAGAACCTCATGTAAATACCATGGAATAAGGTTTGATCCTATTCATGGAGATTCCATAAATATCCCATTCCAAAAATGAATTACAAAAATTAAAAACTGAACTCCATGAATCTAAGAACCACATGTGTAACTTTTTTCACACTGACAGTGCATAAAAAATTAATAAAAGAACTGATGAAGTAAATGGAACCTTTGCTATTGTGAACGCAAACATGTCTCCGAAATAAACAACAAATCCCGTTGTAACCAAAAGTGCTTCCCCTATACACAAAACAACGAGGTTAGTAAAAAATCGTATAATTAAAAAAAAGGCCTTGCGTAAAAAAGAAACGTGAACTAACCGAATGAAGCACATGCTGGAAACGTGTTGAGAACATGCTGAATGAATTTTACAGCAGCCAATCCGTGAAAAACAATCCAAAACAAGGTCAATGCCATATAACGTCCTGCACGATGGGTAAATCCATAAATTACAGTATAAGTTTACTTCGCGTAACAAAAACCACAGTTTATGTTAGTGTTGCATCCAAATTTACAAAAGATGGAATCTTGAGATTAAATTTAGTCAACAAACCCACCACTAGACGACTTTGCAGCAAAAGATAAGCAACACAATGCTGCAAACAGAGCTATGGAACTAATACAAAACTTTGTGTGCCAACCACTATTAAAAGACGCCGATTTTGGCTTGTTGGAATCATGACGAAAAATGAAGCAGAGGAAAACCAGCACGCAGAGGCAACTAGTAGAAGTGGCCCAATATTGCAAGCGTAGAAATTCAACATCTGCATAAACGAATCACGTTAAAAGCACAAAGGGTAACATCATAGAAATGAATCAATGTCAGGATGTAAGCACTTTTTAATCGTGTGTTCCGATTATTGAATGTAACACGTAAGTCGTAACAGAATGGATTTAATTTAAAAGCTATGTATGTACCTTCAGTTCTTACTTCATTTACCGACAAAGCTCTTGATAACTGTATGAGCCTCGAAACTGCAAGACCCGGAAGGGTAACTGCCCCCAAAAATATCCCTGATGAAGCTCCTGGCCTAATATCACAAACCCACAAAAAAAAAAAAAAAAAAAAAAAAAAAATACAAATTTGATTATCTGAATAACCCATTCACCTCTTTAATCAGAATTTAGGATACAGAAACTTATATGGTTTCTGTGCAACATTTTCTGAACAAGTTAACTTTTTTTTTATTTTTTATTTTTTTGAATTTTTCAGACTAAACCCTTTAGCAGCCAAAACAGAAAATTCTTGAACAATCTTGAAAAAAAATTAAAAAAACCTAACAAATATGAGGATCTTGAATTCACCAATTGAAAAGATCATGCAAGATTAAAACACAATTCAGCTAAAATACACCATCAGATTTCACAATTTATAAACCCTAACAACCCAATTCAACACAATTACAATTACAATCCAATTCAATCAATTAAGTTACCTGGTTTTGAATGGGTTGGTGGAACCGTACGATTCGACTGAGATCTCGACGAATAAACCGAAAACAGCAAGCAAACAGAACCCTAGGGCTTCATAAACAACCAATACATTGGTAACAGAGTACAAAATGGTCGAAACAAACAGCAAAACGACAGTTCTCTCGCCGTTTAAGAGCGATGAAGGCGTTATCATTGCAAATTTGTTGATTTTGGGGGATAATTGAGAGATTGAGTCAGAATAACGCAATTGCATTGAAGGATTCACATGTGCAAGTTGCAAAGATGATGAATTTGGGGGAAAAGATTGCGAAAGCGGTAAGATAGTTGAAGATGATTGGCGCGTACACAGGTTGGTTGTTGCGCCTGTAGGTTTGTTGGAAAACTGGGTCAACTAACTCGGTCTAGGGATTTTGGAATGGTCATATTAGTATAGTAGCACACCTAAGATTCTTAAATTGATACCTTCAATACGGGTCGTATTGTATAGGCCTATACGGCCTGTATAAGGCTCGTTACAATTTCCCAGGCTAGTCAAAGGCTGGCACCGTCGTCACGTGTTAACTCTATATGCATCGTATAGGCCTATATAGATGACCAGATCAGCCCAACCTATATTTTTTTTAAACGACAAATTTGGATCACTGACAGATCACTGGAGTATCATTGAGCTTAATTCTATCACTAGTGATGAATTTTACTATACTAGAGATGCCCATCACTAGTGATGGTTTTTTTTTTAAATAATAAATTAACAATTATTAATATCACTAAACAAATGTAGAGAGTCCATTTCTTTTTTTTATTTTTTTATTTCTTAAAATTATGCATAAATATACATTCCCAACACCCCCTTTCTCCCCATTTCACCTTTCTCTCTCTCTCTCTCTCTTTCCCTCAAAACCTGAAATTCTTCAAGTTCAAGAAGCTTTCGGCAATTTCATAATCTCTTTAATTTGACCGCTTTTCACATGGATTTTGATCAAGTTGGTTGTTAAACACCCAGCTTCCACGGTAACATTGATCACAACGGTAACAATTCAACGCATGCTCACTACAACGCGTTTTGAATTCAACGCGTGGAAAACTTTACCGGCTGCGGTGTATCACGTGGATCAACGCATGAAGATTCTGTTATCACGGGGCGCCCCGACCCCCCTAAGTCAAAAGAAATCATAATAATTTATTTGACCTAAAATTTAGTTTAATTTATCAATTAAAATTATTAGTCTCTGTTCAAAGCCAGTGATTAAGCGACGGTCGACAAAATTAACCTGGCAATCTTTTACAATAACCAAATTAACCAAACTGTTTACAACCGAAATCAATCATTATGAACAATCGGTCATAGCTAAGTTTTAGTCCATATCCAAACTCAACCGATACATGTTCACCCCTACTCAGTGTATACAACAACGTTAAAAGATGGTTGAAAAGATTGGATTTAATTAAAAGTTATTTAAATGAACTTAAACTAAAGAAGACTTTACTTATTTTGTGTCCAGAAAGTCTACATTATTTAAAATATTTATTTGGAAATTTGAATTTGTAGGATAGTCGTCTTAACATAAATAAACTATTTAATGTTAAAATTATAAAAAAAAAAATTAAGACAAAGGATATATATAGCTTTCAGTATTCTAAAACCAAAAGTTAGGTTATTTATTTATTTATTTTGAAATGCATACTTTATTCACAAAGCACAAACACAAACAGACTGCCGAAACACAACAAACAAAGAACTAACATTAGAGAAAACTTACACCACTTATCCCATGAGACCCCATTGTTTTTTATTCTATGCTTATACCACAAAAAACCAATCGATTTAATCTCTTGAAAGTTCTTAGACCGTCCGTAGTGGGGCGTTTTTTGTAAATTTTTTTGCCCGAAAACGCCCTATAACGCCCATCCCCCCATTACAGGGGGCGTTTTGGGGCGTTATTTTCGAAAAAAAATCGTCCCGGCGTTTTTAAAATAACGCTTAAATTGACATGGGGCCCACTATTTTTGACCGTTCTCAAACGGTAACTTTCTTTATTTATTTTTTTTTTAATTTAAAATATTCCAACTATAAATATATACCCCACATTCACACCATTTTTTATACAAAAACTCACCATCTCTCCCACTTTCTTCTAACTTTTATAAAAAAAAACCCACTTTCTTCTAATTTTTATACAATCATGCATCCATACCGCCCTCCTTTTGGTGTCCCCGCTAGACCCGCAAACCCGAACACAACCCAACCGCAAACCCTGTACAATTTCCAAGACATGGACCCGAGCTTTTTAACTTACGCGGCTTACTTGAGTGGCGCCCCTCCGTTTGTTCCTCCCACTTTCGGCTATGGTCAAGCCGGCGGGTCTCAACCGTTACAACCCGAAGCCGAACCCGATGTGGAAATCGTACCAGAGACGCAACCCGAACCGGTGCAAGAAACATCGAAACGCGGCAAAAGGTCGCATAAGAAGAAGGATAAGGACGCACCGCGGCGTACAAAAAATATCATCAAATGGACAAAGGAAGAGGAATACACGTTGACTCGGGCGTTTGTCGACATTTCGGAGGACGAAGAGACCGGTAACTATTTTATATAAATATTATTTTACTTATTTTGTTACTTTATTTTTTAACAAACAACTTATTATTTTTTTTTGTAGCAAACTTTCAAACGGGCCCGGTTTTTTGGGATAGGGTTCGTGCACTCTTCTTTAGCACGTGGGGTCAAGGCGAACATCGGGACAAAGACTCCATTTCTAGCGAATGGTCCGACATCAACAACAAGTGTCATTCGTTCCAAGAAGTCTTCCAACGTAACTACGATAATCGCCCGAGCGGTGAAGGTGACGTTTGGGTTTTAACGAAGTCTTTGGAGGAGTTCGAGAGGACAAAATGCCCTTTCACGTACTATAAGTGTTGGGAGCTACTACGAAAAAGTCCAAAGTGGGCGGTAGTTAATCCAATGACGTCTAGTAGTAGACGTCGGGCTAAAAGGTCAAAAACATCATCCTCCGTTGACCCGTCAACTCCGACATCGGATGCCCGCAATGTTGATTTAAATGAGGTGGTGGACGTTGACGAGGGAATTCAAGAAGAGTTGGTCCGACCCCCCGGTAGAAGAAAGGGAACCGGGAAAAAAACGGCCGAGTCGTCTTCCGATCTCGAGTTAAAGGATGATTTCGAGGAGATGAACCGTCGTCTCCAAGACATTCGCGACCTCGGCTACAAACATTGGGAGATTATGCAAGAACGAGTGGCCGAAACCAAAAAGTTTAACGAGATGCAAGAGGCGAGGCAAATGGAAAAGGACATTGAGTTTTTGTCCAAATCGATCGACCACCTCCAAGGCGACGCGTTGATCCTTGCGCAAATGCGTCAACAAAAAATTCGACAAAAATATGGACTCTAAATCATGTTATTTTTTTTAACTTTATTTTTTCTGTTTTTTTTTTATTTTCTGTTTTTTTATTTTTCTGTTTTTTTTTATTATTATTTTTTTTTTTTCTGTTTTTTTTTTCCAGTTTTTTTTTTTTATTTTTATTTCAAGTAATGTAATTTTATTTTTAAATTAATGAAGTTTTTTTATGTTTTAAATTAAAAAAAAGAGTTAATTGCCATTTTAGTCCCTGTGGTTTGGCCCAATTTGCCAGTATAGTCCAAAGGTTTCATTTTTAACATCTGGATCCAAAAACGTTTCATCGTTGCCATTATGGTCCAACTGACTTAACTCCATCCATGGACCTCAGTTAAGTCAGGGGCAATGTTGTCATTTCATATATTATTTTTAATTCCACTTTATTTTTTTCTTTTAATCATTTATATAAGATTTATCTTATATATAATAATTATAATAACATATATCTATATATATGTATACAGATATTGTGCAGGTCAACCACCTCTCATCTCTCACTCTCTCCTGTCTCTCTCTCATTCACAAACAAACACCTGATCCTCCTTCCGATGTGCGACCAGCAGAGCTCCGGCGAGCTTCGGCCGATATTCCGGTGACAACACACACACCTCCACCACAAACTGTTCATCTCTACCCACACCCCCTTTTCGTCTGACAAAATGAATGCACCACCACCGCTCATCTCACACTCTCTCCTATCTCTCTCTCTCTCTCTCTCTCTCTCTCTCTCTCTCTCTCTCATCCAGTGATGGTTCACGGTGGCAGGAGGTGGGTGTTGATGGTGATAAACAGCGGCGGTGGGTGTTGATGGTGAGTTTGTCGTTGTGGATGTTTACGGTGATAACAGTGGAGGTGGGGTGTTGCTGGTGATGATGGCGGAGGTGGGTGTTGATGGTGATAAACGGCGGCGCTGGGTTGTGGGTTTTGTAGGTGGTGATTGATTTGAAGATCTATGTGCGATTTGAACTTGGAGGTTGTGATTGATTGGGTTGGGAATGGGCGGTGCAAGGTGGTGGGTTTTGTAGAGGGTGAAGGTGTTTCAGTGATGGTTCACGGTGGCAGGAGGTGAAGGTGTTTCAGTGAATTTGGGGGTTTTATGAGATGAGAGAGAAGCAGATCTTTGATGAGGGAAGGGAGGCGGAGGTGAGATGATGGCGGTGGCAGCGGCGGTGATGGTTCACGGTGGCAGGAGGTGAAGGTGGTGGTTCATAGAAAGAGAAAGTTCAGAGCTTGGTGACTGACGTATATGAGGAACCTCCGACCAGACCGCCACTAACCCTCACTCGGTGTTTTTCTTTTCCTCTTTCACCGGTTCAACAGGGGGTTCCATACACCTGGTTCTTTACCTCGATTCAGGTGGAAATTGCGTGTATCAGGTGCGTTATTGGGTCGACTTTCGGATTGTTAATCGAGTCTTGTTTTGTGTAATTTGACGTTATTGTAAGCTTTTGATGAGTTTGTTTTCTTGAAACTGATTATGGGAATTGAAAGGATCCAGTATTGGAAATTGTTTGCCCCTAGTGGTAGTTTTGATATCGTGCTGTGTTCTGTCTCATTTTGATTAAACTTGAATGAATCCTTTTTTAAAATGAGAGTCAGAATTGAAAAGGGGTTGGGTAAATTGCAATGTGAGTTACATGTGTTGAGGCTGCTGTTTTGAAGTTGGAATCCATAAAGGGGTGGGTGGGTGGTGGTGGTGGTTTCACTAGTGCAGGCAGGGAGTGGTGGTTGGGAGCGAGCATGTGGTGGTGGTGTGGCAAAGAGAGAGATGTGAGAAATCAGATGTTATATTAAACTTGGTTTGTGGTGGTTTATTAAACTGGGTTTTAATAATGATAAAAATAAACCTTTAATTAAAATAATAGACAAAATGACAAAAATACCCTTTGACTAACTGAGAAGCATGGATGGGGTTAAGTCAATTGGACCAAAATGGCAACGATGAAACGTTTTTGGATCCAGATGTTAAAAATGAAACCTTTGGACTATACTGGCAAATTGGGCCAAACCACAGGGACTAAAATGGCAATTAACTCTAAAAAAAATAATTGTGAAATGATTGTGAAATGATTGAATAGGGCAATATGGGGCATTATACCACTACACCACTTTTGCTATAATGCCCCCTTGCTGACTAGGACGCCACGTGTCGTATAATGCCCCATGGTGGGGGCTTTATAACCTTCTACCACTACACATGGTCTTAATTTAGGTTTATGATCATGTTTGACCAGGTCAAACTAAGACCAGGACTATAATGTTGTGACATGACTTGGACCAGTTATGTCAGTTGATTCAGTTTTATGATCATATTTGACCAGGTCAAACTAAGACCAAGAGTATTAAGTTGTAACATTGCTTGGACCGACACCGAAAGCGGTCACTTGAGCCACGCAACATGGCTAACCGGCAAGCGTGCTGGTCCGAATCTCTTCAAGCAATCTCACATGGTGCCAATATAAACAAGTCTTTTACAATAATTTAAAATAACAAGTGAAAGTTTTATATTAGCATCATGTTTAATGACTCAAAACCAAAACTCTAAACAACAAAAAATGGAGTGATCAAATTACACAAAACCCGTATGGTCTAAACAACAGCGCGAATCAGGCAAGAAAGCGCGTATATATTCTTTCATTCATTCATCTTGAGTTTACAACACACAAATCTAAATAGAGATGAGTTCTTCTTCACACAAAAATGTAGCAACAGAAACACAAGAACTCGATACGCAAGTGCCATAAGTGAAAGGATCAGTAGATTTCTCCATTTTGAATCATTATCGGGGGAAATATCATAAACGTTATGAAGCGCTTGATACCCGGTTATCGTTCTAACTTGACCAACTGCAAATGATGTCCCGTCATACTCGTTCTCCAAGAGACCCTAAAAACACGTAATTCAAAGCCAGTTATGTTCCAAAATTTAATATTGATGAATAGGGAACGTTTGTTAAGGAAATATATGTGTTCATGAACACATACCGAACAAGATTTTATGTTCGTGTTTGTTTGTTATGGAAATGAACGTGTTCGTGTTTGTTTGTGTTCGTTTGTTAATTTTAGGTAACGAACGTTCATGAACACAAACTAATGTTCATGAACACAAATGGAAACAAACGAACACAAACAAACGTTCATGAACAAAATATATAATACAAAGATATTTACTAGATATTTCATTTGAGCACAAACGAACATGTTACCGAACGTTCATGAACATAAATGAACGAACGTGACATCTATTCATGTTCGTTCATTTAACTAAACGAACGAAATTTCTTGTTCGTGTTCGTTCGTTTATTAACGAACACAAATGAACTTCGTGCCGAACGGTTCACGAACTGTTTGCTGATCGTTCGGTTCGTTTGCAGCACATATTTTTATTAATGTTGTTAAAAAGTTAAATTTTGGTTTTTAATAAAATGAGTTAATGGGCCACGTTGTCATAAACTTACCTGTATCGAATACGTGTGGAAAGCAATGTAGGAAACAGGATACATCCAAACGGGCCCAGGCAACGCGCTTCGAATTCGGAAATAGCCAGCAGAAAGCATCATCATCACCTGTAAAACATCATGCACATGCAGTTTTAGATTAAATAATCTGAAGTTGTTTAAATCTAATAATTTGAAGCTAAACTTATACCCATTTATAGGGTTGTAAACGAACCGAACGTTCAGCGAACAATTCGTGAACCATTTGGCGGAAGTTCGGCTGTGTTCATTCGTTTAATTAATGAACACACACGAACAAGAATATTCGTTTGGCAAGTTAAACAAACAAACATGAATAGAGGTCGTGTTCGTTCGTCTATGTACATGAACGTTTGGTAATGTATTCATTTATATTCATTTGTGTTCGTTCATTTAAATGTTTTTAATGTTATATTTTTATTTTATTATATTTATTTTTAAAAACTAGAATCCATTGTTATATTACAAGTCTCCGCTAACATCTCTCATTTGACCATTTCAATTTCAGTTTGTGTTAAAGCTTGACAAACTTATTACTTTTTGTGTTTTTTATGTTTATGACAATTAAGTCAACTATGTTCGGATAATTATATTAAGTACTTGGTTGTTTTTGGTGGATTCTTCGTAATCTTTCTTTCTGATGAAAAATACAGATTTTATTTTAAAAATGAATATATATCGTTTGTACGTGTTCATTTATGTTCATGAATATTTGTTTGTGTTCGTTTGCGTTCGGTAAGTGTTCATGAACAGATCATGAACATGTTCATATTCTTAATGAACGAACACGAACAAAAAAATTTGTTCGGTAAGCGTTCGTAAATCGTTTATAAACATGTCCATTTCTTAACGACCTTTTGTTCGTGTTCGTTCGGTTCATTTACAGCCCTACCCATTTAAAGAATGCCATCAATTTTCATTATCCATTCTATTGAACTAGTTACACAAGATATCTCCAATTAGTTGTATCGACGGGTAGTTTAGACATACGGCTAACTGATAAAAAGGAGAAAACTCACATGTATAAACACGAGTGTTGAGATAGTCCAGAAAACATCTTGCAAAATGGTGGCAACAACGAGCACTAGCCCTTCGTTAATCAAAAGGCACATGAAGAAATTGAGCACAAAATACATCATAAAGCTGAAATCATTTCTAAGCCCCACGAGGAAGTAGAAAACCAGACTCGAAGAAATCGAGATCAAAAACAAGAACGGAAAACTCGCCAGAAGTTGTCCCGTTAAGAAAACTATTCCTCCTGAATGTTGATTTGAATCTTCACAAGCATACACCTGAATTAATCATACGAATAGCTTTGTACGTTATATTTATGTTATTATGTAATATGTTATAAACTAAAATGATCTAATATACCTTAACCTCCTTTAATTGTGCAGGTACCCCAACAATGCTTAGGAGTGAAGCGAAAGATACAAACACAAAAATTGCTGCAACTCTCGTCTGCAATTAAATGATGATTATAAAGATTTGAACTTTGAAATTATTTCAAAAGGTGGGGTGTAAACTAGGGATGGGAATTTTTTCCCAACATACCCGTACCCATATCGATTTTGGCTATTCGGTACATGTACTGGTACCAGTTTTATTGACTTTGGTATTTGGTACTTTCAGTATCGGTACGGGTAAAATGGTATTGGTACCGAATTTGATTACGAATGAATTTGATATTATACTTTCTTTTTGTATTATGGTAAGCATATTGATTTTACCTATTTGGTACCCGTACTGTATTGGTACTCGTACCACTTTTACCTATTTAGTACTCGTACGAGTAGTCAAAAGATTAAAAAAAACAAGGTGGTACCAAAGCAGGTGCCGTATCGAAATACCGATACTCGTACCCGTATTGTACCATAATATTTGGTACAATATTCGGTACCCAGTTTTAGTCAAATTCGGTCCGGTAATGTACCGATTCCATCCCTAGTGTAAACTAGTTGAACCACTCATGAGCTACTCAAGATTGGCTCGCTATAAGCTCGAATCGAGCCGAGTTTAAACAAAAAACGTATAGAACAAAAATGATTCGGGCCAACCCAAGCCGTCCATTTTGATAACTCTAACAATTGTGTTATTACGTTACAGTGAGCATATAGTAGTACTGTAGTATAATATTATGCAACTTACCCCAACAGAGGATAACGAATGACCTAAACCCGAAAAGGCAGTGCCGACACATAACGCAAGAAGCATGCAAAGGATTAACCGAAGCCAATAATATTTCCATTCACGTGACATAATCAACAACGATCTCCAAGTCAACACTGCAATTCTTGTAGCGCTACTCGCCTTTCCCTTGCTTTTTAGAGACGGGCCTTCCTGTGACCATAATGTCATAAACGATACATTTTTAACACCCAAATTTATTATTTATTACTAATTATTAATGAATATAAAGTGTAAACTTGAATGCAATTTTTACTCTTTCGGTTAGCCTATGTATCATGGTCTCAACTGCTGCTGCGTCAGCTGAAGATCTATATGTTTCTTCTAGGGTACGGATTGCTACCGCAGTGTCCATATTGACATTTGAAAAATCCCCATTATCATCCTGAAAAAAATTATTCAAGATATATTACTCAACAGAAGAAAGACTATAAAAACGATAATACAATGAAAGGGTCGATGAGTGTTATTTTTATCTCTAACGGGCCAAACACGTAAAATATAACCCAAAGTGTACTTTTAATGCATAAAACCTCCTGCATTGCTTAATTTAAAAATTCAGATTATTAATAAGATATATAACTTTTATATCATATTTGACACAGAAAATTGTATATAACTCTTAAATGGTATGATCGGTAGGGTTTCTTACCGGCCATACCACTCCCTTAACTTTCTGGGTTTTACACATTTAACCCTTTCAATTTCTAAAAGGTTTATAAAATGTCACTCTGTCCCCTCATGTTTCTAAAGTTTTGAATTTAACCCCTATACATTTTTACTTCAAAAAAATAAGTTCTTACATTCTTATTTTTATGTACTTGTCGGTATAAATTCGTGTTCGTCTACGTTTTGACATAAATTTTATTGTAGAACGAGCTAGGTCCAATATATACGTTTTGGTGTTTATTTTCATGTACATTTCGAGGTTGTCTATGTTTCGACATAAAATTAGTTTGAAAACGAGTCGGGTCTAATATAACACATCTTTATTTTCATGTACATTTCGAGGTTGTCTATGTTTCGACATAAAATTAGTTTGAAAACGAGTCGGGTCTAATATAACACATCTTGATTCGACGGTATACATTTGAGTTATTCTATGTTTCATCGTAAATTTAATTCGGAAACGAGTTCGGCAGATTGTAGTTTATACTCTATCACGAGGTGTACGCCTCCGCAGCAACGCGCGGCTGGTAAAAAACTAGTATTTGTAACAAAGATAGAATAAAAGACAGAGTGTTTCGGCTCAGCCAACCTATGCAGTTAATGCGGTAAAATATCGGATTCCGGTCAAGGACCGATTTTTGAGATATAAGTTATCTCGGTGAGATATCGGTGGGATATCAGTAATTTCAATATCATGCAGAATTTATATAGCAATTTAACACCAACAATTCAGTGATATATCGGTGATATCGGTCAAATATTGGTTATATCGGTCAACATCGCCAATGATATCATACCGATATTCTGACCGATAATTTACATGGGGACCGATCACCGATATTAACTGCATAGAAGCAAACCCAGCCCAACGCGTTTCAACCATCCCAAAAGATCATCCGTTTTAACTCGTTACCCTGACCAGCCCTTTTTGCCACCTCTGTGTAATATGTGTATTGTTGGTTTTATATTCGAAGAAAAAAAGGAAAGCGTTCAGTATATTACCTGCCAGGTTTTGCACATTGTAATGATCCGGTCAAAGTCGGTGTTTATTGCACGAAGAAAATGGTCGGAAGGACTTTGCATAATCGGGCAAGGAAATCCAGCATTTGAGAAGTGCTACATAATTATAAAGTATGTATATGTTCAGTAACTACAGGAAAAAAATATTACAAAATGAATAATTACTTCAAAGTTCAAACTAATAAAACTAGATGCTTTACCTGCAAACAAGCCAGTGTCTCCCCAAAAAACAGCGTATTCCCATTTGAAAGAAGACAAATTCGGTCATAAAGACCAAACACTTCAGTGCTACTTTGGTAAATTGTGAAAATTAAGGTGCAACCAGTGCTTGCAAGCTTCTTCAATGTCACCATCATCAAAAGTGCAGAAACACTGAAAATGGATGATTGTTAATTAAGGGCAAAAAGGTAAAATAAAGACAAGAGTAAAGTACACAGATGGTCCCTGCGATTAACCAAAGTTTTGGTTTTGGTCCCTATATTTTCAAAAGCACATGGATGGTCATTGGTCCCTGTGGTTTGCACTTTGTAACGCATTTATTCTCCAGCTAACAAATCTAAAGGTTTTAGCAAGTCCAAGTTAGGGACTATATGCGTTACAAAGTACAGGGACCATTCATGTACTTTTGGCAAAAGCTGGGGACAAAATGCGTTACAAAGTGCAAACCACAAAGACCATCGGTGTACTTTTGGCAAAAGTTGGGGACAAAATGCGTTACAAAGTGCAAACCATGGGGACCATCCATGTTTTTTGGCAAAAGTTGGGGACAAAATGCGTTACAAAGTGCAAACCATGGGGACCATCCATGTTTTTTGGCAAAAGTTGGGGACAAAATGTGTTACAAAGTCCAAACCACAAGGATCATCGATGTACTTTTAGCAAAAGTTGGGGACAAAATGCGTTACAAAGTGCAAACCACAGGGACCATCGGTGTACTTTTGGAAAACTAGGGAGCAAATCCAAAACTTTGGTCAACCACAAGGACCATCCGTGTACTTTACTCTAGAGACAAATAATTAGAATTCTGACCTATCAAGATGGTAGAGAGGCTCGTCTATAAACAAGACTTGCGGCCTCATCACAAGCTCTCTGGCAATGCTGACTCGCCTTCTTTCACCACTCGGAAGACCCTTCATGTAACAATGACCCCCTATGAGTTTATTCGCGTAGTCACCTAACGACATCGCTTGAATAGCATCCTCTACTACACTCTTTTTCTGATAAAAGAAGCCAGGAAGTTGAAGTAGCGCCGAGTAGTAAAGAAATTCACGCACGGTTAATGACCCGATAAGTGTGTTTTTTCTCTCAACATATCCCTAAAAATAGAAAAAGAATTATTCTTCAGATATTGTGGGACCCACAAAATGAAAATGTCGATTTAAAATCGAATCTTGGAAACCTACATAGGATCCATACTGCAAGCTCGATTTAGCCCCATTGACAAATACTTCACCGTATGTTTTGGCTGAATCATCCAACCTTCCTAAAGAAGAACGCGAAACAATAAATCTAATGAAAGCTACAAAATATGTTCTTAGTTGAATTAGCAATTAAAATTCTGGAAATTTCAAGGGGATGAACCTTTCACTTTTTACCGGTATATGCAATATAGATTTTTTGAATATTTAATCCAACATACTTACAAACCCTTAACTAAGTACGCATTTGTCACTAAATCGTAAAAAAAATGGCAAGTATGCTGCATTGAATGGTAAAATAATGGTAATTGGTAAGCTGTTGTATTATATGATTACAGATTGCATATTTTGGTGAGAATATGTTGCATTAGATGGTAAAAAAATGATAACATGTTGCAATACATGGTTACAACTTGCATATTTTGGTAACAAAATATTGCATTGAAGCGGTTGAAAAATGTAAGTTGCATATACCCGTAAAAAGTGAAAAACTGCATTGCGTTTTCTTAAGATTTTCCTTATAAAGTATGTTACGTACCAGCAAGGGCTCGCAACAGTGTCGATTTCCCCGACTTTCCGGGACCCATGATCACAGTCATTGTGCCAGGTAAAGCATATCCATTCGAGCTTTTAACAACCCGATCAGAATACTTCCGTTTACCCTTTATAGTAACCGTTAAATCCCTCCACACAATAGCAGCCCCCGCGATCTTTCTTGCCACAACCGCACCTTCCGGTAACGGTGGAGATGGTAGAGAACCACTATTGAGCTTTGAAAGCGATGGTGAAATGGGCGTAGTGGCGGTGTTAATCGAGTCACCGCCCTCTTCCACCCTAACCTCCACATCCGTATTATTATCCTCCCAATCTGGTGAATCTTCGAACGAAATCGGTTGTCTTAAAGCCCCTTGTTTTCTTAAGTAAAAAAAGTTACTTGACGGTACTCGACTAGCGGGACTACTAGCCGAAGACGACGAAGATCTATAGTTCTCCGAATGCGACTGTATTTCTTCCATTATTATATCAAATCATTCACAACCCTGCAACCATCAATAGTTACACATTTGCTTAAAGTACACTATAAGCAAAGGAATTTAAACAAACAGTTGGTGGGCATGGGCTCAATCATCATCAGTTCATACCAGAATCAAATAAAAACCGAAACCGAAACCCAAATCTTAAGTTCTGCTAAATCAAATGGGTATACATTAATTCATTCCAAATACAAAAAGAAAATCAATCTTTTGTCTGACCCAGATAGCAAGATTCTAAATTTATCAACAATGACTACCAAGAAACATAAAGATTGAAACTTTACTAAAGATTAAGTTCAAGAAACACATTGGATACAAGATTGGTCCTTTTTTGGATCAGTTTGAGGGGTGAATCAATGACCCAAATGGGTTGATCAAATAGGGTCGAAATAGTGGAAGAATGAAGAACAAAAAGGTATAAATTGAAGTCAAATAGGGTCGGTAGGAGAGTGACAAACTCACCTGGATCTGAAGAGAGGAGAAATCGACTGTTTGTGAGTGAGAAGTGGAGAAGACAAAAGACAGCGTAGAGATGAGAAGAGGGTGTCATTATTAGTCCAGGTTGATTTCCAACTTGGTGTGATTGTTTACAAAAAGACTACCTAATGTTCTCTACAAATGCAATTACACCCCTTCTCATTTCGTGTGTAGACGAGGCAAGTTGTTTTGATCTTAAGCTGCTCGAGACCAACTTGATAAAAGTCTGAAGTAATCCGGGTTTAAAGAGCTCGAGCTTAAAAGAAAGTTTGTTTAATAAACGAGCTTGAGTTTGAGTTTCATTTATCGAGCTCGAGCCAGTTTCTGAGGCTAAACGAGCCTGTAGTTTATATAATGACTAGATTATAACCCCGTGTATTACACGGGTCGAATAAATGAATTTTATATAACTCATTATTCATTTATTTATTTAATTAATATAATATAAGTTTGGAAGTGAGGCGAGAAAATCATAAAATAAATGCTTACAATGAATGATAGGTGTCACACATTAATGTTTTATTATATTGTATATTATAAATATATATTTAGATTGATATAAATAAATTATTCTATTGTAGTAGAATTTGTTAACGAAGTCTTAACAAATTTAACTCTTTATTTAAAACTTACAAATGTAACGAAGTCTCAATAAATTTAACCCTTATTTAAAACTTGTAAATGTAGAAATGATAAATAATATTAGTTAATTTTATTTTGAGTTTTGTAAAATCTATTTGATACCAAACTAAACAAAACGTTTAAATATATAGTTAATATCAAGAGTAAATTACGATTTTGGCTCCTGTGGTTATATCACTTTTACCCTTTTAGCAAAAAAAAAAATGAATCTTTTAACAACTGGGCCCCAACGTCTTTTTTTCTAACCATTTTGGCCCCTAACACTAACACTAACCCAATCTATTTACTTTTAGGGGCCAAAAGGGCTAGAAAAAAATGCGTTGAGGTCCAAAGGGGTTAGAAAAAAAAGACGTTGAGTGCTCAGATGTTAAAAAATTCCTTTTTGGGCTAAAAGAGTAAAAGTGATATAACCACAGGGGCCAAAATCGTAATTTACTCTAATATCAAATTAGATAACTAAGTTTGAATTTGAAGTAAATAGATAAATATAAAAGTAATAATTAGACTAAATAATATTTAGTAGGAGAATTATCTCATCAATTAATTAAATGACCACAAATCTAGTCGATCTCAGGCTTGACTCGGCTTGTATACACCCTATATTATGTAGTTTAATTAACTATTAAGAAAAAAACAGTAAATAATTAGTTATTTAAAGTTGTAAATAAGTAAACCAACATTTTATTTGTCATAATAATATTTTTACTTAGATTTATTTCTTATTAGTTTTATTAACTAGGGTCAGTATATAATAGAAAGTTAATTTGGGTAGGAAGGTTAAAAACTAATCTTGAACATCTATTTAGCAATCAAGGGTTAAGATTGAATGAGTGAAATTGAACAAAAGAAGGAGACGCGTGAGTTTGTGTAGAGGTATTCTAGTCAATCCAAAACAATAGTTTCTCTCTCATCCAATTCCCCTCGTTTTTAAAACGTTGATAACTCTTTCATACGACATTATTTTTTTTTATAACAATTGCACCATAAAAACAAGCGTTTTTATCTTTAAACGAGTATACTTTGGTTATACTTTTGGGAAAAAAAAATCGAAAACTCAGATACGTAAAACGCAATGAAACCTAAAATAGAGATTTTGCAGTTGCAGGTTCTAAAACACAATGGGTTTTAACATGGTCATGTTTATGTTTTAACATGGCCATGCCTTTGTTCCAACATTTTGCACTCCAGGTCTAAAACGTAATGGAGGTTTGACTTCTATTTAAAATGGTCATGTTTCTGTTGTATAAGTTTTAACATGGTCATCTGTTCCAACATGATCATGTTTATATTCTATCATGATCATGTTACCTCACATCCAGTCTAACACGTAATTGAGTTTCACATGGCCATGTTTCTGTTTTAACATGGTCATGTTTCAACATAACTAAGCTTTTGTTTTAACATGATCATGTTCTTTCAATTTCTCCAGGGTTTAACAATGGGTTATGTTTCATAATATGATCACGTTTCTGTTTTAACATGATCATGTCAGTTTAGTGAATGGGCTGGGTTTCACAACATGATCATGTTTCTGTTTTAACATGATCATGTCAGTTTAGTTCTAAAAAATGTACCTCACCTTCCAGGTCTAAAATGCTAAATCGCAATGAGGTTTCACGACATTATTATGTTTATGTTTTAACATGATCATGTCAGTTTAGTTCTAAAAAAAAATTGTACCTCACCTTCCAGATCTAAAACGCAATGAGATTTCACATGTTCATGTTTTTGTTTTAACATGGTCATGTTTCTGTTCAACACCACTACAGTACACTCTAGATCTAAAACACAATGGCCTAAAACACACAAAAAAAATGTGTTTTTTCATTGTGTTATAAAACGCAATGGATTAAAAGCATAAAACAAATGTATTTTTCATTGTGTTATAAAACGCAATGGACAAAAAAACACAAAAAATGACTTTTTTTCTAAAAAGCAATTGACTAAAAACACAAAGAATTGTCATTTTTTTTTAAAAGCAATGGACAAAAAACACAAAGAAATGTGTTGTTTTTAAAACGCAATGAACTAAAAATACAAAAATGTGTTTTTTCATTCTTTTGTAAAATGCAATGACTTAATTAAAAAAACTCAGATCGTAAAACGCAATTCAAAAATTTCTTACACATATCAAAGGCAATTTATTCAGATTTCTTCAACGATTGACGACATTTGAATGTTAGAAACACTTATCAACGACCGAATCGAGCGAATCAAGTGATTCACTTCAAAATCACAGGAAAAAAATATGAGAAATTGTATGAAATTAAACTGGGTTTCTTCAAAAAAAAAAAGTTGACGAACACGTTGATTGAGAGTTTGAAACACTGATTGATGAAGAAAAGCACACTATGATGTAGTGATTATTGAGATAGAATGTGAAGAAAAAGGTTGAAGATAGTAGGTTTTGAAAATGATGGGTTTTAAAGTTACAGGGAAAGAAGGTAGAAAGATGAGATAAGATTGACTAAAATATCATTCCCCTTTATTTTTCATTTTTGTCACATGTCACAAGCTGATTCTTTCCTATCCTTCTTACCCAAACTATACTTCCTATTTGATCCTTACCCTTATTAACTATTAAGAGATAATAGTAATAATCAGTTATTTAAAGTTGTAGACAAGTAAACCAACATTTTATTTATCATAATAGTATGTTTATTTAGATTTATTTATTATAAAATGTTTTTATTTGTATTTTTTGTTGTGTATATTTTTACTTAACTTATTCTCATATGAACTATTTTAACATATATTAATAATATACTTTAGAGCATAGCTGTTAAAAGTCATCGTCTTTTGCGTCTAGCCCAATTTACAGGCAAGGCGACATAATTGCGCCTTAAGACAAGGCAATTGCGCTTTAATTCTTCAGGTGATGGTTCAGACGCAGATTCCGACAAGACCCCTAGATACGAAGAGTTTCTAGCCAAATTCTCTAAATTCCGAAAAAAAATCTAGCTAGATTAATACTTTTATCTAACGAAAACTACTTTTCGATGCTAATACACTAATATTTTCTAACTTTTGGTACTAAATAATATATACTAGCTTTAGTTTATTTTATTTAAAGAATAATATTAATTTTCTAATACATAGAATATCTTTAATTGTTTTCATTGTGCGTTTTATTTTTCTCAGGCACTCGTTTTTTTTACATCTTGCGTCTAGGCCCTAGGTGATGCCTATGCGTCTTGAGTGTGCCTAGTGTCTTTAATAAGTATACTTTATATGAGTTAGGGGATGTTTGTTTAATGAGGCTCTTAATAGTTCAGATCTCTTACCGGTTCAGCACTTAATGGTTCAGACTGTTTGTTTCACGAGCAAATGTCTGAATGGTTCAGACATTTGCATCTGAATGGTTAATATTTATACAGAGTCTGAATGGTTAAGACCTCTAATCTGAATTGGTCAGACATTTGCCTCTGAATGGTTAAGCATTACACAGGCTCTTAATGGTTCAGACCTCTTACTGGTTCAGCACTTAACCATTCAGATGTTGCCAAACAGCCCTTTAGTTATTCTGGTTCATACAAAAACTTATTTTCATCTGAACTATTTTTAACGTACATTAATAATATACTTGATAGAAGTTAGTTATTCTGGATTTCTGGTTCTTTATATGGTTTGATTATGGTCGATATTTACCCATTGTGATGCATAGAGTAGTTGTACTCTTTGCTTAGGGAGGTTTTCAAAAAAGTTTGATATAATTACAATTTTAATCTAAAACTATTTGGGTTTTTTACTTTTAACTCCAAAGCTTTCTATCTTTGTCAATTTAACCTTATAACTTTTTTACTTTCAACTTTGGTATCCTATACTCTTCATATTTCGCTAAAATTCCGTTTTACGTTTTATTCTAAATTTTGTGATTTAACACAACGCAACGTTCATGTGTGGTTCAACGTTTTTACGTTTTGTTCTAAATTTTGCGAGTTAGCATTACGCAACGTGCATGTGTGGTTCAATGTTTTATGGTCGTCTAATTTTCCCGTTTGATAGGTTCATCGTGACGTAGGAGTCCTAAATCAACTTAGTTATTATTTTCTATGTTTTATGTTTCGGTCTAATTTCTCCGCATTAATACGTCGCAACTTCAGTGTTGGTGGTCGTTGGCGATACTGTAGCCTTGATGCTATTTGTCATAGTTTTACGTCCCCACTCCAACTTTAGGGATTAATACTAGTTCCAATAAATTGGTAACACACACTATAACATGTATATGTCAATTTTGTCGGTGTGTAGGTGTTAATATAGGGTTTAACTCGTCATTTGTAATTTTCCTTGGATGGAAATTATAATCTAGTAGATTGGTTTTTCATATCTATTTTTCAATTACTTCTCTAAAGCAAACGATTATTCTTTTCTGAAACAAATAAATACTATATATATATATGCTCTTTTTAATATACTAGTAGGGTGCCTGCGCGATGCGGCGGGGGCGACACTTTGGATTGCGGCACTCGTTGCTGGTAGTTTTCTTATTTGTATATGATAACATTATTGTGGTGGATATATGTCATAAGTGTTACACATGGGAGCCTAACACCTATAAGGTCTTGCAATGTTCGATCAACTGCCTCTATCGCCTGACGTTTCGCCATCGATGCCTCATCCCATATAATTAACTTGGAGGACCTAATTAGTTGACTTATAATTCCTAAAATTTTGGGACATAGTTTACTATTTATCTACTAAATATCGTAAATTAGTATTAAATAATTCCTAAAATTTTGGGATATAGTTTACTATCCATCTACTAATATCGTAAATTAGTATTAAATAATTCCTAAATTTTTGGAACATAGTTTTTCTTCTATCTACTAAATATCAAAGTTTTGTTTTGTTATAAAAATTAATAATAAATAAAGTATAGAAAAACTGTTTTAAACATTCGTTTGTTAATAAAAAATACTAAACAAATGACAAAAGTATATTAGTTCAATCGAGATGTAAATTATAAGTGCAATAAAATAACACAAAACATAAACTTCAAATATAAAATAAACTTTATTATTCATGGGATAGTCTAGATCAAACAAAAACAACTGAAAATGAAAAAAAACATAAAAACACTTGATATATTTCATCTAATTTCTCTTCTTTTTTTATCCGTTTTTCTTGTTTGTGCTCGAATCAGCAGTATCATCTAATTTATCTTCTTTCTCATCGTCCTCAGAATCATCTAAATTTATAACCTCGACACATTTCCATTTAGAGAGTCTCTTAGATCTTTTCTTTTAATTCTCATACTTCCGATCCTTAAAAAACAAAAATTTAATAAAAAAGTTAAAAAATGATTAAATAAATTTTATAAAAAAAACAAATATTGAATAAAAAAATTTAAAAAAGATTAAATAAATTTTAAAATTACCTCTTTACTAAATTGACGTTGAAGATTAGACTTGTATGGACTGAACATTGCACCATAAGAAATAATTTCAACACTATTATCACCATCATCCTACAATAAAACACCAAATAATAACATAACGAACTTGTTAATATGAAAGATTATAAGCGAAAATATTACTTAAAAACTAACAAAAGCTTGTTCGACAACTGGGGTGTTTAAATTGGTGTGTTGAATTTGAAAAATCAAATAAGTTAGTATTCACATAAAAGTAAATAAAAGAAAACAATTATTCATTATTGCGATATAACAAAACTTATCATAGAACCGACCTTAGATTTTTCAATATCGCATGCTTGTTTTTTCGCATCAAGTGAATTCAGAACTGGCTCCATATTTTAAATCTGTTTAGCAATAGAAATGTAGAATTGTGAGTGTTTGCTATGTATTTATAGTAGTCAATTAGGGTTTAGTTTTAGATTGGTCATCCACTTATTTAGGAAGTTTGTTGTGAGTTTTAAGTTTTTAAAATAAGATGCACATATCCTGTTTAGTTTGTTGTGGCATGTGTAATAGGAAGTTTGTTGTGAGTTTTATCTATACTATATTAAACATGTCACAACAAACTGACTCTGTACAAGTAAAATTAGGGAATATTTTAGTTTATTAATGTCATTCAAAACAAAAAACTTGGGTAAAAAACAAATGTTAATGCACGGTAGCTAGGTAATGGTCAAAGCTGGCTTGGGTAAAAAACAAATGTTGGCTTTAATCAATTGTACATTTACGCATCGGCTATTTGTACTTTATGAACGCACTGCGAAACTAAAAAAGACAACTATCGAAACGTTTAAAAAAACGTGCCGATCGTCATGGTACCTTCGGATTTTTTTAAAACATTACGGGTTGTAAAATACCGCAGGAATACATTAAATAATTAAAGAGGGGGGGGGGGAAGTGTAACTAATTACCCATAATTATGTTAAATGTCAAGGATTTAAATGTAATAGATTGAGGGACTAAAAAATAATTATGGTTTAAAAGACCACTTTACCCTCATTCTAGGGGTTTATTTATAAATAATGGGGGAAGAAGTTCTTAACTTTTGGGAATCCTTCCCTCATGTATTATAATATAGTATAGATAAACTAGGAATAAGACCCGCGCGCGTTGCCGCGCGGGTACGTCGCAAACATCGAATGGATTAGTCCAAATGTTATGTGATGCGTTAATCATATGAAAACGCGTGCTTCGACATTTCCGATTGAACTCAATGTAACCTATATAAGCATTGTGATTGGATCAAAACATAAAGTAAATCAAATTTATACCGTACAATCATAACGTATTATATATGACTCAACTCATACATAAAAAACGTAACACATGTAACGGAAAAGTTGACACGTATAATTAAAAGAGATTAATTAGAGCTTTTGAAAAAAAAATGGAAAAAAAGAAACTCTGATTCGACTCTACTTGATTCGAAACAAATTTTACAAAACATTCATAAAATAAGCACGAAAACATATTATATTTGACCTGACTCGTTTCCCAAAATAGTTTACTTCAAAAGATACACCAACTTGAATTTATACCGAAACGTATATAAAAATATGTACCTAAAAATGGTTTTCTTATAGGAAAATGTATTATATTTGACCTAGCTCGTTTTAAGAAAAAGTTACGTCGAAACGTAGAGCAAATTGAATTCATACCAACACATACATAAAAAATATGCACGTAAAAATATTCTTTTTTAAGTAAAGGAGGTATAGGGGTAAACTCGAAACAAATTATTAATAGAAAGCTTAATAGGTTAAATACGTTCGTAAAATCATGCCAAGTAGCACTAACGCCACACCATTGCCAGCAACCATTAACATCAGAAAAGCTCGTAAAAATAAAATAAATAAAAAAGGAATAAATAACATCGAACGAAAAACAGACGTAAAATTGTTGAATCACGCACACCCATTGCGTCATGTTAATGCAAAAGTTAGACGTAATGTAAAACGTAGAAAAGAATAACTAAGTCCATCTGGGACCTCCGCGTTGCGATAAACTTGTCAAACGGAAAAAAATAGACGCGTTGCGACGGGGAGTGTCAAACTAAAAAAAATTGACGAAAAAACATTGAACCCCATGCACGTTGCGGCGTGTTGACTCGCAATAAAACGAAAAACTCGTGAAAGATAAAAGTATCAGGGACTAAAGTTGAACAAAAAAAAGTGTTTGTGTTAAATTGTAAAAAATAAAAAGTTTTAAGGTTAAAAGTAAAAAAATTCAAAAAGATTAAAATGTAAAAGATAAAAAACTTATAGGTTAAAAGTGAAAAATTAAGTTTTTTTTAAGAACACCCTATGCATAGGGTACAAGTATATGAGATTTATAGTGTGGTAATTGGATGAATAACATCTTTTCAATAACTTATGAGAAAAGATATGAGGCAACTTTTAATTTAATTTGAATATATCCAAAGAAAATATACTAAAGACCACCAAATAAGTAATTTTAAAATATAAAGTAAATTATGAAATTTGTATTGTAGTTTACTCTAATTTTGGATAGACTTCGTTCATGTTTAAAAAAATTCAAACTAACTTTTCATCATGACAAACATACTTTAAAGCAAATTCATAAAAGATAAAATCACCCACACACAAAAACCTCGACACATAATATAAATCCATCTTATTACACACATTCTACCTAGGCTTGTAAATGATGCATCCATCCTATTATACGTCCTTTTATCATATGGGTTATAGCTAGATCTAATGAATGTCACACATGAATATGCCCTCACGAACCCACACACAAGAATCTCCACACGTAACACCATGTACACACATGGTATACGAGTAGAGTCAAGTGAAATGGCACAAAATGGAGGAGGTTGATGTACAAGTAGTCCTTAAATTTGGGGAGGATCAATGTAACACCCTAACCTGGAAGACATGACGTGTCACTATTACAGATATCAAATCCAAAACCAAACCAACAATTTATTCAAAAGAATCCTAATTACATGTTCTTACATTACTGAAACGAAACAAAACTGTTACTGAAAGTAACATGGCGTGATGTGGTAGTTGGTTTGATCTTGGGGTTAAGTATTAGAAGAAAGTTCGGGGGCCTAACGGTTATTTTGTGAAAGTTGAAAAGGAAGAGAAATGGGATTGAAGAACCCCCCGTAAGTTACGGTGGATTGGTCGTAACTTACGGCCAAGCAAACGGAAGAAATCAGCATGTGGTTGTCGTAACTTACGGCTGAGAGCCGTAAGTTACGGCGGGGTCTGGGACTGAAACAAGATTAACCAGCAAGTGGCAGCCGTAAGTTACGGCTGGTGGCCGTAGCTTACAACGAATTTAAGGTGGAAGTTCGCTGTTTCGACTCGATGACCCGTAAGGTTCCCGAGAAGCTTCTTAAGCTTCGTTAGACATGTGAAACATTGGTTTTCGATAACACATCGAGGTGCGAGTAAAGAATAGAACTAGTATGCGAGTACGATTAGGAAAAGAATAATGAATGTGAGCATGTATGCGCGAGATATATATACTTTCACATGTGTGATTTGAACATTATTGATCAATGCGTTAGTATGTATTACACACATGAAGGGATAGAACTTGTTCACAAGAATGCTATAGGTATGAAGGGATAGAACTTGTTCATAGGAATGTTATAGGTGGATAGATGTATGTATGAATAAATATGATAATCGGATGTAAATAAGTCAATCGAGATTGTTGTAGATATGTGATCATAGTGGACGTAAGTAACGTAAACTTATATGTATGATACATGAATGGGACTGGTTTGCATGCCATTTTTTTAGGAAATTGTATACACGTGTTGTAGTTGATTGTATGTACACCAACGATACGTGTTTACGCGAATATGAGAATATTCATTATATTGAGATATTGTGTTACTAATACTAATCGTGTTCCGTTGAGAAAGAAATGTAATGCAGGTATGAGAACATTGGGCTCCTGAGGAATTGATGTCGAATTTGGAGCAAGTGAATTCGAGAGGATAATCGAATGAAATAGAATTATGTAGTTAGAATACTATACGGTCTTTAAATATATGTATTTAATTTTGTATGATGTTATTAACTACTAATGGGTTAGTTGTATATGGTGACCGCATGAATTGCACAGATTTCTTTATCACTATCAAGGACAAGCGAGTGTAGATCGAGTCAAAGAGCAAGGATTGTACGAGAAGGGTGGTCACGTAGTTTATATTTAAATATTACATTTGATACTTTAATTAAGAATGAATGTTGTAATTCTTTTCAAGAAAGCGTTCGACACTTTATAAATGAACCTTCAAGTATGTCAAACAGTTAATAAAGAAAGAAATTTTTAGGCATGTATTTCTGTTGCGTCTCTTTTGGTTAAAACGTGTTAGGGTCTAACAAGTTGGTATCAGAGCCTTGGTTTGAGTGAAAACAAATACATATAGGTAAGTACTTGAACTCAAACTTGCGTGCTCTTGTGACATGGAATCCGTATAATCCGAGACTTGATCAAGACCCGAAGGTAAAACCGAATGAAAACATGTATATGTACACTTATATGAAGGAACTAACTGTATGGTATGTGTAAGGTAAACCTGGATAAATAAGAAGGAAGATCCAAGGATGCGATCTAGAGCAGGCATTAAAGCATGTGATTTGACTGCTGGACCTTCAGGTACATAAGAATGAAAAGTATGGATGAAAAGTAAACCCATAGGTGAGTACAGATTAAACATGTATGAACGAAAAATATGAATGGAATATTAAGTCCGTAGGTTAATATGGATCGAACAACTAGGAAAGAAAAGTTAGAATGAAGAGGGATTGAACCCACGAGTAAAAGTGAAAACAAACATGCGTGAATGAAAGTTCGGATCCATAAATAAGTAAGGATCGGGTGAGAATTAAGGAGGAAAAGCATTTCTCTCCCCAGCTAAGGCAAGTATAAAACCTAGTAAGTAAGTGTTGTCGGTAGCCTTGTCGGGTTAGGTACGTCGCTCGATTAAAGAAATGCATATGTATATGTAGTGCATATAAGAACACGTGTGGGATAGGTTGTAGGTAATTAGTAAAACGTAGATAAGAATGTAATTATAGTTTGACTTCCTGAAAAGTCAACGAGGTTGAGTTGACTAATTATAAGGCAAGTAATAGTAAAATAGCATGAAAGGTTTGATACTACTTTGATGCATGAAGTAAGTTTAACCCTTTGAAAATTTATTGTTGTATTAAGAAAGTTTTAGTTGAAGGAACGAAACACTGAATAAGTTACATGTTATGCATGTTAATAATTGGCACATGAGGGTCAAAATGAATGACGGGCTAAGACCCGGGCGAATGACTTAAGTAATTACAAGGAAGGAAGACTTTCACACGAAACGCTAAAACAATGTTCTAAAAGTATGCTTGATTTGGAAATAAATGAATCTTGACATAAGCATAAAGGGAACATGCAATAATGAGCGCAAGATCTAAGGTCTATTGCATGCTACAATATATAGTAATTACGAAACATAAACAACTAGTGAACATCTGTACTACAAAGTAACGAATTGAATAAAATACTATGATGTCAAGAAAAAGGAATCTGTACCTTAATTAGGGCAAAATAGAACAAATAAAGTCGTCTTTAGCAAGTTCGGAACCTATGTTTTAAATCAGGGGCATAACCAATGTACACTTAGCCGTAGCACGGGCTACGGCTCAACCACGTATTCGCATTTGCAGTGTATTTTTTTCGGTTTTATACATAAGATACCCCTAAACATATACGAGGATAGCCCTAAGAGAAAATTATGAAACTTAATATTATTCATTAAGTCCAAAACCTTTAGTCACTAAGCCCAAATAATTAGTTTTATGATAATTAAGCCCAAATTGTAATAACTAATAAACCCAAATAATAAAATAATCCATTTGAACAATGGCATGGTTTGTGCGGTTGAAAATGATTTTTTCATAAGGTAAAAGACGACGATGTGATGAAGCGATTTTAAGCTATGAAAAAAAGAAGTGGACAAATCTATTAGGTATTTTTTGCTTTACTTTATTTATTGTCGTTTTTCTAATAACGTTGATGAGCTATAGCTTAATTTGGCATTATAGGGGAAGTGAAGATTTGACTTTGAGGTCATAGGTCTCAACGGGTGTTAATTTTTTACACGACCAAAAAACATAACACGAACCTAACACAAAATTTGCGGGTTTGGGTTTAGTATACATGGGTTCGCGTCAATTTCAGGTTGAACCCGCAAACCCGTTTAGCAAAACGTGTCGGGTTATGTCAATCTGGACGGTTTGGTGGGTTGACCCGTTTAACCCATTTATATTATATCTTTTACAATATGTTTTATGTCATAAATTAAATTGGGTGAGTAGTTTATGCCATAATTATAACTTAAACAAAAAATTTGACATATGATTTTATAATTTTAATTGTAGTTATTTATGTTTTTTTAGTAAATTTTAATATATTAATTTACAGAAAAATATCGAGTTGAACGGGTCGTGTTCGGGTTCGTATAAATTTGTTGGGTTGGGGTCGGGTAGAATCCGCAAACCCGCGAACACGGCCAATTTAGCACCAATCGGGTTTTACCACACTAGGCCTTTGGGTGACGGGTTTTCCCCAGAATTAGAGATAGTGGGCTTGGGTTACCGTTCACGGACATATGGGCTCGCCTATTGGCAGGGGCGAATATAACTTGAGACAATTTGAAAAAAAAAAGATTAACGTTTTTCGATTTCGCTGCCACTTTAGAATTTTTTATTGAAACATTGCCCCTATAATTATTTTCTAGATCCGGCACTGCCTTTTGCCATTGGGTTATCTCGGGTAGTCGGACTTTTATTCGTTTTCTCGATTAGTACATGACATTGAAATTTGACAGAAACCACAAGGACCAACGGTGTAATTTAAAAAAAAAGTTTAAACCAATCAATTTTTAGATAAGCAAATTTGATCCTTAATTTAAAATAAAGAAAACTGATTATGGCTGCTGCCGGCCCTTAGAAACGTGATTAAATAACCTAACCTTTTACGTTGATTTTTAGTTTTGCCCATCGCTCATCGTCATCAGAGAGAACAACAGCTGCTGGCAGGTACTAGTTTTATTTATTTATGAATACTTGTGAAATTATCATCAACTAATAATTTTGTATTTTTGACTCAAACACACACACACACGTACGTAGTCTTACTGAAATCATGGGGGACGAAAAGAGAGATAAGTTTGAGATTACATGTGAATGCGAATGTAAAAGATTTAAGAACTGGCTTGCCAAAGTCAACCCCATCAAGGCTACTCTCCAAGGTGTGGAGGCTGTTATGAATGGTTTCTGTGTCTCCATGACAATGGCTATGGTTGCCGAAGCTTTTCTCAAGGAAATCTTCCACACTCCTAATTCGCGCCCTCAAGTACTATAACTATTTATTTATTTATTTAACTCCAAGTTGATATTCATAATTGAATAACGGTTGGTTGGTTATTGTATGTATGTACATGGCGCAGTTCCTGTCTAAATTGAAATGTGGAGAGTACAAGCCATTGGTAGAATCTTTCTTAGTTGGATCGAGCGGCGACAAGATTCGCAATTATGCTGTCATGAAGGGGTGTAATGACGCCATAGTTTTGGTCATGAATAACTTAAGAGGCAAGGAAGATGTCCAGACAAGGTGAGCGAGCTACTTATTGCCTGCCCATCAAGATTGCATCTGTTGTTTTAAGTTATTTGTACATCCATGCAGTGTGGTGGCAGGTTTTGGTTATGGAGTTGCGATATCATTGGTAACCGGCATGAGGGGTCCTGGTGTATTGTCAGTTGGTGTTATGTTTGCCCTCTTTAATGCTATAGTGTTTAAGGTACCTTTACTAGCACGTAGTCGAATAACTTTTATTTCTAAAGTAATGCATAAAACCTCCTACGTCATTTTATTGGCTTAAGCCGGATTCTTTGTCTTTGCAGACATCAAAATGGGGACAAGCCGAAGATGAAGTGCATAACAAAACAAGAGGTGGCCGGGTTTTCTTTTCTAGTCTTGTTAATCTATAATTTTTGACCTAAGCAATCTTATTTACTTAATTCTTTTCTAATCTTGTTAATCTATGATTTTTACATAGGAGTTTTTTATGTTTGTAGGAAGCACTTGAGGTTGAGATCTTGGTGGTTCATATTTAAAGGGTGACATTTGGCACATGACAAAACAATGATGCAGGTGATTTACATTTAGAATTATGGTGGGGCCCTTTTTATATAAGCATTTTAACTTTCCTTTTCCCACAACTTGATACATTTTTTTTTTATTTCATTTCACTCGTAGTTCTACAATGATGAACCATTGAAGTTTCTTTTTTTTTTCTCATAACTTAACAGTAATAGGTTAAAATAAATTGAATTTCAATTGAAACTAACGGTAATATTGTTTAAGAATAATAGTAACAAAATATACTTTCCAAACCAACCACTATAAATACAACCATACACCTTTACATTTTATCATATCTAAAATCTCACTTAAATCAATATTCTCTGAATGTTCATCTTTCAAAATCACGAACCCAAACTCAAACCAACATTCGTTTACTAAATTATTAAACAATGTCAAAGGATCTCATGTAATACGGTTAGTTAAACCTATGATTCTGATCGAAAAGTGTGTTGATCCGTTATGGCTAGTTTACGCTAGTTATCTAGTCGTACACGCAAACATGGGTCCAGATGCGCAAATGGGTCTGATGACGAGTCCGACATGTCAAAACAAGTTCTATAATGTTATATTATCAGTTTTTATAGTTAGAACATATATCATATAAGTTTAAAACCATTTTATGAAAAAATGGCATTTTTGACATTTTAAAGTATATATAGTTGACTCGTCATTTAACCTATCAAATGATATGAACATAAGGTATAACCTTAGAGGGTTATTCCGTATATTACTATGGTCACATTTTTAGGTTTTATTGGGTCCTAAGATTGACCAAACGGATTAGATTCGAAAGTCAAAGCATAAGTCAAACTGCTTGACTTTCGACTAAGAATTGAGCGTTAAACTAGAAATGACGAGTCAGACATGATAAAACATGTCTAAGAATGTTACAAAAACTGATTTCGTGTCAAAACTTTTAGTTTTAATACTTAAAAGTTCATTCGTCTTAAAATGCATTTTCTGCGTTTTTTTACTTTTATTTCGTAAAAGTTTGACTCATCATTTCGCCTACTTAACATGATGATCAGAGGGTGTAATCGCAGGGGATTAACACCTTCATTAGTACGATCACGTAGCAAAGTTCATTTTAAACTTTGACTTGACCAAAATGGTCAGAACCGAAAATCAATTTGCTTGACTTTTGGCTCATAACTAGCTAAATAAATGAAATAAACTTGGAGAAACACTATGGTCAGAACCGAAAGTCAATTTGCTTGACTGTAATCGCAGGGGATTAATACCTTCATGACAAGTGTTTGATGAGGTGCTAGGTATTGCTTAGTGTCCTAAGAAGTGTCCAAATCAGATTAAATGTGGCAAAAATCATGCAAGGTGGCAATACTTGAAGATAGGTGGCCAAACTTGGTGATCAAAGCAATTTTTTTGCATCTGGGCACCCCTTACGGATCGTATGGGTAGCCTTACGGTCCGGTCCATAAGGCCCTCTGATGTAAAAATATGTTCATTTTTGACACATTTGGCCCCCGGACTTGTATTATCACTTCTTTGCCATTTTAACCCTTTTAACTCATTGTTTAGGTTCTATGAAGGGTATTAAGACATATGTAACTTGGATTTTGTTTTGGAAATGTAACACCCCGTGTTACCGAATGTCAAAGTCAAAGTCAAGTTTGACTTCTTTGACTGTAATTAGTCTATTTATGTTTTATTTGTATTATGTGGAGTAAGTGTTGTTAATCAGAGAAATCGAAGTAATCGAATGTTTAATCGACACAAAACGATTTACGACTGTGAATAGTAGGAAGTAACAATGCGATAAAGTTAATCAATCAATAATCAAGCTAAACGAATCATCAATCGAACTCGAAACTTGAACTATGCGAATTTGGTGTTATGTTACGTGTGCGTGTGCCTTATGTGTTACCTGTGCGTGCTTACTTTATGTTTTGTGTGGTAATCAATCGAAACTCGAATCGAAACTCGAAACTCAATCGAATGCAATCGAAATCGAATCATGATAGTTAGTGGAGAAGAGATTATGCGAGATATAGATGCTTGTATGTAGATATAGTGGTTGGGATTAAAAGTAATTTGAATAGGAAACTCTATCGTATTCGTATCGTCTTCAATCGAAATATCAGAAATTGTCACACCGAACGCTCGAAACAGGCTGCATATCGATCAGGCTGTCAGCCGATCGAACAGCCCAGCCGACCGGACAGACTGTCCGATCGAGCAGGCTGTCCGACCGGGATGCCTTGCCGATCGGCCAGCCCTTTCCTCTTTTGGAAGCCTATAAATAGGCCTGTCATTTTCATTCTTTCCACTTTTGGAAACCCTCTGACCGACCAGCTCGTGCTCCTCCTCTTTTCTCAGATTTCTCTCAATCCCGGTAAGTTTTCATCCTAAATCTTGTACTTTCTTGATCAATACACACTCCTACACCTTTCTATCTTTCAAATCTTGATTTCTAACCGTGAAATCATCAAGATCTAAGCATTCTAGGATGATGACATCATGGTGTTCTTCAAGAACTTCATGTTTTGGCCTCAATCCACCAAGAATCACTTGGATCTAGCCGATTTCCACATAAACAAACTAAGATCTATCACAGATCTGAACATTTACACGGTGTGAAGGATTGAAAGAAGGATTTCCAACTTTCTTTCAACTCTTTTACACTCAATGCCTTCAAACCGGTAGAAACAGAGCTTGAGCCAACTCACTAATCATTCCAATAGTTGTGAGGTCCAAGATTCGGATTCTATCTACGAGGTTCACCGATTCTGGGTTAAACGCTAAACTACCATTCCGAACCGTTCACCGGCCGGACTTGGGTGATTCCTGTCCGAGCGGGGGAAACAAGTAAGAACGAAGGTGCCATGGTTCAGCTCGTTGTCAAATTGCCTCGATATAACGTCAAACCATCAGAACAGCCAAGTGTTAGACGAACAGGCCGACCAGGTCAGAATGAGGACCGATCGAACAGGCTGTTCGAACGAACAACCCAGCCGATCGGACATGTCAGCCGATCGACCAGGCCAGCCGATCGGCTAGCATATGGCCCCACCCTTTGACAATTTCATGAAGTATGGTATTGAACGAAGTAATGTTCGATCGAACGACTGTTTGGTAACATTACTCTTCGGATCATGAGATACTATGCTTCAACCCTTAATCGATTTTCAACTCGTTCGACGTATTAGAATGCCACCCGATCGAACATGCTGTCCGATCAGGTGACATCCTGCTGAGGACTTACTACCGAAGTGTCTAACCGATCGGTTAAGCCGGCCGATCGAACGGCCCATTCGATCGATCGACCTGAAAGGTAAGAACACTTCAGTGTTCTCAAATACTACAACGAAAACTTTAAAAGGACAAGCCATTATACAAATACACATCCTACTCAAGGGAAGAAACAATCCACTCGAACAGTCCAACCGATCGAGCCTTCCGGCCGATCGAACAGGCTGTCCGAACGGACTGTCTAACCGAACGAACAACCCGTTCGATCGAACCTACTGTTCGATCGACCAGGCTGTTCGACCCATCATCACTTGTTTCCATTTAACGCGTTACTCATCGTTATGCTATCGAACTATTCAGGCTAACCCTACTCTCAAGCGCTCCCTTCAATCCATCAATCAATCGCTGTGAGTATACTCGAACCCTTTTTGCTTTAGCACTTTTGGGTGTTACATACGTTGCTTATCAAAATCACAATCGAACACACTACTCAATTACTTTAAACGCTAACCGATCTGCATGTATTACGTGACTAAATGAATGCTTGTTGTTATGTTTACACGTGGAATGCTGTCTACCTGCCTTAACGACGTAGTACTATAGTTTGGACTCAGCACCCGTTCACACGGGGGGTTGTTAAGGACAATTACTTGCATGGATTACGGTGGTAATCATGTATTGCGAACTGTCTCGGACAGTCAACCAGCAGTCATTGGTATCGATAGATCCATGTCGATAATTAACATGCTTCGTTTTCCTCTGTGTACGTGCTGGTTATGCGTAAACTATTTCGAACTCTATATGCTATTATCAAACTTGTATGCTCACCTTTACATTTTATGTATTGACTTTATTTTAACGTATGTGACAGGAAATTAGGATGCTTATCTGCTAGGAAGGCGAGCTAGGAATAAGCGTCTAGAGCATAGTTGTCTGTAGATCTTGTAGATCGAGTCTCTAGAAGCATTCGAACAATATTTATATTTTTATTTAAATCTGAGTTGTCGGAACAGTATATTTGACTAGATGCTTATCTGTAATAACTTGTTTTATTATTTGGGATACAGTATGAGACGTATTATTTAAATTAAATAGTAATGATAGTTGTTGTGGAAACTTCTGGACAATCTGTTTCGCTCAGTGCCATGCCCTGATGATTCCGCCATCGGTTGGGGTGTGACAGATTGGTATCAGAGCCATAACTATAGGAAATTAGGCAAGACACGAACTAGTCCGGGTCGCTGTCTTAGAGACCTAGACTATAGTTAGGAACCAACAGACCAAGCTTATTTGCTATAACCTGTTACTCTTCACTATCACTGCACTCGAAATTTTGAATCGAGTCAAGCGATTTAGTCAAGATTAGGTGTGAAAACCGCAAACTCTCGACTAAATTGCTTGGCCAATGCGGAATTTACCAATTTACCAATGATTTCTTCATTAATTTTTCAATAACAAACGAGGAGAATTATACCAAATCAGGAGTGAAATCCACATTTTGATGAATAATCTCCTCAATTTTGCTACAACAAGGAAGAAGTTGCTAAGCTAGGGGTGAAACCCTAACCTTGACAACTCGTTCCAAATTTTTATCTTTCTCACCAAAGCCTCGACGGACTCCAACGACCTGAACTCACGAGTATGACCTAGGGAATGCATGTTGAATGCCCAAGAAACGAGGCAGGAAACACAGTCCCGAAAGTCGAAATGTGACGACAAGTCTATTGTGAATAGTCGAATCGCTTTGGGTAGTCAATGTCTAGTAGCCGCAGACGATCTAATTCTCGATTTTGTGAGTTTTTTAGTCGGCAGTTGTCACTCTGATGAATCGTTGATTTTATGTGTTATGTGTGTTTAACTGTTTACGTGTAAACTTTTTGAAGATTATTCGATTTTGCTATCACTTCGAACGATACGCACAACTCGCATTGCACTTCTATCTCGAGACGGTAACAAATCGCTACGAATCTAGACGAAATTATGCTATGATATACGATTATACTATACTACTCGACACGCTATACGACTATATGATGCTACTCGATATGCTATTCACGATCGCTATGTTCGAATAACTCGTAAAACTTAGATGCAGTCAGAATGCTCTATGTGCTTATAGGAAAACCACGTACTTAGCTGCATCTATGATTAAATCTGTATGTGCTTCTGTGTTTATGTGTTTCTGTGCTCTACGTGTCTACGTGCTTATGTGCTTCTGTGACTACGTGAATCTGTGGTTATGTGCCTATGTGTTTATGTGATACGTGTTTCGACGTGTTCCTAAGCTTTAGTAAGTAGTAGACGTGTGAGGTGAGATTCGACTTATTGTGTCTGAGACCTACGACAATGTCTGTTGCAGACCATGTCGTCATCTGGACACCGAACCCCACTTACTCGCCAAGAGAAGAGAGACAAGCGTCTTGCTGCTATCATCACCAAGCAGGTGGCAAAAGCTGTGAGCAAGGTATATGAAAACGTCAGCAAATCGTCTGAGGAGTCGCGAACCGAAACTCCTAAAGATGCTAACAAGACCGTTTTCAGCTTCAAACAGTTTAAGGCATGCGGACCCAAAGAGTTTACCGGAGAAGATGGCCCTACCGCCATGTTTCAATGGTTTAATTCGGTTGAAGTCACTCTGCGCCAAAGCGGCTGTCCTGAAAATCTCCGTACCCTCAATGCGACCGGTGTCCTTCAGTCCAGAGCTCTAGACTGGTGGACGGCCGAACGAAACAAACGCGGGAATGATGCAGCTTATGAGCTGACTTGGGAAGAGCTGAAAGCCATCATGATGGACGAATTCTGCCCTCCCCATGAACGCCAAAAGCTCGAGGACGAGTTTTGGAACATCAAGCAGAAGGACGGAGACAACGCTGCTTTAACTGCTCGCTTCAAGCAGCTTAGCATTATCTGTCCCGATCAAGTCAAGACGCCAGACATGGACATCAAGAAGTACATCTGAGCTCTACCTGACTGTGTTGCCGACTTTGTTCATACCGCCAAGACGTCATTAATTGAGGAGACCTACTTGCTTGCCACCGAGATCAATGACAAGCGAGTAAAAGTTGGTTTCTGGGATAAGCCATCCAAGTCTCTGCATCAAGCTACTACTGCACCAACCACCGACTCCACCGCTCAACCATCCAAGTCATCACGCCGCAGGAAGAAGCACAACAACAGTAGCTCCAGCAACAAAAACTGTGCCGTCACAACAACTGCTGCTCCTCTATAAGCCGTACCGGCTCAGCAGCAGTCTCATCACCGACCAGCTCCAGTGACCAATGCACCGCCAACAAAGCGTGCTTACACAGGACCCCACCCGCTCTGCCCGACATGCTCATATCATCATCCGGTGGGAATCGCCTGTCGTTTCTGCGCTCACTGCAATCTCTACGGTCATTTCCTGCTAACTGTCGCTATGGTCCTCGTCAAGCCCCAGTTCAAGCCACTGCTCATCAAGCTCTACTCCCAGCCCCTCAAGGCCAACCCGCAGCTCAAGCACCCGCGGTCAATGCTCGAGTCTGCTTTGCATGTGGTGACCCTAACCACTTTGCAAATATGTGTCCGAACAGGGTTGTGAAACAAGAGCCCCAGCAGCAGCAGCAGCGACAACAAGCAGCCCGTGCCAGAACCTTCAACATCAACGCCCGTCAAGCCCAGGCTGACAACAACGTGGTTAATGGTACATTCCTTGTGAATGGTATTTATGCATCATGTTTGTTTGATACTGGAGCCGATAACTGCTTTGTGTCATTTGAATTCGAGAAGCTCCTTAGTCGTAAGTGTTCTTATCTCCCCTCGTCATTCGAAGTCGAAGTCGCTACTGGAAGAACTGTCGCCGTTAATTCTGTTCTCCGTGATTGTACTCTCGAGCTCAACAATCACATCTTCCCAATTAACCTTATTCCGATGCAGCTCGGAAGTTTCGATGTCATAGTAGGCATGGACTTTCTTCGCGAAAACCATGCTGAAGTTGTGTGCTTTGATAAAATGATTCGATTTTCGCTAGCGAATGGTGATCTATTATGTGTGTACGGTGAAACAGCTTCGAAAGGTCTCAAGCTCATGTCATTTGTCCAAGCTAGTAAGTATCTCCGCAAGGAATACAAAGCTTTCTTGGCCAACATTGTAGTAGCGGAGAAGGAAAAGAAAAAGAAGGCCGAAGTCAAAGACGCTTAACTTAAGTACCGCATTCCATCCTCAAACCGACGGACAGACTGAAAGAACGATCCGTACTCTTGAAGACATGCTCCGTGCGTGTGTCATAGACTTCGGTGGTAGTTGGAACAAATACCTGCCGTTAGTCGAATTCTCGTACAACAACAGCTATCATGCCAGCATACAAATGGCACCATTCGAGGCCTTATATGGAAGAAGATGTCGTTCGCCTATTGTGTGGCACGAGATAGGTCACTCGCAACTAACTGGTCCCGAGTTACTACAAGAAACAACTGACAAAATCCTCTAGATTCGAGACAATTTGTCAAAAGCCAGGGATAGACAGAAAAGTTACGCCGATAGAAGATGCAAGCCCCTTGAATTTGATGTTGGCGACTACGTACTCCTAAAGGTATCACCTTGGAAGGGTGTGGTCAGATTCGGCAAGAAAGGGAAACTAGCGCCTCGATATGTTGGACCTTTTAGAATTCTGGAAAGGATCGGAAAAGTCGCCTACAGACTCGAACTACCGGAGGAAGTTAGTAACGTCCACCCGACTTTCCATGTGTCAAACCTCCGAAAATGCCTAGCTAATCATGATCTGATTGTACCTCTCGACGACCTTCAAGTCAACGAAACGCTACACTTCATGGAAAAGCCTGTCGAAATCATGGATCGCCAAACCAAGCAACTCCGACGCTCGCGCATCCCTATCGTGAAAGTCCGATGGGAAGGCAAACGAGGCGCAGAGTTCACTTGGGAACTCGAAAGCGACATGAAGGCTAAGTACCCGCAGTTGTTTAAATGAAGATCTGAAGCGAGAAATTGGTAAGATCATTCACGGTGCTGTGCAGCTTTCGGCCTAATTTCGGGACGAAATTCCCTAAACAAAGGGAGGCTGTAACACCCCGTGTTACCGAATGTCAAAGTCAAAGTCAAGTTTGACTTCTTTGACTGTAATTAGTCTATTTTATGTTTTATTTGTATTATGTGGAGTAAGTGTTGTTAATCAAAGAAATCGAAGTAATCGAATGTTTAATCGACGCAAAACGATTTACGACTGTGAATAGTAGGAAGTAACAATGCGATAAAGTTAATCCATCAATAATCAAGCTAAACGAATCATCAATCGAACTCGAAACTTGAACTATGCGAATTTGGTGTTATGTTACGTGTGTGTGCCTTATGTGTTACCTGTGCGTGCTTACTTTATGTTTTGTGTGGTAATTAATCGAAACTCGAATCGAAACTCGAAACTCAATCGAATGCAATCGAAATCGAATCATGATAGTTAGTGGAGAAGAGATTATGCGAGATATAGATGCTTGTATGTAGATATAGTGGTTGGTATTAAAAGTAATTTGAATAGGAAACTCTATCGTATTCGTATCGTCTTCAATCAAAATCGAAGTATCAGAAATCGTCACACCGAACGCTCGAAACAGGCCGCAGATCGATCAGGCTGTCAGCCGATCGAACAGCCCAGCCGACCGGACAGACTGTCCGATCGAGCAGGCTGTCCGACCGGGATGCCTTGCCGATCGGCCAGCCCTTTCCTCTTTTGGAAGCCTATAAATAGGCCTGTCATTTTCATTCTTTCCACTTTTGGAAACCCTCTGACCGACCAGCTCGTGCTCCTCCTCTTTTCTCAGATTTCTCTCAATCCCGGTAAGTTTTCATCCTAAATCTTGTACTTTCTTGATCAATACACACTCCTACACCTTTCTATCTTTCAAATCTTGATTTCTAACCGTGAAATCATCAAGATCTAAGCATTCTAGGATGATGACATCATGGTGTTCTTCAAGAACTTCATGTTTTGGCCTCAATCCACCAAGAATCACTTGGATCTAGCCGATTTCCACATAAACAAACTAAGATCTATCACAGATCTGAACATTTACACGGTGTGAAGGATTGAAAGAAGGATTTCCAACTTTCTTTCAACTCTTTTACACTCAATGCCTTCAAACCGGTAGAAACGGAGCTTGAGCCAACTCACTAATCATTCCAATAGTTGTGAGGTTCAAGATTCGGATTCTATCTACGAGGTTCACCGATTCCGGGTTAAACGCTAAACTACCGTTCCGAACCGTTCACCGGCCGGACTTGGGTGATTCCTGTCCGAGCGGGGGAAACAAGTAAGAACGAAGGTGCCATGGTTCAGCTCGTTGTCAAATTGCCTCGATATAACGTCAAACCATCAAAACAGCCAAGTGTTAGACGAACAGGCCGACCAGGTCAGAATGCTGACCGATCGAACAGGCTGTTCGAATGAACAGCCCAGCCGATCGGACATGTCAGCCGATCGACCAGGCCAGCCGATCGGCTAGCATATGGCCCCACCTTTTGACAATTTCATGAAGTATGGTATTGAACAAAGTAATGTTCGATCGAACGACTGTTTGGTAACATTACTCTTCGGATCATGAGATACTATGCTTCAACCCTTAATCGATTTTCAACTCGTTCGACGTATTAGAATGCCACCCGATCGAACATGCTGTCCGATCAGGTGACATCCTGCTGAGGACTTACTACCGAAGTGTCTAACCGATCGGTTAAGCCGGCCGATCGAACGGCCCATTCGATCGATCGACCTGAAAGGTAAGAACACTTCAGTGTTCTCAAATACTACAACGAAAACTTTAAAAGGACAAGCCATTATACAAATACACATCCTACTCAAGGGAAGAAACAATCCACTCGAACAGTCCAACCGATCGAGCCTTCCGGCCGATCGAACAGGCTGTCCGAACGGACTGTCTAACCGAACGAACAACCCGTTCGATCGAACCTACTGTTCGATCGACCAGGCTGTTCGACCCATCATCACTTGTTTCCATTTAACGCGTTACTCATCGTTATGCTATCGAACTATTCAGGCTAACCCTACTCTCAAGCGCTCCCTTCAATCCATCAATCAATCGCTGTGAGTGTAACGCCTTAATACGTTTTAACCAAATTTATCGCAGCGAAAATTACATATTTTAAATTTCTTTTATTAATTTCATTCATTCACATTAAATATATTAATCCCTTCTATAATTAATCAAAAACTAACATACTAAAATCAAATTACGTGATCACCTACACACCCACGTACAATCCATGTCTTGACTCGATCTTCAACCGCGTACACTTCCTGATGAAACATCCATAAACCTATACAGCCTGCAGTCACCACATTCAATCACATCATTAGCAACCGATGACAAAATACAAAATCTTAACATATGCATAATGAAGCGACAACATAACATGCTTTCTCTATTACTAGCCCCTTCATCCATCCATTGTATCACTCGCATCAAATTGCAAAGTCAACCTTCACCTCCATTGTTAACATACCTACACTTCACATTAGTTCTCAATAGAAAAACGGTTAGTATCATTAGCGTCCTTTCATATAAACATGTCCTCGAATACACATAACTCATCTTTATGCATAATTCATTATGTACATCCCCTTTCTTACCCAAACTTAATCGAATCTCTTTCTTAACCACTTCCGACCCATTTCCACTAAAACTTAACTTAGTAATAACAACAATTCATATCTTCTTACGTTACATTCAATAATTACCATATATCATGAATACATTAACAAACAAAAGGGTAAGTTCGGAGTTCACTTACCTCGTGCGTCCGAGTTTAAGCATAGCTTCCGTGTTTGTCCTTGGCCCGTTGCCCTTCCATGCTTGTGTCCGCATTGACATGACTCCTATCCGTACATGTCATTACATTCACATTCTTGTTAGCATATATGATTGTGCGTATGAACGATCATATCAATTTCATATCTCACGTATGACTTTCATTAGTCAATTCAAACAAGCATAAAGCATACTCAACATCAACCTAGCATAATCTTCACATGAACTATATCTAAAATACATTCCTCATGTTAGTTTACTATCAATTTCATTAATACCACATTCTATACATGTTTACCCATTAATTGCATACAATTTCACATATTATTGTCATTTAGACATTTCATCAAACACTTGGTGTGCGTACTACTTCCTAAGCACCATGTACAACTAGTTTAAGCATAATCTTCCTAGTTCATTCATATTTCATCAAATCTTCTTACTAATCAACAAGTATCATTAACACATAATCATCAAACATATCAACACCATATTTCTTTCAATTCATCTAACAATAGTTCATCATAACACAACATAATTCATGAATATTTAACAAGAATTGGACATGATGAACACCCATGTCATCTTAATCACCCAACTAGTGGGTTTACATCCTTAAACATCAATTTAGTCAAAATTATGCATAACACATGTTCCCTATGATGATGTTAACACATAATCATGCTTAATTTCATACAATTTCGTGGATTGATCATAACCCACTTCTTACAATATCATCAAATCTTAAATTACAACTTACCACATGTTTGCTAGGGCTAGATTATCAAGAAAACGAGTTCATGCATCGGATTTGAGACTAATCTCCTTGTCAATTTGAAGCTTTCTTGTGAACTAGGGTTTCTTCTTGGTCTCCTGCTCCTGATCGATCCACACAAACACACCAGAATGTGTGTTTGTGTTTTTCCTTTTCCTTTTATTTATTTTAATTAAAACTTCCATCCTTTTTAACAAGTTTGGTCCCTCTAATTACTTAGATTGTTTACTTGTCATATAACCTTCCTTCTAATCAATTTACTAACATAAATACTTAACTAGGTTAAATATAACATGACTAGACTTTTTAGGTAACATAAATAATTTGCATATTTTGGGGTGTTACAGTGAGTATACTCGAACCCTTTTTGCTTTAGCACTTTTGGGTGTTACATACGTTGCTTATCAAAATCACAATCGAACACACTACTCAATTACTTTAAACGCTAACCGATCTGCATGTATTACGTGACTAAATGAATGCTTGTTGTTATGTTTACACGTGGAATGCTGTCTACCTGCCTTAACGACGTAGTACTATAGTTTGGACTCAGCACCCGTTCACACGGGGGTTGTTAAGGGCAATTACTTGCATGGATTACGGTGGTAATCATGTATTGCGAACTGTCTCGGACAGTCAACCCGCAGTCATTGGTATCGATAGATCCATGTCGATAATTAACATGCTTCGTTTTCCTCTGTGTACGTGCTGGTTATGCGTAAACTATTTCGAACTCTATATGCTATTATCAAACTTGTATGCTCACCTTTACATTTTATGTATTGACTTTATTTTAACGTATTTGACAGGCAATTAGGATGCTTATCTGCTAGGAAGGCGAGCTAGGAATAAGCGTCTAGAGCATAGTTGTCTGTAGATCTTGCAGATCGAGTCTCTAGAAGCATTTCTAACAATATTTATATTTTTATTTAAATCTGAGTTGTCGGAACAGTATATTTGACTAGATGCTTATCTGTAATAACTTGTTTTATTATTTGGGATACGGTATGGGACGTATTATTTAAACTAAATAGTAATGATAGTTGTTGTGGAAACTTCTGGACAATCTGTTTCGCTCAGTGCCATGCCCCGATGATTCCGCCATCGGTTGGGGTGTGACAGGAAATGTCGTGAATGTCTTTTTGCTTGATCGATTGATTACGAAACTCGTAAATAAAATATAGAATTTTATAAAACACGAAAACGATCGAAAGTTTACAATGTTTGAAATCTTGCAAATGTTATAAGTTCGGTTTTGTTTAAAGTCAACAAAGCGTGTTCCATAGGCGGTTGGTCGTGTGGGAACCGAAACTAAGGGTTGGTTTGAAATGTTCATTTAGTTCGGGTCTTGCTTCGAACCACCACTTGAAGAGTAGAATCAAAACGCGAGTTGTAGGGATGCATCTTTTTTAGAGTGATTGCTTATGTTTTTTAAAAATATATGAGAGTTAAGAGAATGAGAGATGAGAGAGTTGGATAGAAATTATGAAGTTAATGGGTTTATATAGGGTTTAAAAAGTTAATATATATATATATATATATGTAGGGGTTCTAAGAGAAGTCAACCCTATTTGAGAAACTTGAGAAACATTCTCTACCACACACTTACCTAAGCTTTTCGCAATATACACATATGTATAGTTTAAAATTTAATATATACTTATATTTATAGGGTCAGGATTTAGAGAAAACGGTGGAAAGTGTGAGAACGGTGAGAACGCTTATGAATCGTCCGATCAAAACAATCTATGGACTAGATTGGCGCGGTGGCGTTTTCGTAAATAACATCAATTTTATTATGTGGACGCGCTTCATTACGGGTAAAAAAGTCTTTTGACTTCTCCACACAAAACGCCATCTCATGAAAGAAAACGCCATACAAATAGCACACACCATTCTAATCTAAAAACGCCATTAGATATAAAACGCCAAACTTAATTATAATAAAATCCCGCCTAAAAAACCACCAAAAAATCCTATATATACAACATCTCAGACCTTCAATTAAAAAAACACACAAAACCCCAAACGCCATATTTAATATATACCATTCGTCTTAGAAACGCCAAAAAATCCCTAAAACAAAACGTTTCTTTGAAATTCAGTTGGTTGTCGGTAAGGTTTCGCTCAATGTAATGGACAAAAATCCTTAAGTGAGTATTTTGTCCATTTCATTGAGTAAAATCTTATTCACTTTATCCTCAACTTCCATCCAATTTATAACGCAAAAACATACAAAAACATTATTGAGGTTTGTTCTCAATAAAGTTTAGCTGTATGGGGTGGACAACATTGTCAGACATCTTTCTTAACTGAGGATTAACAATGTTGTCCATCTCATACAGCAAAACATTATTGATTTTAGCATTATCAAATTTTGAGGTTTAAGGTGCTTGGAGTTCTTTTTATCGGTAAAATGCCAAAAGTTAAAAAATCAAACATCGTTAATTGGAAATTCAAGATTGTTGGCTGAAGGGTGTAAACTCAATAATATTTTGCTGCATGAGATGGACAAATCTTCAAGAAAAAGATGCTGATTTCAGACTTTGTGCTTCCAAACGGCGACAAAAAAAACTACTTCAAAAACAAAAAAGCAAAATGAATCATACGAAAGTCGAAACAACCAGTTAAGATGATTCAAAACAGTCGAAACATTATTGAAAAACGCCATAAACGCCAAAATGTTAATACAATGAAACCATTAAAACGCCATATATTTATTGAATTTGGTTAACGCCAAAAAATCTTAAACCCCAAAAATAAATCAATATTGTGAAAAGCGGAATTGAAAAAATGGAAGTTAAAATGACAAAAAAGCCCATACGCCCTAATTATATCGCGCGCCATATGTTGGGCCAGGATGCGTTCTCACCGTTCTCACACTTTTGAGCGTTTTCTCCTGATCCCGACACTATATTTATATTGTCAAATCTTGAATTATAAACATATGTATATAGCCAATTTTAAATTATACATATGTGTATATTAAGAAAAGCTTAGGGAAAATGTGTGGTCCAAAATGCTTCTCAAGTTTCTCAATTAGCCTAGTGCTTTTCACACGATCCTAACCCTATACATATATAGGGTAAAATGAAAACTACCATTACTTAAGAAAACCAAAGGAACTCACCCTAACCCTTGATTAAATGTATTTGGATGGTCTAGATCAAATTTGCAATTTGACATGTATCCTAAAATACAAGTTCGAATTATTTAATAAAAAAGTACGATAGAGCTTGGTGTTTTGTAAGGGCGTCTGGGGTGGTCTCGGCAAGCAAGATCAGCAACACCTTTTTCCACACAGTAGTCCACCGCCAAAGGAATATTGCCGATCAACAAAGATGATGCAGAGGAGATTTCGGGGAGAAGATGCCGCATACGGCAAAGAAGAGGGATGGGGTAAGTGGTGGGGCCCATACCCAAATCTAGGGGTGTTCAAATTCGGATATCCGGTGTTTCGGATATCCGGTGTTTCGGATATCCGAAAATTTCGGATAGTAGATTATAGTATCCGAACCTGAATCCGAAATTTCGGATATCCGACTTTCGGATACGGATTCGGATAGTGGAACGGATTATCCGATTTCAAAAATAAAAAATGAAAACATCAAACACTAAAGATTTGGTATTTGCGTTTCCATTTTGAATCATGAAAAAAGAAAACCAATGTTTGTTTCAATTAGATTCAAACTTCAAACAACAATAAAGTTTCAACATCCTGAATCAACTACAACCCAAACCATCGAATCTCACTGTGTCATTAATAACCTCACGGTGAGGGTTGCGACGCTGAAGGTGATGGTTGTGATGGTGGAGGTATGGGCTGCGACGGCAGAGGTAAGGGTTGCTAGGTGAGAAGCAACGTTGATTTAGCGGTTCAAAATTCAAATGGCAAAGTGAGAAGTGATGAGGGTTAATTGCAATGACAAGGTGACTGGCGAGAATCGGCTCTGTGCGACGACCAGATGAGAATAGATCTGGATGTGTAGATATTTTACATTTCAAAATTCAAATGTTTTATATTAAATTATTATACAGATGACTTGGGGAATCGGGATGGAATATGTGTGGAAATGCATATATTTACTTAATATATTAATATTTAAAGTTATTATATATATGCATTTCAGATATTCGGATAATCCGATTATCCGAAAATTTTTAAAACTCATATCTGAATCCGAATCCGAAATTTCGGATTATCCGATTTTCGAATATCCGAAAATTCGGATTATCCGATTTTCGAATATCCGAAAATTCGGATATCCGAAATTTTGGATATTTCGGATACGGGTTTTCAGATATTTCGGATTCGGTTTCGGATTCGGATTTTTTTGAACACCCCTACCCAAATCAACCAAGCACATGTTTTTTTTTTAAATTAGTTTTCCTAATCTCATTTTAGGCATGCACCCCTTATGTTTTTTGGCCAATAGGCAAGAATGAGAGGGAAATTACATGGCACAACATTATTGGGTGGGGGAAGTTTGCCTAATCTCAATAAGCATGCACCATTTACACCCTAATTATATTAATTCAAATTGGATTAATTAATAAACGAATTGAAAAAGAAAATAGGATGGTTGTGATTGAATTGAAGGAAACGACAAAAGAATGCAAATTACCCTAAACCTTAAAGAACAAAGTCGGTGGCACAAAAGACAAAATTGCCCTTTGCACCTGAAATTACAATGTTACCCTCTTTCAAACAACAAAATATTCTTCGCACGTTTTCCTCCTTTTTCCTCTTCGCTTCCACGTGTCTTCGCAACGTGGCTATCATCTTCATATGCTTGCTTCCTTCACTGTCATCTCAGATGAGAACAATTCCAAGTTTTTAGTGCGAGATTGAGAAAATTGGAACGCAAAGGAAAGGAAATCAACAATTCATCTGAAATCGTTCACCAGGACCTTTCAGGTGACTTCTTCTTAGCGTATTCCTTTTAATTGACAATCTAGGGTTTGTAAGATTGCTTTGTTATTGGCTCTATATTAGACAGCATTAAGTTGTCTAGTATGAACTCCATTTATATCTCATGCAAGTGTGAACTCTATTTAGATCTCCTGTAAACTCTATTTATATCTATTGTACCCACCTTGATTAAACACAACATTCAATATACAATTACAATACATTTAATATGGTATCAGAGCCTCTCTGCTCCTCTGAGCCAATCGATCCACCATAACCCACATGGCGGAGACCAACGGCGGCTCAGCCGCACTATCACCGCCGCAACGGCGGGTTCCCATTCCACCATCGCTGCTGGGTTCATCGCCACCGCCGCTGCTCGACAAACCGCCGCGACCGCTGCCGATTCTAACCGCCGACGCTGCCTCTCTTCGCCATCGCAAGCCGCCACTATTCCGGCCACATAAACTCCCAGCCAGCCGCTACTATTTTTTTTTTCAAAAAAAAAAAAAAACAAAAACGTACCTGTTCAAAAGTTTCAGAAAACTCAGTCTTTAGCTTCTTCCTGCCATCACCGCCGGTCACCAAACACCACCATCAACCCGCGGCAACATAGGCTCAAGATCCAGCCGCCGCCACTGAAAAGCCTTCCGCTGCTACCAAAAACTAAAAACCACCAGCCACACCACTGTCGTCGGCTGCCAGAAAATGGTGACCCGTACCGTTCTTAAACCGAACCAAAACAAAACCCTCATCTTTCTTCCCATAATCAATCAACCCAATTTTCTCTATAATCGGTGCAGACAAGGGATCTACAAAAGTTACCACTATATCAATCAAGTGGAAAGAGAAAAGAAAGGGGAAGGCATAGTGGGGCATCCTCCTTTTGACCAAAGAGGATTAAAAAAAAAAAGTTTGCTACTTCCATATTGATGAGATAGCACACACGTCACAGAAGAATGCTTGAAGAACTTCCTTGTCTCTTCATCATGAGTTGCCATCACTCCAGTCGTGTTTATGAAGAACTTATTACGGGAGGTCTTATCATCCCAAACCACCAACAACAAACCCGAATCCACCTACAACCCCATCTTGGATGTGGGACACCGGTGCGTCCAACAACACCGCAAACAACAACCAACTGTTCCAACCAGAAACAACAACGTAAACAAACATGCAAGACCCACTACAACGTTAACTTCTTCTACTCCAACGGACACATGCACAGGAACAAGCTCAACACCCAACGGATACTTCTTCTCAACGGTCATCTCTTGCAGCCCATGCAGCTCCTGACCCGTATCGGATAAACCCGGTAACCAACTTGACCCGTACTCGGTTCAAACTTGACCCGTAAAACACAGCCACCAGAAAACACAGCCGGAGGGGCGGCTGGCCACCGCCGCCGCCCTACCACTACCACCATCAACAAGCGCTCAGTCTTCATCTTCATCTCCTACTCCCATCCCGTCACCACAAACAACAGCCGCTTGCTGCCTCTTTTTGTTTTCCGATCCCAACAAGACCCTGCTCCTCTATCAACAAGGCCCTGCTTCCTTATCAACAAGGTCCTGTTCCCTATTAACAAGGCCCTGCTCATTTACACTTCCACCGGCGATATATCTGATCTCCTTGCCTAACCCTAGCAGCCACGACCTCTAACCCTAGCAGCCGCAGTCGGCACAAATCCCTAGCCGACACATCTACAACAACAAACTACTACAACAACCAACAAATTACCTCCCTGCGTTTAGGGTTGCAGAAATAACCTGCCACATAACCCTAAATGCCTGTCACAGCCACCACAACGGTGCCATCGCCGCCACCATTCAACGGTGGCAGATTTTTCTGGCGATAAGGGAGAAGACCGATGAAGGGAAACAAATCCCAGTTAAGTTTCGTGTGAAGGGGAACAAACCCCATAACAACAGATCTGGGCTGAGTGGAACAACCGGTGAAGGCTGCTGTTTTCTAATGGGTACTGAGTAGTCTAAAAAAAAAAAAGGGCAGAAGCAGTGACGCAGCGGAAGCAAGGTGGAGAAGAACGAAGACCAACTATCTTTTACAAGTCCAAGCTAGGAGTCGGTCCCCGGCCTTAGCTTGCGGGGGAATATTAGACAGCATTAAGTTGTCTAGTATGAACTCAATTTATATCTCATGCAAGTGTGAACTCTATTTATATCTCCTGTAAACTCTATTTATATCTATTGTACCCACCTTGATTAAACACAACATTCAATATACAATTACAATACATTTTATACTCTATCAAAATTTTCTGGGATGTTATAAATGTTATCAAACTCAAAAAAATTTGGTTGGATGCTTTCACGTGGTCAACCCATTGGCTTTATGAAATTTTTGTGGGATGTTATAAACGTTTGTAAACTGTAAAAAAATTGCTGTGATGCGTTTTACCCAAAATTTGAATACTTGAATAGTTATGTTCCATGTGAGTTCTATGAATTTGTGTTAGTAAATTTTGAAAGCAAATTTCAAGAGTTGAATACTTATGTTATGATAATGTACAGGTAAACTTCAACTTTTTTAACGACTCCTAATGGGGATTAAATCCTTTTCGCTTTAATAACTTAAATACTTAACCAATAATCATACCAATAATAACAATAATTGAGTACCAAATGGTCGAAAACACATCTACCTAAAAAATTCTGTACTAAGCGAAAAATTCGGGGGGGTCGGGCGCCCCTCCCGGCCCCTTGAGCTGCGTCACTGTGCATTAATACAGCTGCGGAGGCGCTCGCTCTGACTGCGCTTGATACGGCGGCTACGCCCGATGTGCCGCCTACGCTCGATGTGGCGCTACGGCTGCGCTCGCTACTGCGATGTTGCGGTTGTGATCGCGACTGCGCTAGATACGGCGTTGTGGCTGCGCTTGATGCAGCGTATACGGAAATGTGTGTATAAATTGTCTATAGACCTGATATTTCTACCCTGAACACCTGATTTTGGGTTGTTATGGGTCAATTTTAAGACCTACAGGGTCATTATGGGCATGGCTAATGTGAAGAACAGGTTGAAATAGGTGTAATTTAGTTTGTGTGATATATATACATATATATATAATTTAATATTACAAAAATACTTATTAAATAGTAATTATTATATAAGTTTGAGTGAGCCAATATTAGATTTAAGCTTGGTTCAAGTAGATATATTTGAACCTTTTTTTAACAGCAAACTTTCCACTTGAACATGAGAGCAGCTATGTGAATTTTAAATTGTTTATTCTTAACATAAACAAGAAATTTGAAGTACCTTGAAGATCAATATAGTAATTAGATCCATTTCAAAAGATGACAGATAGCTGGTTGCATTCTAACCTAAGCCCATTATGACGGCGCTGCGCTCGCCGTACGTTGCGGCTGCGCTTAATGGTATATAACCATTGCGATGCTGCACTCAATGCAGTGTATATGGCTGCGCTGCGCTCGCCTTACGTTGCGACTGCGCTCGATGCAGCGTATACGTCCGTTGTGGCGCTGCGGCTGCGCTCGATGCGGCGATCTAATGGCATTGTATTAGACAGGTACTTTAAAACTTGCCTCACAACCTTCTTTACTTCTTTAGCTTCATCCCTGTCAAAAATTGCTTATGCTACTAGAAGCTCATTCGGAATGTTTTCAAAAGACTTCGCCGGTCGCCACGGCCTCCAATTGCATGGATTCACTTCCACTTGGTTGTTACTCGATATCGCTTTCTATTTAAACAACGAAAGCTCAAACCCTTATCGCGATATCCAGTACCGTTCATCTTTTTCATACATCGCATTGATCGTTTTGCAATGGTAAAAGTGATATAACCATAGGAGCCAAAATCGTAATTTACTCCTTATTTTATATTGCTATCAGCCGAATATGAAGACAAATTGAGGATATAATATGCTTTCAACTTAAAAAGCTATTATGATCTAAGGATGGATCAGCTTCCAAATCCAAAAAGTAATAGTTTCTATATTTGTTTACTATTAGTTAAAAAGATGTGGTTTTGATACACCGGTGACACCCTAAAAATGTATTAAAGGTGTAATTTTAGTTTATAGATACTATTCTTATGTCATTCCCAAAACATAAATATTTTCTTTTCCTTTTGTTCCTTAGTTTATTCTTTTAGTTTCACCTCCAATTTTGAACGCTGCAATATTTACAGTGCTTTATGTTCTCAAATTTAATTCTGCATTCTGCAGTATTTATTTCTGATTGAATAAAATCTGAATATGTTGTCACAGAATACAAAAATGGCTTCCCAAAATGAATCTGGACCCTTAGAATACAGGAAAACCGATATAATATATTTTAATTTCTTTTTCTTTAAGTGCGCTTTTTATTTCTCGGGCCCACACCTTTTTTTGCGCCTTTCGCCTATGCCCTAGGCGGAGCCTAAGCGCCTTGAGTGCGCTTTGCACTTTTGATAACTATGACCGAAACCGTAACCGAAATGTTCAGTTTTCGGTTATTCAAAACCGTTCGGTTTCGGTTTTAACAACGGTTCGGTTTTCCAGTTTTTTATTCTTGATTGGTACTTTTACAAAACGAATCAATACTCACCGAACAATATCAATGTTATTAGAACCGGTATTAATAATTGCTTTTATAGCTTTCTATTGCTGTACAGCCTAAACAAATAAAAATGAACATAATAGTTTACGATTAGTCAATATGATGTAGGCATGTTTTATTAGTTTCATTCATGCTTTTCTTAGGTTTTGCTTGCTGTGTTGTTTTTGGTGGTTAAAAAAAAATTACTTACATAAAACTTTTTCTTCGGTCACTATTACATAGCTGAATCTTTATGCTTCTTATCGTTACCTAATGCATATACGCCGCAGCGCGCGCGGGCACAATCCCTAGTTATATAATATTAAAGACAAATGTCGGTGGATGACCTTTGTCTTTACTCTTTAACTCCTCAACTTTTACAAAAGATCATACTTAGCCCCTATACATCACCTTATTTAAATTTTCATATATTACAATTCTAATCCTTATACTTTTACTTTTTAACACCTATATTTTAGTTCTTTCAATTTACACTCTCAAACTAGGTAACTTAAGCATTCACTTTTAACTTTTGATAATTGATAACTTTAATCTGCCAACCTTTTCTACTTAATAACTTAACGTCTCATTTATTTGAATTGTTTTTATGACTTTAGACCATAGCGTCACACATTAATATACTTTTTTTTTTATCTAGAGTTAATTACACAGATGGGTCCTGTGGTTTATAGCTAGTTTCGCATTTGGGTGCTAACTTTTTTTTAGCAGGTTTAGGTTTTATGGTTTCAATTTTGTAACACCTTTGGGTACTAACACCAAAATTAGTTAATTAATGACTAAAATACCCTTGCATTTTTTTTAAGTTTATCAATGTAACACATTTGGGTACTAACACCTAATTTTATTTAAGTTTAAATCAATTTTACAAAATCTATTTATTTTTTTTTATTTTCATCTTTTTATTATATCTCTTAATTAACATAAAATCTATTTATTTTTTTATTTTCATATTTTTATTAAATTTCTTATTTAACATAAAATCTACTTGTTACACCAGTATTTTTTTAAAATATACTTTTTAAATAAAATCTACTAGCTAAATATTTTTATGTAAATTAAATTTTTTACTCGTTTTAAATAATGTAAACCTTACTCGTTTTCAATTTTGGATAGATATGATTGATAATAATAAGTATCTTTCATGTAAAAAAAAATTAAGCCTTTTTTAACTAGTTTTTTGTGCATTTACATTTTACTATTTTAGAACTTATACAGTTTCTATATTTATTATTATCTTTCATATCTATCCAAAATTGAAAATGAGTAAAGTTTACAATTTTACATTATTTAAAACGAGTAAGATATTTAAAACTAGTATATTTTATGTTAAATAAGAAATTTAATAATAAAAAAATAAATAGATTTTATGTTAATTAAGAGATATAATAAAAAGATGAAAATAAAAAAAATAGATTTTGTAAAATTGATTTAAACTTAAATAAAATTAGGTGTTAGTACTCAAATGTGTTACATTGATAAACTTAAAAAAAATGCAAGGGTATTTTAGTCATTAATTAACTAATTTTGGTGTTAGTACCCAAAGGTGTTACAAAATTGAAACCATAAAACCTAAACCTGTTAAAAAAAAAGTTAGTACCTAAAGGCGAAACTAGGTATAAACCACAGGACCCATTTGTGTAATTAACTCTTTTATCTATTTCTAACCAAATTAATGTCTAAATAACTTTTACGATTTTACACGATTGTGTATAATATTGTTACAACTTTACACTGCAATGACGTTAATTTCACGAACTGTCGCAACCCCCGTCCCCCTGTTACAAACCCGGGAACGGGCGGCCGCGGCCAGTTTCGGTGGTATCCTGTTATTGTCTAATTTGGCAGCAGAATTTTTCATCAGTACCGTAGTTATGAAATATTTTATCAGAGTAAAATACCACATTTCCATAATATTAAACACATGGGTAAAACCCAAGTTTTCAGTACACACGTCTTCATAGGGATACACCCTATTTTATTTAATAAAAACATCTATTTTATTATTAGGTAACTTTATTGCCACTTTTCCAAGCCTTCAGTGCTGTCCAGCTGGCTTCTATTTGGCTTTCACATTTTGTTACCTGAAACGCGTTTAAAAATATTTTGTCAGTGGGAAATACTGGTGAGTGAATCCCAGTTTAATCAAGTTTTAATAAAAACCATTGCACAGTATTGAGGGCGGTCTCGCAATTATATTTGTTTCCAAGTAATACCAATTAACATCCATGGTACTGTCATACTCAACTTGTGGAAATGTTACTCCTTGACCAGGTGGTAACAAATTTTGTATACAAAACCCCAACATACTCATGATAATTGTATTCCTATAAATACTCAATAACTGCTTAATATACATTTAATTGTATGAGGTTTTGTAAAAACAGTTAACACAAAAAGAGGATTACTCACATTGCTGTCTTAGGATTATCAGTAAGGATTTCCTGGGAATAATCTATAAATTACACAAATGCATGTGTGTTAGTATAATAACCCATTTTAACATTAGCAATACCCTCCCCAAGACGGCATTCCAACGACTACGTCGGGCAGAACCACGACAGCCGTTACGGAACCCTAGATCAATCGGACAGAGTATCTAATACGTATCCAGGGGTTATGTTACTTACAACCGAGCAGAACTTCGCTATTTAGGGGGTATTAGACTTGAATATAATGCCTACTATGTGAAATTGAGAGAAAGAAAAGAAATCTGAACGAACAAACTGAAGATCCGATGCCCTCTAAATATAGTGCTGATTTCAGGTTCTCTCGCGACCCGCGTAAAGGTAGATAAGGGCCTACGCGGCCCGCGTCAACCTCGGTCAACGCTGTAGCTTGTCCAGGTCACTATGTAGGCTTGACGGGTGTTGGGCCACGTGGCGGCCTAGGGCCTTGCCAGATCTTTAAGTTCTCGCGGCCCGCGTAAAGGTTAAGGGTGGCTTACGCGGCCCGCCTAAAACCCAAAAATTCAATTTTTGATTATTTTTTATAATATTTAAGGTATTCGGGGCCCGTTTTCACGTATGGGGTGTTTTTAGGGACATATTGGAATATTTTAAATATTTTTAGGGTGTCGGAAAAATTACGAGGGTGTCAGTTTAGGGTTGTTATATCCTCCCCACCTTGTTTTAGAACTCGTCCTCGAGGTCTACTGGAATAGGTGTGGATATTTCCTTTGCATTTCTGATTCAAGCTCCCATGTATATTCAGGTCCTCTTTTGGAGTTCCACTTTACTTTGACCAAAACTAATCTTTTATGTTTAAGGTTCTTGACTTTCCTGTCTTCAATCTGTAGATGCCTTTCTACAAATTTGAGTTGTTCATTTACCTCTATATCCTTAAGAGGCACTACAAGTGATTCATCTGCTAGGCATTTCTTGAGATTAGATACATGAAATACATCATGTATTCCTGCCATTTCCTCTGGCAGTTGTAGCTGATAAGCTACAGGTCCTATCTTTCTAATAATCTCAAAAGGTCCAACATACCTGGGACTTAGCTTCCCTCGCTTGATGAATCTTACCACTCCTTTCCAAGGAGAGACTTTTAACAATACCTTGTTACCTACCTGGAATTCTAATGGCTTACGTCTGTTATCAGCATAGCTCTTCTGTCGATCACGTGCTGCTTTCAATCGTTCCTTGACTTGAGTGATCTTATCGGTTGTTTCCTGCACTATCTCAGGTCCAGATAGTTGCTTTTCGCCAATTTCTGCCCAACAAACTGGGGTTCTGCACTTTCGTCCATAAAGTGCTTCGAATGGTGCAGCATTAATACTTGTGTGATAACTATTATTATAAGAAAATTCTATTAAAGGTAAGTGATCATCCCAATTACCTCCGAAATCAATTACACAAGCTCTAAGCGTGTCTTCCATTGTCTGAATTGCCCCTTCGCTTTGTCCGTCTGTTTGAGGATGGTAAGCTGTGCTTAGATTTAGCTTGGTTCCCATTGCTTTTTGGAAACTTGCCCAAAAATGAGAGGTAAAACGGCTATCTCTATCAGAAACAATTGATAAAGGAATTCCATGTAATGAAACAATTTCATTTACATACAATTTGGCTAATTGTTCCATACTAAAAGTTTCCTTCATTGGTAGGAAATGAGCTGACTTGGTTAGCCTATCTACAATCACCCAGATTGTATCATTACCTTTTCTTGTTTTGGGTAACTTGGTAACAAAATCCATCGTTATCAATTCCCATTTCCAAACTGGCATTTCTAACTGTTGTAACAAACCTGAGGGATTCTGGTGTTCAGCTTTGACTTGTGAACAAGTTAAACATTTAGAAACATAAGCTGCTATATCCTTTTTCATTCCTATCCACCAGAAAGTTTTCCTTAAATCCTGGTACATCTTATCACTTCCTGGATGCATCGTATATTTAGACTTATGGGCTTCTTCTAATATACGGTGGCGTAGGTTTCCTAATTTAGGTATCCACATTCTCTTTTCATGGAATCTCCAAATTCCATCTGTTCCTTGTTCTAATTCTTTAATCATTCCTTTTAATTTTTCAGTATCATCCTTGATTACTGATTCTTGTGCTTTTCTAATCTGATCGTTTAAATCTACTTGTAGATTTAATTTAAGAGAATGTACCCTTTTTGGCTTTTCATGATACTTTCGACTTAAAGCATCAGCCACTACGTTGGCTTTTCCTGCATGATATTGGATATCACAATCATAATCGCTAAGAATCTCCATCCAGCGTCTTTGTCTCATATTCAACTCTTTTTGCCCAAAAACATACCTTAAACTCTTATGATCAGTGAATATGGTAAACTTACTACCATAAAGGTAATGTCTCCAAATCTTAAGGGCAAAAATTATGGCTCCTAATTCTAGATCATGGGTAGAATAATTTTCTTCATGATTCTTAAGTTGTCTGGATGCGTAAGCTATAACCTTTTGATGTTGCATCAATACACATCCATAACCTAACTTAGAAGCGTCACAGTAGACTACAAAGTCTTCAGTTCCTTCTGGTAACGCTAGTATGGGTGCATTGGTTAATCTTTGCTTAAGGATTCTAAAAGCTTCTTCTTGTTTTGGTCCCCATTCAAACTTAATGGTTTTACAGGTTAACTTGGTTAAGGGAATGGCTATTCTAGAAAAATCTCGAATGAATCTTCTATAATAACCAGTCAATCCTAAGAAACTTCTAACCTCGGTTGGTGACTCAGGTGTTTTCCATTTAGTAATTGCCTCGATCTTTGTTGGATCTACATGAATTCCTTCATGATGGACTAAGTGTCCAAGAAATTGTACCTGTTCAATCCAAAAATCACACTTGGAAAACTTAGCGTAAAGCTTTTCCTCTCTTAATAGACTTAAAAGTAAGCGCAAATGCTTTGCATGTTCCTTTTTACTCTTAGAGTAAATGAGAATATCATCTATGAAGACAATTATGAATTTATCCAAATATGGCTTACATATTCGGTTCATCATGTCCATAAATGCAGTTGGGGCATTGGTTAAACCAAATGACATGACAGTAAATTCATAATGACCATACCTTATTCTAAACGCAGTTTTAGGAATGTCCTCTTCCTGTACCTTTAATTGATGATATCCTGATCTTAAATCAATTTTAGAGAAAAATCGAGCTCCTTGAAGTTGATGGAATAGATCATCGATTCTTGGTAATGGATACCGATTCTTAATCGTGACCTTGTTCAATTCACGGTAGTCAATGCACATACGCATTGATCCGTCCTTCTTTTTGATGAATTAAATCGGTGCTCCCCATGGCGATGAGCTTGGCTGTATGAATCCTTTCTCCAATAATTCATCCAACTGTTTCTTCAGTTCTTGCATTTCGGCGGGTGCCAAACGGTAAGGTGCTTTGGCAATCGGTGCCGTTCCTGGTAGCAGATGGATTCTGAATTAAACTTCTCTGTCTGGCGGTAGTCCTGGCAATTCTTCTGGAAATACATCTGAAAACTGGGACACTGCTGGAATGTCTTTTAGTTCTTTTTCCTTTAGTGTTAGTGATTATAGAAATCAAATACACTATGGATCCTTTTCTTATATAACTTGCAGTTTTCATCACAGAGATGAATTTAGTGGATCTAGATGGTTTATCTCCTTTAATTGTGATCTTTTCACCCCTTGGTGAATTTACTTGGATTGACTTTTGATCACATAAAATACTGGCTTTATTGGCTATTAACCAATCCATTCCTAACACGACATCAAATCCTGCCAGATTCATTGGGTAAAGGTTTGCAATAAATTTTTGATTAAAAATTTCTATTCTTGATCCCTGCAAGATTTTAGAAATCCTAACGGTTTCTCCATTTGCTGTCTCTACTAGACATTCTTGTGGTAGTTTAGTTAATGATTGATTTAGAAGTTTGCAAAACGGAGTATTTGAAGAAACACTAGATAATTGACCGGAATCAGATTATCTAGGGGGTTAGGTTCTGCATAAAAGGGTGGTTCTCTCTCGCTCGATTCGAATGGACTGATCTTCTTCTCCGGTGAACACTGCAAAACAGAACACCGTTAGTCTCGTCAAGAGGAGAACGAAGGTTCTCTCCTTGACCTGACTCCGGCGTGAGAATAAGTATGTGTTTATGAAGAAGAAGAAGTATTAACGAAGTGTGTGTAACTTGAATTTCATACCTTAATTACTCTCATATTTATAGCCGGGAGTTTGGGCGGGAAAACTCGTTGATGAAATATTAACGGAAGATGCTAACCCCGTAAGCGGTTATTTTTCTTCCGTTAACTCTTTTGATCGGATCGTGGGAGCACACGGATCGCAATCTTAATCAAAGGTTGGGGAAGTGCCATGTGGAAAGTGGGCAAGTGGAGGTTTCTCTCCAATTTCATGCCATCATCGTGATTCCAGGATGGCCTAGGCTAATGACACGTGTCCAGCGTGTATCCCGCATAAGCCTTCATGGATTTCCTTGACTAAATATTGCGCATCGGTTTTGTCGACACAGCGCAGAAGTGGTCCCATGAACGACTTCCGGTACAGAATTTCGTCTGCCATTTCGTAGTTTATTGCCTTGTTCTGGATTTTCCTGCCTTCCGCCTTTCCTTCCGGAAGTTTCCCGTGCTGTAGATACATGATGATCGGGGACATCCTGGATGGGTTGCCGATTTCTACGATGTTTACTTGTTTGAGAGGAACAGAAGGATTGGACAATACCTCGATACGCACCTCTTTTGCTAGGTGTTTGAAACTGGTGGCAGCCAATTTGCTTAGTGTATCCGCATGCTTGTTTTCGCTCCTGTTTATGTGATTTATTTTGAACGTTTGGAATTGGCTGATTAGCATTCGTGCCTGTTCCAGGTATAATGCCATAGCTTCGCCTTTCGCATCATAGTGCCCATTAACTTGCTCAGCTACCAGTTTTGAATCAACGTTGGCTTCAAGATTTTTTGCTCCCATCTTAAGTGCTAAACGGAGGCCTGCTAGAAACGCTTCATATTCTGCCTCGTTGTTTGTGCTTCGAAAATCTAAGCATATGGCATATGTAAGCTCGTGATCATCTGGGCTGACCAAACGGAGACCTGCGCCTGCTCCGTCGTCATTTGAAGCCCCATCTGTGTGCGGAGTCCAAACTCTGTCGTAAAAAACCGGAACAGGGTTTTGGATTGCTTCACATTCTTGTACTTTATCTATGGGTACCTCGGTAGTGAAATCTGCTAAAACTTGCGCCTTGATCGTTGGTCGTGGTCTATAGAGGATATTGTATCCTCCTAGTTCTATGGCCCACTTGGCTAACCTCCCCGCAACATCGGGTTTGGATAAAATTTGCCCCAGGTGATAGTTAGTGAGAACTGTAATGACATGACCTGAGAAGTACCGGCGAAGTCGTCTATATGTGTGCACTAGTGCGAGGACTAGTTTCTCCATCATTGAGTAGCGTGTTTCTGGGTCAGTGAGCATCTTGCTGATGTAGTAGATTGGGGTCTGGACGTTTTCTCTTTCCACCATTAACACTGCTCCAACTGCTACCTCTGCTGCGGATAAGTACAGAATTAGCGGTTCTTTTTCTTGTTGAGCTGTTAGTGTTGGTAGCTGAATTAAACACTCTTTCATTTGTTTGAAGGTCGTTTCTGCTTCCGGCGTCCATTGAAAGTAACTTTTCTTGGCGCAATTGCGCAGTGTGCTAATGAACAGATAGGACCTTGCGGCATGATTTGCCAAGAATCTGTTCAAAGCTGCTAACCGTCCCGCGAGTCTTTGCATTTCTTTTACTGTGGCAGGCGACGGCATTAGCTGGATGGCTTGTACCTTCTCCGGATTAACTTTAAAACCGTCCCTTGTTACTATGAAACCCAAAAATTTTCCTTCTTCCATCCCAAAGGAACATTTTGTTGGGTTGAGCTTTAAGTTAACACTGCGTAACGAATTGAACGTGCGCTGAATGTTTTCGAGCATAGTTTTTTCTTCATGGCTCATGATGACAAGGTCATCCATGTACACTTCAACTGTTTTCCCGATATCTTCTCCGAAAACCGTGTCCATTAATCTCTGGTACGTAGCCCCGGCTGTCACGGCCCCCGACCCGGTTTGACCCGTTTCAGGAGCCGCGGGACAGAAAATCCCGTGGTATTTATTTAACAGCGGAAGTTTTCATCAGGATCTTTTTAAAACTGGAATATTTCCCGATTATTTTTTTTCACAACTTGGGATAAAACCCGGTAATTTACAATCTTGAGATTTCACAGAGAAATCTTTTATTTTACAAAACATGTTTCCTTAATTTATATTGAGCCACTTCCTTAAGCTTGTAGTGCTATTCTGCACTTTTCCTGGATCACAATAGATCACCTGAAACATGTTTGAAAAAGGTTTTGTCAGCGGGAAATACTGAGTGAATCATTCTATTTACTAAAACGACCTGTTTGTTATAATTTACAGTATTAAGAGCGATTACAATGTCTCTATCTTTTGAATTAACTGACCCAGTTGTCACTTGACCGGACTTGTGACTGTGGACATATCACTTGCTGGGTCCTTTCACCCACAAGTGATAAATAATTAGTAGCTATGTGCACATCCCCCCACATACTGGCAGTAATTTCAGATAACAAGACTTAATCCCTGTAATTATAACTTTTGAAATAAATAGGGTTTTGTAGATAAAAAGATAATGACTCACATTGCAGATTTAATTTGAGCAGAGCCTAGCCTACTGATTAGCCTTTTAACCTAAATTTAATAACATGCACACAACTCGGTTAGTAACTTAATACAGCATTTACGATAACTCACGAGATTAAACCTTCACATCGAATGACAAAGTGCGATACTTAAACATCCATTGAATTAATCAACGAATGACAAAGCATAAACCCTAATGTGGGCAGCACTTAAACATCCGTTGGATAGTTTAATCAATCGGACATTGAATCGTATCAGCGATCGAGTTATTACCCTGATTTACGGCAGCAATTAGTGATCCGTGTGTGTTTTGGAAGTAAACAGAACGTAACTCAGTGTATATTTTGACTTTTTACGTCGTTCAAGTGCCAAAATTCGATTGCCAATGTCCACTATTTATACACGAATCTTGACCCCCCTCGCGTGACGCGAGGGGTACCCCTCTGGGCGTCGCGTGGCGCGAGGGGTCACCTATGTTCATAGGGTAGCTACGTGTGTTTGTAGGCTTGCTGAGTTGACGAAATCTTAAAATTCAAAACGGACAACAAGTTATTTAGATAATCGTAACTAGGGTTTTACCCCCCTGAGTTTTAGGGGCCCTAATCCTGATTCTGAAAATTCTGAAAATTTTATGGTTTGTGTAGAATCACTTGGGTGTTTTAATTAGGATTTCCTATTGGTCAAATTAATTTAATAAATAGGACTTTTGATGAGAGTTGTTACATTCTCCCCACTTTAATAAAAATCTCGTCCTCGAGATTTACTGGAATAATTGAGGATACTTTTGCTTCATTTCTGATTCTAGCTCCCAAGTGTATTCGGGTCCTCTTTTCGAATCCCACTTGACTTTGACAAGTACTAGTCGTTTGTGCTTGAGAAACTTCACTTTTATGTCTTCTATCTGAAGAGGTTTCTCAACAAATTTTAGCTTTTCATTTACCTCTATTTCTTGAAGAGGTACTACCAAAGATTCGTCTGATAGACATTTCTTGAGATTGGATACATGAAATACATCATGTACTCCAGCTAACTCCTCTGGTAGTTGTAAACGATAAGCAATTGGTCTTATACGTTGGATCACAGGAAATGGTCCTACATATCTTGGACTTGGCTTTCCTTTCTTACCAAATCTAACAACTCCTTTCCAAGGAGAAACTTTTAACAGCACTCTGTCTCCAACTTAAAATTCTAACGGCTTGCATCTATTGTCTGCATAACTCTTTTGACGATCTTGAGCAGTCTTCAGCCTTTCCTTGATTTGAGTAATCTTATCAGTAGTTTCTTGTACTATCTCGGGACCTGACAATTGACTTTCTCCTATTTCTGCCCAACAAACTGGAGTTCTGCACTTTCTTCCATACAGTGCCTCGAATGGGGCAGTTTCAATACTTGAATGATAACTATTGTTATAGGAGAATTCAATTAATGGTAAGTGATCGTCCCAATTTTCACCAAAATCTATCACACATGCTCGGAGCATGTCTTCTAGAGTTTGGATCGTCCTTTCACTTTGCCCGTCTGTTTGTGGATGATATGCAGTGCTTAAATTTAGTCGAGTTCCCATAGCTTCTTGGAAACTTTTCCAGAAATGAGAAGTGAAACGACTATCTCTATCTGATACAATGGAGAGTGGAACTCCATGTAAAGATACGACTTCATCTACATACAACTTTGCCAATCTTTCCATACTAAAGGTTTCTTTTATTGGTAGAAAGTGAGCAGATTTGGTTAATCGGTCCACAATTACCCAAATCGCGTCATTACCTTTTCTGGTTTTGGGTAACTTAGTAACAAAATCCATTGTTATGAGTTCCCATTTCCATACAGGCATTTCCAATTGTTGTAGTAGACCTGAAGGTTTCTGATGTTCTACCTTAACTTGTGAACAAGTAATACACTTAGAAACATAGCTAGCTATATCCTTCTTCATACCTATCCACCAGAAATTCTTTCTTAAATCTTGGTACATCTTATTGTTTCCAGGGTGTATGGTATATCTAGATTTATAGGCTTCCTCTAAGATTTTATTTCTTAATTCTCCCTGCTTCGGTACCCAAATCCTTTTCTTATGGAATCTCCAAATTCCATCAGATCCTTGTTCTAACTCTTTTATTCTTCCTTTCATTCCTTCAGCATCTTCCTTGATTGCTGTAGCTTGAACATTCTTTATTTGTTCCATTAAATCTAATTGTAGATTTAACCTGAGAGCACGAACTCGTCGTTTTTTTTCATGATACTTACGACTTAAGGCATCTGCAACTACATTTGCCTTTCCTTCGTGATATTGAATATCACAGTCGTAGTCACTTAGGATTTCCATCCATCTTCTTTGCCTCATGTTTAACTCTTTTTGCCCAAATATATATCTTAAACTCTTATGATCTGTATAGACAGTAAATTTACTTCCGTACAGATAATGTCTCCAAATCTTAAGGGCAAAAATTACAGCTCCTAATTCTAAATCATGAGTTGTATAGTTCTCTTCGTGCCTTTTCAACTGTCTTGAAGCATAAGCAATTACCATTTTGCGTTGTATAAGCACACATCCAAATCCTAGTTTTGAAGCATCACAATATACTTCAAAATCTTCAGTTCCTTCTGGTAAAGCTAGGATTGGAGCATTTGTTAATTTCTGTTTTAAGATTCTAAAGGCTTCTTCTTGTTTAGATCCCCATTCAAACTTAATGGCTTTACATGTTAGCTTAGTTAATGATACAGCTATCTTGGAAAAATCCTTAATAAACCGTCTATAATATCCAGCTAAACCTATAAAACTTCTAATTTCCATTGCGGTTTGTGGAACCTTCCAATTGGTAATTGCCTCTATCTTAGCAGGATCTACATGAATACCTGCATGATTCACCATGTGTCCTAAAAATTGCACTTCCTTTAGCCAAAACTCACACTTCAAGAATTTGGCATAAAGCTTTTCTTTTCTTAACAAGGTTAAGAGTGCATGCAAATGCTCACAATGTTCTGTCTGACTTTTGGAATAAATAAGTATATCGTCTATGAAGACAATTACAAATTTATCCAAATACGGTTTACATATCCTATTCATCATGTCCATGAATGCTGCGGGTGCATTCGTTAACCCAAAGGGCATGACTGTAATCTCGTAATGACCATACCTAGTTCTGAAAGCAGTCTTAGGTATGTCTTCTTCTTGTACTTTAATTGATGATATCCAGAGCGTAAATCTATCTTAGAAAAATATCTAGCTCCTTGAAGTTGATCGAATAGATCATCAATCCTAGGTAATGGGTATCGATTCTTAATTGTAACCTTATTCAGTTCTCTATAATCAATACACATTCTCATCGAACCATCCTTCTTCTTTACAAAAAATACTGGCGCTCCCCAAGGGGATGAGCTAGGCTGTATGAATCCTTTACTTAGTAATTCATCTAATTGCGTTTTCAGTTCTAACATTTCTATGGGTGCTAACCGATAAGGTGCCTTGGCTATCGGTATAGTTCCGGGAATTAGATGAATCCTAAATTCTACCTCCCTATCTGGAGGTAATCCTGGTAACTCTTCTGGGAATACATCTGGGTATTCTGAGACTACAGGAATTTCCTTAATTTCTTTACCCTTAGTGTTAATGATTACAGAAATCATATACACTATTCCTTGCTTTTGTTCATAACTAGCAACTTTCATTACTGATATGAACTTCATGGGTTTACGTGGTTTATCTCCTGTAATCGTGATTATTCCTCCAGTAGGTGCCTGAATTTCTACAGAATTCTAAAGGATTCGAGCATGGTTGGCTATTAACCAATCCATTCCTAACACAACATCGAATTCAGCTAATTTCATAGGTAACAGATTTGCAGAAAATTTATGACCTGAAAGTTCTATTTCTACTTTTTGCAAAACCACGTTTCTCCGGTTCATAGTAAGATTGTTTGCTCTGGGTATTCTTCGTTTAAGACCCATTTCTCCGGTTCATTTGATGTTGAAGGCTTGGCCATTTTTGCAGGTGGTTCATCGTCAACGTACATGACTTCCTTGCTTGAGTACAAGATTGCGACTCCAGTTTCTGTTGGAAAACATCACGCAGCATGTGGAATGGAAGTGATCATGCTAAATTCCCTTTGTGATCTTCTTCCCAGCAAAACGTCGTGGAATGCAATTTGCCCTAATGGAAATACGGCTTCATTGCAAAAACCGGTGAGAGGAAAATCAACCGGCTCTAGGCGTGCTTTGTCTTCTGGATCAAGCTGTTTGAAACACTGTTCATATATGATATCCATTGCGCTTCCTGGATCTATGAACATATAGTCCGTTCTGTAGTGGCCGAAGATGCCAGTAATGATTACTGGCCGTTCTTCCTGAGGGCCTCTAAGAACAATAGGAAACACAAATTGTTGTTCCCTCCAATGCTGATTGTCGTGTTGCTTATTCGGCCTTCTTGAGGGACCCCCTAGTATCATGTGTACTTGCTTGGATCCGACTGTTTTGGTATCTTCCAATTTTTGAACCATTTCGTCCTGACTATCAGTTTGGATGTACCACAGATCAGGTGCCTGTGGGTCCAAGACTGTAATGCTGAATTTTTTATCAGATCTGACATTCGACACCCCATATCTGTTGATTTGCCTGAAAACCTGTTCCATATTGGTCTGGAATCTGCCAAACCAGTACTCTGGAGGTTTTTCTGAGAGTCGTTCTGAATGGTTACGAACTCTTATGGAGTCATTTCCTTCTGAATGACTGTTGTTGTTTTCTTCTATTCCCAGAATTCTGTCGACCTGAATATCCTTGAATTCAGATCAAGGACTTGGTGGGTGAAAAGATGAGTTCTCTGCCATGTGAGAACAGAGAATGGTAGGAAACAAATCGAAACGAGGAAAACAGGTAAAACAGAGAGATCGGTGGGCGCCAATGAAGAAACACTAGATAATTGACCGGAATCAGATTATCTAGGGGGTTAGGTTCTGCATAAAAGGGTGGTTCTCTCTCGCTCGATTCGAATGGACTGATCTTCTTCTCCGGTGAACACTGCAAAACAGAACACCGTTAGTCTCGTCAAGGGGAGGACGGAGGTTCTCTCCTTGACCCAACTCCGGCGTGAGAATAAGTATGTGTTTATGAAGAAGAAGAAGTATTAACGAAGTGTGTGTAACTTGAATTTCATACCTGAATTACTCTCATATTTATAGCCAGGAGTTTGGGCGGGAAAACTAGTTGATGAAATATTAATGGAAGATGCTAACCCCGTAAGCGGTTAGTTTTCTTCTGTTAACTCTTTAGATCGGATCATGGGAGCACACGGATCGCAATCTTAATCAAAGGCTGGGGAAGTGCCACGTGGAAAGTGGGCAAGTGGAGGTTTCTCTCCAATTTCATGCCATCATCGTGATTCCAGGATGGCCTAGGGTAATGACACGTGTCCAGACGGTTATAACCGTCTGGTGGTGCATGATTGAGTCTTCTCGAAGATTATTGCCATAATCCAGTGTGACTCTTTACCGTGTGGTATCAGCTCAGTAGAAAATATCCAAGTCTGGGTGTCATTTAGGCGGAAGTGATTGCTAGGATTTCTATCCTTTTATTGTAGAGACATGGCGCAAAGATTTGCTTACTTCTTGTGGTGCGCAAGTGTTGTCTGATATATTTCTTCTAAGCCTTTTCTGTAGGACCAATGCGCCGCCGCGCAAGGTCTGAAGAAGGTTAGAAGATGAGGTTGTGGGATGGTCCCAAGTACTTGATATGGAGTTTTTGGGACCTTACCCCTTCAGTATTGATAAAACTTTGGTTTGCACCAGAGTCAAATAATACTTTAGCAAAAACATCATTAACTAAAAACGTACCAGCTATGACGTCTGGGATCATCTTGGCTTCATCTGCAGTTAGAACAAATGCTCTAGCATTTTTAGTGTTCTTGTTGTTCGCAGCTGGAGCCAATTTCGGACAATTTGGCTTGATGTGGCATTTTTCTCCACAATTGAAGCACAGTCCATTACTAGATTTCCTCTTGCAATCTTCTTCCTTGTGTCCTGGTGCCTTGCAGAAATTGCAGTGAGTGGAGCATCTTCCTGAATGCTTCTTTCTGCAGGTTTTGTAGTACGGTGCAGAGGTAGAACCTACATTCCTTCGGTTGGAATTCCCAAAACGGAATTCTTGAGTAAGCCTTTGGGTTAGGTTTCTTCTCTGGTCTTCTTCTCTAGTACGGATTAATTCATCTGTCAAGGTATTGGCTAGTTCTACAGCTTCTTCTATGGTTTGAGGTCTAGCTGCCTTGACTACATGCCTAATCTCCCCGATTAATCCCCAGATGTATCGGGAGATTAATACCGGTTCAAGTGATGCAAGGGTCGGTACTATTCTACCATATTCAAAGAATGTAGTAGTATAACCCTTACTATCTACTCCGGTCATCCTAAGGTTCAGAAACTTATTCGCTATCTGTTACTTTTCATTGGGAGGACAGAATTTCCTTTCTACCATATTTTTAAACTCCTCCCATTCCATGTTGTATACCCTATCACTTCCTCTTGACTGGAGGATAGTGTTCCACCATTCTAAGGCCGAATTCTTAAAATAAATTAGAAGCAAACATTATCTTATCTTCTTCAGCATACTTGCTTATTTTTAAAACAACCTCAGTCTTTTCTATCCAGCATAAGGCTGCAATGGGTCCTTCATTGCCCGAGAATTCTATTGGTTTACAGGACCAGAATTCTTTATAAGAACAACCATATGGCATGGTTCTTCTTCTTTTGGGAATGGGCACCTGAAGTACGGGTCCATTGTTCACGCTGTGTTCCGGTTCAATTGGTCGCTTACTGCTATGCTTGCTTTTATTATATGCTTCCTTAACAGTTTGGATAATAAATGGCATCGCATCTATGATTCCTTGTGCCACTATATGTTGGATGACACTATTATCCACTTGATTTCCATTGTTATTGTTGTTCGGATTCTCATTATTCAGATTATCATTATTCGAGTTGTTGTCGTTCTGGATATTATCATTCTGGTTTTCCTGATTCACTTCATTGTCCATCTGAATTTTAAACATTACCACATATTAATATCACAATTAATATTTGAATATAGCCAATCACATGTCACACACTTTTGGTCAAAAGCGTCGAGCATTGCGACTTTTACTCTATTCATATACTATGCGTCTATTACACACTAGTACTGAATTTAAAAATTACAATACCAACTGAAATTTAAAGCTACACTACTAGTAATAGACATCCGTAGTTTTTTTTTTAAACACATACACACATATTTTATTATTATATTATATTATATTATATTATATTATTATTATTATTATTTCTACCGTCTCCACCATCGATTCAAGGATATGGATTCATCCAAAAATCCATATTGCGTTCATCGTATTTCCATACGAGACGCTCTCCCACCTGTCGCATTCTCTCACTACTTTCTAAAATTTCCTCACCAAAAGTCCTAAGTTCTTGTACGTTTTCTGTACTCATTAGGGGTGCAGGTTCTAGGACTGGGTTCGGAATCTGGGGTGCGGGTTCCTGATGTGGAGGTGTAGGGGCCTGAAATGGGTAAGGATTCTCTAAGATTTCTCTAATGAATACATCATTATCGAAATAGGGATCTAGAGGATCTAAACCTGGGTAGGCTCCTAGGTTCTGCATTGGCATGTCTTCTGGAATAGGGTAGCTTTGCACATAGTCCCTGTTATCATCCCACCATGGGTCGTAATTTGAGTCTAAGGGATTTGGTGCGGGTACCCTAGGTATTTCTTCTGGATTGAAGTCATGCATTCTACTTGGTTTTCAGGGTTTTCTATTTCCATCGGTTGGTCAGGAATTGGTGGTTGTGGTTGGGGTGCTAGCATTTGCTCCAGGTTAGGGTCAGCTGCAGTGGTTGCTAAGATATGGATATTGGCTATTCCCCTATTAAGCATATCCTGGGTATATGCATCAGTTTCCCTTTTAGCTGCGGCTAGTGCTCTCTGCTCTTGTAACTTTTTCATACGTTTTCTACGCTCGTGTGCTCCCCTACTGAACCATCCCCTCTTTTTATGAGGAAATGGCTCTTTAGATTGAGCCTTAAATACGAATATTCCTTCTTCTGTATCAACAGAGTACCCCGAGAGGGCAGGCTGAGAAGAGGCACCTTCGCTCCTAGGCGAACCAGACAATTGACGATACGCGTCAGATGGTCCTTGGTCGCTCATACTGTAAACTAACAAATAGTCAGATAACACATAACAAGAAAATACAATTATGCATGTATTCCCGTTAGTTATTTCCTAACACTTTGAATTTTGGCGTCAACAGAACACTTTTGTGGCTGAATCAGTGGCTTAGCTGTCGCAACCCCCGTCCCCCTGTTATAAACCCGGGAACGGGCGGCCGCGGCCAGTTTCGGTGGTATCCTGTTATTGTCTAATTTGGCAGCGGAATTTTTCATCAGGACCGTAGTTAGGAAATATTTTATCAGAGTAAAATACCATATTTCCATAATATTAAACACATGGGTAAAATCCAAGTTTTCAGTACATACGTTTTCATAGGGATACACCCTATTTTATTTAATAAAAACATCTATTTTATTATTAGGTAACTTTATTGCCACTTTTCCAAGCCTTCAGTGCTGTCCAGCTGGCTTCTATTTGGCTTTCACATTTTGTTACCTAAAACGCGTTTAAAAATATTTTGTCAGTGGGAAATACTGGTGAGTGAATCCCAGTTTAATCAAGTTTTAATAAAAACCATTGCACAGTATTGAGGGCGGTCTCGCAATTATATTTGTTTCCAAGTAATATCAATTAACATCCATGGTACTGTCATACTCAGCTTGTGGAAATGTTACTACTTGACCATGCGATAACAAATTTTGTATACAAAACCCCAACATACTCATGATAATTGTATTCTTACAAATACTCAATAACTGCTTAATATACATTTAATTGTATGAGGTTTTGTAAAAACAATTAACACAAAAAGAGGATTACTCACATTGATGTCTTAGGATTATCAGTAAGGATTTCCTGGGAATAATCTATAAATTACACAAAAGCACGCGTGTTAGTATAATAACTCATTTTAACATTAGCAATACCCTCCCCGAGACGGCATTCCAACGACTACGTCGGGCAGAACCACGACAGCCGTTACGAAACCCTAGATCAATCGGGCAGAGTATCTAATACGTATCCAAGGGTTATGATACTTACAACAGAGCAGAACTTCGCTATTTAGGGGGGTATTAGACTTGAGTATAATGCCTACTATGTGAAATTGAGAGAAAGAAAAGAAATCTGAACGAACAGACTTAAGATCCGATGCCCTCTATATATAGTGCTGATTTCTGGTTCTCTCACGGCCCGCTTAAAGGTAGACAAGGGCCTACGCGGCCCGCGTCAACCTCGGTCAATGCTGTAGCTTGTCCGGGTCACTATGTAGGCTTGACGGGTGTTGGGCCACGTGGCGGCCCAGGGCCTTGCCAGATCTTTAAGTTCTCGCGACCCGCGTAAGGGTTAAGGGTAGCTTACGCGGCCCGCCTAAAACCCAAAAATTCAATTTTTGATTATTTTTGATAATATTTAAGGTATTCGGGGCCCGTTTTCACGTATGGGGTGATTTTAGGGACATATTGGAATATTTTAAATATTTTTAGGGTGTCGGAAAAATTACGAGGGTGTCGGTTTAGGGTTGTTATACGAACGTACTGTGTGTAACAAAGTCAAAAACGTGTAATGTCACGTGCATGAATCACATGTTAATTTCATTATTGTACATTGTAACCACAATGCTTATATAGGTTACACTTAGTTTGATCGTATACGTCAAACACGTGTTTTATGTGGTTAACGCATCACATAATGTGTCGTCAGCTATAAACAACTAAGGTGCCGCTGACGTAACGCGTTGTGTAGCGCAATTTTATCGTACATGTCGTTTTAAAATTCACGTTTCAACGTAAATGACTCACGTTTTGACATAAACTTTTTTTCTAAAGCGAGCGAGACTGGTAAAAAATAATACGTTTTCTACTTATTTTGTGTACGTTCGTAAATTGTATTTGAAAGCAAGTCGGGTTAAGTATGCTACGTTTTCATTCGAAGGCGATGTAATTTTTTTAAGTAAAGAGTCGGGTCAAATATACGGTATAAATACGAGTTACTTTAACTTTCGACGCCGCCGCAACGTGCGACGGGTCAAAATCTTAGTGCAATTAAAAATAGAACTAAAATGGGCTATCATTGGAACCAATATAAATCATGGGCTTCAAAGGTCGATTTTTAACTGAATTGCTTTAGATTTGTGCTGAAATGAAAAAGAGAGTAGGGAACCCATGGAAGGACGATTACGGAAGTTACGGGTTGGGATCACTGAAAAATTAGGAAACCCATGCGTTTTTTTTTTAATTTTGAGAAAACACCCCATCCCCTTCTACGTTTGGCGAACATGATTACTTTTTTTAGTAGAATACTAGGTTAACTTAAAACCCCGTGTATTATACGGGTTGAATAAATGCAATTTTATATACCAAATAATAAAAAAAAAATATCTTTAAAAATCTCGTTTAATATACGGGTTGAATAAATGCAATTTTATATACCAAATAATAAAACAATATATATTTAAAAATCTCATTTATTACATTAGTTGAATAAATGTAATTTTATATATTAAATAATAAAAAAAGTTATATCTGTAAGAACCCCGTGTATTGTACGGGTTGAGTAAATTTAATTTTATATATTAAATAATAAAAAAGTTACATTTTTAAGAACCTCGTCGAGCCGAGGAGCGAGACTAAGTTCGACCGTTAGGGAGACTAAAGCGGGAGGCTGTGTTATACGGGTTGAAGACATGTAATTTTATATACCAAACAATAAAAAGTTATATCTTTATAAATCCTATGTATTATATGTATTGAATAAATCTAATTTTATATTCTACATAATAAAAAAAGTTATATTTTTAAAACCCCAAGTATTACATGTCACACCCCAACCGATGGCGGAATCATCGGGGCATGGCACTGAGCGAAACAGATTGTCCAGAAGTTTCCACAACAACTACCATTACTATTCAGTTTAAAATAATACGTCCCATACCGTATCCCAAACAGTAAACAAATTATTACAGACAACAACTAGTCAAGTGTTCTGTTTCGACAACTCAGATTTAAATGCAAATATAAAAATAATATTGTTCAATTGCTTCTAGAGACTCGATCTGCAAGATCTACAGACAACTATGTCACACCCCTTTCTGCGGCGGAAGCACGAGGTGTGATCATGAAAGGTTCTCATTGCATACGAAAGGTAAACATGCTATATGCTCGTAAAAACATCAAATGCCATAATTTAAAAAAACATAAGTTTAGCGTTTACATCGCTAAGTCGCATAAAACATTGTCTTAAAAGTTTACAACTTTTATTAAAAGATAAACATAAGCGACATCCACAAGCATAAGCGAGACCACGCGCACATCCATCCTAGTTACCTGAAATACATGTGAGTTTTGGAAAAACGTCAACATAATGTTGGTGTGAATTCATGCAGTTTTGTATTTCACGTTTGTATACTTTGTATGAAAACATAGTTTGTGAATAAATCAAGTTTTCATATATAAACCCATTTTCATGTGTACACCACGTACTCATGTATAATTCAATTTCTTCTCGAGTACCCCACGTACTCAAGTTTAATTTCCATTTTCTTGAGTACCCCACGTACTTCAAGTATAATTCAATCTCTTCTTGAGTACCCCACGTACTCAAGTATTCATCAATTTTTAGTATGGTATGACTTTTATGTAAATAAAGTATTTCTGTAAGTATCAGGATTGTTAATGGGTTGCAAAGCCATTAACATGTGACACGACATAGGAAGTCACCAAACCTAAGGCATTTAATTGGTATATTCTGAGACACAAAAGCACTACTCGATTCTCGCCCTCACCGAGAGTGTGGCTGCCAGGCACCCGTTAGATCTAACCTTTTGTTCTGCGGTCTAGGTATATTGTTGATTAATGGTGCTTCTGTACCCTATTCGTGACACTATTTCTCATAACGCATCCTACTTGGTTCTCGTCCTCACCAAGCGCGTTTCTTGTTATCATTTCTCATAACGCATCCTACTTGGTTCTCGTCCTCACCAAGTGCGTTTCTTATTATCATTTCTCATAACGCATCCTACTTGGTTCTCGTCCTCACCAAGTGCGTTTCTTATTATCTTATATTTCGTCACATTTGGTTCTCGTTCTCACCAAGTGTACTTCTTGTATTCTTATATTTCATTACACTTGATTTTCGTTCTCACCAAGTGTGCTTCTTATATTTATATCATACCATTTATAAATATTGTACATTTGTACATGTATTTCACCCCCGAAGTTATAAAAACTGAAAACAGTTAAAGAGAAAAGGGGGAGCATGAACTCACAACTTTGCGTTCCTGTGCGTCGTAAACTTCACCGGATTTGCTTAATTAACGCCGTAACCTATACACGTTTTCTTAACGTTAGTCACTAGACTTGCGTCGCACAAGTACAGTCACTCTCTTTAGTGTATATTTTCTTGGGTTAAAAATATTTTATATTTTTAACTAAGTATCTTACTTATATTATTTTCTCTAAAATTAATATAAGTATCTCGTGTTTTGCACTTTGCACCCGAATTATGCATCTTGTATGATGTATGTGTATTTTTATGTTTATACTCCTCATGAGTATTTAGTGTATTTTTAAGTCTTAATACACTAGCACGTATAACACATACCATACACACTTAGCACAAAAGTTGGTGATAAAATAATATATATTTTTCTCTCAAAAATATACATATTTATATTCATTTTTATTCTTGAAGAAATCCTCATCTCTTATCACCAGAAATTAGGGAAACCTTGGTAATACTCTTAAATACATTTTTAGGGAATAAGTTTCTCAGAAACTTATATTTTTCTAAGTGTCAAAATTTATAAAAATTTTGACAGAGTTTCCCCTAAAAATGGAGGTTTCCCATGTTTTCAAAACATGTGTTTATTTTCTTTTAAATCGTCAACAATCATCAACAACAATTATCAACAATAATCACTAATTTCTCCATTTCATGAACTTGAATATTTACAAAAATGTGTAGTAACTTACTAGCACATTTAGTAAGTCTTGTTACCTTTAAAAATAAGTTTTGTTTCTTAAAAACTTTATTTTTAAAGAATATGAAGTTTCACAACTTCTAGTCAAGATTCACAAAAATATTTCTTTGTTGAACTTCCTTGTTACACAAGTGTTTACACACTTGTTTATTTACTAAAAATATATTTAATTCATGTAAGATCCGGGTTTTAAACAAGACTAATATTTTTGCTTGGTTCTTCCGAAAAACCACTTGTAGATCTTTAGATCTACATGTTTAGAGTCTTATTTTACAAGAAAAATTACTTTTACTCAAGTTCATGTCTTGTGAATGGATGGATCCATCATCCTTTAACTTTCTAACTTTTACATCCTACTAGTTCATGCTCTCAAACATGGACTAGTATGTCTAGATGATGATCCATCTTGTTTTTACTAACAACAACATCAAATAATAACAATCATACAAGATCTACAAGATTTACACACATATCTATTCTTTATCCATCCTTTAACACTCTATGTTTAAGACTTTAGATTATGTTCATTACTTTAATGTAAGTTCTTTAGTGTTTCATGATTTTTAGCCATTAAATCATCTATTAACCATCATAAACAAGATCATGATGAAGATTTGAAGCACTTACTACTAGCACAAGGCTAGGGAAGTTCAAGAGTGCAAATGAGGTGGATAAAAGCAAATGGTGAAGGTCCTTCAAGATCCGCTTGCACCGAGCTTCGTTAGTGACCTTCTTACACCTCAATATCACCTTGGAATGCTTGAATGATGATTGAAAATTGTGATGGTGTGGTGGTGGCTTGAAGCCGTAGCCAAGGGAGAGAGGGAGAAGAAAGTTGTGTGTGTAATGTGTGAAGTTGTGATGGTTATGATCTTGTGGTGTTTACTTATATCCATTTCAAGGCTCTAACCCTTGGGTATTATGTTTCAAAAGGACATGGCAAATCTAATAAAATATGAACTAAAGATCCCATGTGGGGATATGGTCTCCCAACCGTCCAACATATGGGGGGGGGGGCTAAGTGAAACATTTCTAACTACTAGTTAGTTATTAGTTGGAAATCAAAGGTCTAGTTAGTGCCTTATGGTATATTATATAATGTGTAGTGTGTTAGGGTGTTCGAGGACCCTAACTAGCTTAGGAAAATAAAAACAATGCTTCTAGCATTATTTTGGTGTTCCGGGTAATATCCGGTTGTTCGGTTACATACCGATTCGTTAAAGTGCTAAATTACACTTTTTAGTGTCTTTTAAGTATCTTCTTGTACCCTTTCAATTCCCAACACTTAGGGAAATACTCTGGATGATAAAACGATGTTTCTGCATAATATTCATATGTTTAAATGCTGATTTATTGCTGAATTATATAAATTCTGCACTTAAAGTGCGTTTCGGGTGCTTTTAGTGCTTATTTTTGATTTCGCATTGCATATATATTAAACCCTTGTATGTATTCTTGGGTTTTAATGCATTCTTGCTGTCGGACCTACACCTAGGCTCCAATTTTATTGTCTGACTGCTTTCTGCAGTTCTGTTGACACAGTGTGTCTTACCGGTGAGTTTACTATTATTTTTGACGCAACGCTCTTGTGTGCATAAGCAATATTTTGTAGTATACAACGTGCATGAATTCACTTGTTTAGTATGTGTTTAGACATTTCTGACAATTAAGCACAAAATTGCAGTCATTAAGCAATAATTAAAGTGTACGGAAATTACCGGTTTGGTGCCAGTTGTCACAGTCTCCCCCCGTTAAAAGAATTTCGTCCCGAAATTCAGGCTGAACTAACTCTCGCTGGAGTCTTCTTGAATAGGTGGGGATACTTTTCCTTGAACAGGTCTTCACGTTCCCATGTGTACTCGGGTCCGTGCTTAGAGCTCCAACGTACTTTGACAAGTTTTACGCTGCTCCTCCTAGTCTTGTTGACTTTCCAGTCGGTAACCTCAACGGGTTGTTCTGTAAATCGGAGGGCTTCATCAATATGCACTTCATCCATCGGGATGATCACGTTTTCTTGTGTTGGACTCTTCTTCAGGTTGGATACATGAAACGTATCATGTAATCCATTTAGTTCTTCCGGTAACTCCAACTTGTATGCCACGGTACCAATTCTCTTCAATATTCTGAATGGTCCGATATATCGTGGATTCAGCTTTCCACGCTTTCCAAATCTGACTACGCCCTTCCAAGGTGAGACTTTTAACAACACTTTGTCTCCCACCTTGAATTCTACTGATTTTCTTTTCGGATCGGCGTAGCTCTTTTGTCAATCTCGAGCTGCCTTAATGCGCTCTCGGATCTGCGCAATCTTGTCGGTTGTCTCTTGTACAAGTTCAGGACCAACCATACGTTTATCTCCGGTATCTGCCCAACATAAGGGCGATCGGCATTTACGGCCATACAGAGCTTCGAACGGCGCGGCTTTTATGCTCGTATGATAACTGTTATTGTAGGAAAACTCAACTAAAGGTAGATGAGTATCCCAGCTGCCGCCTAGATCCATGACACATGCGCGAAGCATATCTTCTAACGTTTGTATAGTCCGTTCGCTCTGGCCGTCAGTTTGTGGATGGAATGCCGTGCTTAGATCTAACTGAGATCCAAAGGCTTCCTGAAATGATTGCCAGATTCTTGAGACAAAGCGTCCATCTCTATCTGAAATAATTGAGATTGGCACTCCATGTCGTGCCACAATTTCTCTTAAGTATATCTCTGCCAGCTTTCCAGTGCTATCCTTCTCTCGGATTGGTCGGAAATGCGCAGATTTTGTTAATCGATCAACTATTACCCATATCATATCGTGCCCTCTCGGGGTCCTGGGTAATTTCGTTATGAAGTCCATCGAGATTTGTTCCCACTTCCACACGGGAATCTCTGGTTGTTGTAGTAGGCCGGGCGGTTTCTGATATTCGGCCTTAACCTTGGCACAGGTTAGGCATTTCCAACATAAACAGCAACGTCGCTTTTGAGTCTCGGCCACCAATAGTATTCTTTCAAGTCTTGATACATTTTGTCCGATCCTGGATGGATCGAATATCTCGATTTGTGGGCTTCATTAAGGATGACTTCTCGTATGCCACCATAGAGTGGAACCCAAACACGCTTCTTGAAGTATAAGGCTCCCTCTTCGTTTGGCACCATGTATTTCAGCATACCCCGTAGGTATTCAGCCTTACGGTTCTCTTCTTTAAGAGCTTCTTGTTGTGCCTCTCGAATGCGTGCAGTGAGGTTCGTTCGAATGGTCATTTCTAACGCTCGAACCCTTAGGGTCTTAACCATTTCTTTTCGGCTCAACGCGTCCGCTACAACGTTTGCCTTTCCAGGATGGTACTTAATTTCACAGTCATAATCATTTAGCAGCTCGACCCAACGTCGCTGGCGCATATTCAATTCCTTCTGATCAAATATGTGTTGTAAGCTTTTGTGATCTGTGAAAATTGTACATCAAGTACCAGATAAATAATGTCGCCAAATCTTTAAGGCGAATACCACTGCGCCCAGCTCCAGGTCGTGAGTGGTATAATTTCTCTCGTGAACTTTCAATTGTCTTGAAGCGTAAGCGATGACTTTTTGGCGCTGCATAAGCACGCAACCCAAGCCTTGTCGTGAGGCGTCGCAGTATACCACGAAGTCTTCAGTGCCTTCGAGTAATGATAGTATCGGTGCATCGCAGAGCTTGTTCTTAAGTAGCTGAAAGGCTTCTTCCTGTTTGTGACCCCAGTCGTATTTCTTGTCTTTCTGTGTAAGGGTCGTTAGCGGTTGAGCTATCTTTGAGAAATTCTCAATGAATCGCCGATAGTAGCCCGCTAAGCCCAAAAATTGACGAACTTCAGTTGGGGTTTTGGGGGCTTCCCAATTCTTTATTGCTTCTATCTTGGACGGGTCTACATGAATGCCCTTCTCATTCACAACGTGGCCAAGAAATTGTACTTCGCGAATCCAGAATTCGCATTTCGAGAACTTTGCATAAAGCTTCTCTTTCTTCAGTAGTTCCAAGATGGTTCTGAGATGTTGCTCGTGCTCTTCTTTCGTTCGCGAGTAAATCAGGATATCATCAATAAATACAATCACGAATTTATCGAGATATAGTTTGCATACGCGGTTCATTAGATCCATAAAGACCGCTGGTGCGTTCGTCAGCCCGAACGGCATCACAAGAAATTCGTAGTGCCCATATCGCGTTCTGAATGCAGTCTTTGGCACGCTTTCTTCTTGGATTCTCAGCTGATGGTATCCCGATCGAAGGTCGATCTTGGAATAGTAGCTTGATCCTTGTAGTTGATCAAATAAATCATCAATCCTCGGTAGCGGGTACCGATTCTTGATAGTGAGCTTGTTCAGTTCCCTGTAATCGATACACATCCGCAATGTTCCATCCTTCTTCTTCACGAATAATACTGGAGCTCCCCAGGGTGAGAAGCTTGGCCTTATGAATCCTTTATCCAACAACTCCTGGAGCTGTGTAGATAATTCTTGCATCTTGGATGGAGCAAGTCGATAGGGTGCCTTGGCTACAGGAGCGACTCCTGGAACCAAGTCTATACGGAATTCGACTTGTCGTTGCGGAGGTAGCCCTGGCAGATCTTCGGGAAAAACATCCGGGAATTCCTTAACCACAGGAATGTCTTCGAGTTTTGGCTCCTCAGCCTTCTTGTCTATAACGTGTGCTAGGAAAGCGACACATCCTTTCCTCAAGCACTTCTGTGCCTTCATACAACTGATGATTCGAAGAGGCGCGTCTCGTTTTTCTCCATGCACGATGAGAGTTTCACCATTCGCTAAAGGGATGCGAATGATTTTCTCATGACAAATAACTTCAGCTTTGTTCTTGGACAACCAGTCCATTCCGACTACTACATCGAAGCTACCCAATTGAATAGGTAGGAGGTCGATGCTAAATCTTCGTTCACCAAGTTCTAGTGTGCAGCCTCTCACAACTTCGCTCGATTCAACAAGTTTACCATTGGCTAGTTCTATGGAATAAGGAATTTCTAATCTACTAGATTCTATTCCGAGTATGCGTTTAAATTCCACAGACATGAAGCTATAATCGGCGCCAGTGTCAAATAATATGGATGCAAAGTGATTGTTAATGAGAAACGTACCGGTGACCACGTTAGGGTCCTCGCGTGCGTTCTTTGCTCCAATCACAAATGCTCTAGCCTGAGCATTGTTTCTCTCTGGGCAGTCCTTCATGAAATGATCATTGCTTCCACACTTGAAGCATCCTTGGTTCCGCCCTTTCCCGTTACCATTCTTGTTACCAGCACCGTTCCCATTTCGGTTCTTTCCTTTTCCCCAACAGTCTTCTGTTTGATGACCCAATTTACCACATTTGTCGCACCTTGGAATGCGACAAGCTCCTTCGTGATGATACTTACATTTTTGACATCTACGTATGGAGCCTTGGTATGCTTTGGTTGCAAGGGTCTTCGCCTCCTGAGACGGGATAGCGTCACGCTTCTTGTTGTTGAAACCTTTGTTGTTACGAGTTGCTTGGTTCAGATTCGAATGCTTTCTCTTTTTGTCGCCGGACGACTCAGCATGTGTCTCGGTCTTCTCTGTTGGGTTTAGTGATAACTTCTTCATACGAACACAATCTTCAGTTAGGCTAACAGCCAGAGTTACAGCCTCGGTGATCGTTTGTGGTTTGGCCGACGTCACCATGCCACGAAACTCTGGGGCCAGTCCCTAAATGTAGCGTTCAACGCGCTTGAATTCGGGAGTCACCATGTAGGGAAGTACTCTAGACAGGTCGTGGAACCTTCGAGTATAACCATTAATGTCAGCACCTACCATGGTCAGGTGCCAGAACTCCGTTTCCAGCCTTTGGAGCTCAGTGCGAGAGCAATACTTCTCTCTCATTCTTTCTTTCAGTTCCTCCCAAGTTAAGCCATAAGCGGCATCGTCACCCAAAGTTTGGGCTTGCAGGTTCCACCAAGTCAGAGCTTCATCGATAAACAACCCAGTAGCAAAAGTGAGTTGTTGATCCGCGGTACACTTGCTCATGCGGATAGTAGCTTCAGTCTTCTCCGTCCAGCGCACAAATGCTACTGCACCTCCTGTGCCGTCATAGTTCATCGGCTTGCAGTCGAGAAACTGCTTGAAAGTACAGCCTTGAGCTGCATTGCCTCCAGATGAATCTCCGTTCCCATTACGTCTAGCGTTGCTTGGGCCACCACTGTCTTGAGTACGGTTCGCCTCGTACTGGGCGATAGCAGCAGAGATCCTTTCTTCCAGTAGAGCGTTCAGCTCTTCAGCAGTTCTTGGCAGTGGGGGAGGAGGAGGTTGATCGTTATTGCGAGCGTTCACAGCTTTCCTGGGTGCCATGTTCTGACAGAACATAACACAACAGGGTTAGACATTTGTTTGATATCGTCACACTAGCCAGTAGTGTCATATATATCCACAGGTATATATACCACATAAGTGACATCAAACAATTATTACTCTAGCAGAGTACTTAGTAGGCTTGCACTGAGGGAATCTATACGTGACAAGACTTGCTGTGATTTTTGTGCACTGAACTCCATAATTATGTATGCATCCATAATTACGTAACTCCTTGCACAATCCGCACAGTTCATTTCATCCTCGTATTTCTTCCTTCAGATGGGCCATTGCTTTCAGGTAAAGTCACGTCTACTTGTGACATTCCAATTCTAGTATATGCTAATTATCACACATAATTGCAAGTAATCTCTAGTCAACAACAGGTGCTACTCAAGTGCACTCTAAGTCTCATAGTGTCTTTTCTAGACTCATGTAGACAGTTTCAGGCAGTGGATGTCGCGGGACGTTTTATGCAATGAAAACTCTTTGAAAATTGTTTTCGTGAATGGATCCTAGAGATTGTAGACTAGACTCAAGAAGGGATCCTGGTTCACTACAATCGCAGCTCTGATACCAATCTGTCACACCCCTTTCTACGGCGGAAGCACGAGGTGTGATCATGAAAGGTTCTCATTGCATACGAAAGGTAAACATGCTATATGCTCGTAAAAACATCAAATACCATAATTTGAAAACATAAGTTTAGCGTTTACATCGCTAAGTCGCATAAAACATTGTCTTAAAAGTTTACAACTTTTATTAAAAGATAAACATAAGCGACATCCACAAGCATAAGCGAGACCACGCGCACATCCATCCTAGTTACCTGAAATACATGTGAGTTTTGGAAAAACGTCAACATAATGTTGGTGTGAATTCATGCAGTTTTGTATTTCACGTTTGTATACTTTGTATGAAAACATAGTTTGTGAATAAATCAAGTTTTCATATATAAACCCATTTTCATGTGTACACCACGTACTCATGTATAATTCAATTTCTTCTTGAGTACCCCACGTACTCAAGTTTAATTTCCATTTTCTCGAGTACCCCGCGTACTTCAAGTATAATTCAATCTCTTCTTGAGTACCCCATGTACTCAAGTATTCATCAATTTTTAGTATGGTATGACTTTTATGTAAATAAAGTATTTATGTAAGTATCAGGATTGTTAATGGGTTGCAAAGCCATTAACATGTGACACGACATAGGAAGTCACCAAACCTAAGGCATTTAATTGGTATATTCTGAGACACAAAAGCACTACTCGATTCTCGCCCTCACCGAGAGTGTGGCTGCCAGGCACCCGTTAGATCTAACCTTTTGTTCTGCGGTCTAGGTATATTGTTGATTAATGGTGCTTCTGTACCCTATTCGTGACACTATTTCTCATAACGCATCCTACTTGGTTCTCGTCCTCACCAAGCTCATTTCTTGTTATCATTTCTCATAACGCATCCTACTTGGTTCTCGTCCTCACCAAGTGCGTTTCTTATTATCATTTCTCATAACGCATCCTACTTGGTTCTCGTCCTCACCAAGTGCGTTTCTTATTATCTTATATTTCGTCACACTTGGTTCTCGTTCTCACCAAGTGTAATTCTTGTATTCTTATATTTCATTACACTTGATTCTCGTTCTCACCAAGTGTGCTTCTTATATTTATATCATACCATTTATAAATATTGTACATTTGTAAATGTTTTTCACCCCCGAAGTTATAAAAACTGAAAACAGTTAAAGAGAAAAGGGGGAGCATGAACTCACAACTTTGCGTTCCTGTGTGTCGTAAACTTCACCGGATTTGCTTAATTAACGTCGTAACCTATACGCGTTTTCTTAACGTTAGTCACTAGACTTGCGTCGCACAAGTACAGTCACTCTCTTTAGTGTATATTTTCTTGGGTTAAAAATATTTTATATTTTTAACTAAGTATCTTACTTATATTATTTTCTCTAAAATTAATATAAGTATCTCGTGTTTTGCACTTTGCACCCGAATTATGCATCTTGTATGATGTATGTGTATTTTTATGTTTATACTCCTCATGAGTATTTAGTGTATTTTTAAGTCTTAATACACTAGCACGTATAACACATACCATACACACTTAGCACAAAAGTTGGTGATAAAATAATATATATTTTTCTCTAAAAAATATACATATTTATATTCATTTTTATTCTTGAAGAAATCCTCATCTCTTATCACCAGAAATTAGGGAAACCTTGGTAATACTCTTAAATACATTTTTAGGGAATAAGTTTCTCAGAAACTTATATTTTTCTAAGTGTCAAAATTTATAAAAATTTTGACAGAGTTTCCCCTAAAAATGGAGGTTTCCCATGTTTTCAAAACATGTGTTTATTTTCTTTTAAATCGTCAACAATCATCAACAACAATTATCAACAATAATCACTAATTTCTCCATTTCATGAACTTGAATATTTACAAAAATGTGTAGTAACTTACTAGCACATTTAGTAAGTCTTGTTACCTTTAAAAATAAGTTTTGTTTCTTAAAAACTTTATTTTTAAAGAATATGAAGTTTCACAACTTCTAGTCAAGATTCACAAAAATATTTCTTTGTTGAACTTCCTTGTTACACAAGTGTTTACACACTTGTTTATTTACTAAAAATATATTTAGTTCATGTAAGATCCGGGTTTTAAACAAGACTAATATTTTTGCTTGGTTCTTCCAAAAAACCACTTGTAGATCTTTAGATCTACATGTTTAGAGTCTTATTTTACAAGAAAAATTACTTTTACTCAAGTTCATGTCTTGTGAATGGATGGATCCATCATCCTTTAACTTTCTAACTTTTACATCCTACTAGTTCATGCTCTCAAACATGGACTAGTATGTCTAGATGATGATCCATCTTGTTTTTACTAACAACAACATCAAATAATAACAATCATACAAGATCTACAAGATTTACACACATATCTATTCTTTATCCATCCTTTAACACTCTATGTTTAAGACTTTAGATTATGTTCATTACTTTAATGTAAGTTCTTTAGTGTTTCATGATTTTTAGCCATTAAATCATCTATTAACCATCATAAACAAGATCATGATGAAGATTTGAAGCACTTACTACTAGCACAAGGCTAGGGAAGTTCAAGAGTGCAAATGAGGTGGATAAAAGCAAATGGTGAAGGTCCTTCAAGATCCGCTTGCACCGAGCTTCGTTAGTGACCTTCTTACACCTCAATATCACCTTGGAATGCTTGAATGATGATTGAAAATTGTGATGGTGTGGTGGTGGCTTGAAGCCGTAGCCAAGGGAGAGAGGGAGAAGAAAGTTGTGTGTGTAATGTGTGAAGTTGTGATGGTTATGATCTTGTGGTGTTTACTTATATCCATTTCAAGGCTCTAACCCTTGGGTATTATGTTTCAAAAGGACATGTCAAATCTAATAAAATATGAACTAAAGATCCCATGTGGGGATATGGTCTCCCAACCGTCCAACATATGGGGGGGGGGGGGGCTAAGTGAAACATTTCTAACTACTAGTTAGTTATTAGTTGGAAATCAAAGGTCTAGTTAGTGCCTTATGGTATATTATATAACGTGTAGTGTGTTAGGGTGTTCGAGGACCCTAACTAGCTTAGGAAAATAAAAACAATGCTTCTAGCATTATTTTGGTGTTCCGGGTAATATCCGGTTGTTCGGTTACATACCGATTCGTTAAAGTGCTAAATTACACTTTTTAGTGTCTTTTAAGTATCTTCTTGTACCCTTTCAATTCCCAACACTTAGGGAAATACTCTGGATGATAAAACGATGTTTCTGCATAATATTCATATGTTTAAATGCTGATTTATTGCTGAATTATAAAAATTCTGCACTTAAAGTGCGTTTCGGGTGCTTTTTAGTGCTTATTTTTGCTTTCGCATTGCATATATATTAAACCCTTGTATGTATTCTTGGGTTTTAATGCATTCTTGCTGTCGGACCTACACCTAGGCTCCAATTTTATTGTCTGACTGCTTTCTGCAGTTCTGTTGACACAGTGTGTCTTACCGGTGAGTTTACTATTATTTTTGACGCAACGCTCTCGTGTGCATAAGCAATATTTTGTAGTATACAACGTGCATGAATTCACTTGTTTAGTATGTGTTCAGACATTTCTGACAATTAAGCACATAATTGCAGTCATTAAGCAATAATTAAAGTGTACGGAAATTACCGGTTTGGTGCCAGTTGTCACAAACTTTGCTCTAGACGCTTATTCTAAGCTCGCCTTCCTAGCAGATAAGCATCCTAATTGCCTGTCACATACGTTAAAATAAAGTCAATACATAAAATGTAAAGGTGAGCATACAAGTTTGATAATAGCATATAGAGTTCGAAACGATTTACGCATAACAAGCACGTACACAGAGGAAAACGATGCATGTTAATTATCGACATGGATCTATCGATACCAATGACAGCGGGTTGACTGCCCGAGGCAGTTCGCAATACATGATTACCACCGTAATCCATGCAAGTAATTGTCCTTAACAACCCCCGTGTGAACGGTTGCTGAGTCCAAACTATAGTACTATTGTCGTTAAGGCAGGTAGACATCATTCCACGTGTAAACATAACAACAAGCATTCATTTAGTCACGTAATACATGCGATACGGTTAGCGTTCAAATAATTTAGTAGTGTATTCGATTGTGATTTGAATAAGTAACGTATGTAACACCCAAAATTGCTAAAAGCAAAAAGGGATCGAGTATACTCACAGCGATTGGTGGATTGAAGGGAGCGCTTGAGAGTAGGGTGAGCCTGAATATTTCGATATCATAACGATGAGTAATGCGTAAAATGAGTACAAGTGTTGATGGGTCGAACAGCCTGGTCGATCGAACGGTAGGTTCGATCGAACGAGTTATTCGTTTGGTTTGACAGTCCGTTCGGACAGCCTGTTCGGTCGGCCGGTAGGCTCGATCGGTTGGGCTGTTCGAGTGGATTGTTTCTTCCTTCATGTAGGATGTCTTTGTGTATGATGGCTTGTCCTTTTGAAGTTTTCGTTATAGTATTTGAGAACATTGAAGTGTCCTTACCTTTCAGGTCGATCGATCAAACTGGTCGTTCGATCGGCCGGCTTAACCGATCGGTTAGGTACTTCAGTAGGGTGTCACCTGATCGGACGGCATGTTCGATCGGGTGGCACTCTAATACGTCGAACGAGCTGAAAGTCGATTAAGTGTTGAAGCATAGTATCTCATGATCCGAAGAGTAATTCAAGTCAAACCGTAGTTCGATCGAACAATACTTCGTTCAATACTAGACTTCATGAATTTGCTAAAGTGTGGGGCCAGGTGCTAGCCGATCGGTTGGCCTGGTCGATCGGCTGACATGTCCGATCGGTTGGGATGTTCGTTCGAACAGCCTGTCCAATCGGTCAGCATCCTGACCTGGTCGGCCTGTTCGTCTAACACTTGGCTGTTTTGATTTCTTGACATTATGTCGAGGTATTTTGACAACAAGCTGAACCATGGAACCTTCATTCTCACTTGTTTCCCCTGCTCGGACAGGAATCACCCAAGTCCGGTCGGTGAATGGTTCGGAACGGAGTTCGTGGTTTAACCTAAAATCGGTGAACCTCGTAGATAGAATCCGAATCTCGAACCATACAACTATTAGAATGATTAGTGTGTTGGCTCAAGCTCCGTTTCTACCGGTTTGAAGGCATTGAGTGTAAAAGAGTTGAAAGAAAGTTTGAAAATTCATCTTTCAATCCTTTACAACATTTAATTGTTTAGATCTAGGATAAATCCTTGTTTGTTTATATGGAAACCAGTTAGATCCAAGTGATTCTTGGTGGATTGAGGCCAAAACATGAAGTTCTTGAAGAACATCATGATGACATCATCCTAGAATACTTAGATCTTGATGATTTCACGGTTAGAAATCAAGATTTGAAAGATAGAAAGGTGTAGGAGTGTGTATTGATCAAGAAAGTACAAGATTTAGGATGAAATCTTACCGGGATTGAGAGAAATCTGAGAAAAGAGGAGGAGCACAAGCTGGTCGGTCAGAGGGTTTCCAAAAGTGGAAAGAATGACAATGACAGGGCTATTTATAGGCTTCCCAAAGAGGAAAGGGCTGGCCGATCGGCCAGGCATCCCGATCGGACAACCTGCTCGATCGGACAGTCCGTCCGATCGGCTGGGCTGTTCAATCAGCTGGGAGCCTGATCGATCAACAGCCTGTTTCGAGCGTTCGGGGCGACGATCTCTGATATTTCGATTTCGATTGAAAATGATATGAATACGATAGAGTTTCCTATTCAAATTACTTTTAATCCCAACCACTATATCTACATACAAGCATCTATATCTAGCATTATCTCTTCTCCAGTAACTATCATGATTCGATTTCGATTGAGTTCGATTGAGTTTCGAGTTTCGATTCGATTGATCACCACACTTAACATAAGTAAACATGCACAAGTAACACGTAAGGCACACACACATGTATAAACACAACCAAAGTTCACGTAATTCGAGTTTCGAGTTTGATGATGATTCGATTAGCTTGATTATTGATTGATTGACTTTATCGCATTGTTACTTCCTATTATTCATAGTCGCAAATTGTTTCGCGTCGATAAACATTCGATTACTTTGATTTCTTTGATTTAACAACACTTACTCCACATAATACAACTAATAAATCATAAAACTAATTAACAGTCAAAGAAGTCAATCTTGACTTTGACTTTGACATTCGGTAACACGGGGTGTTACAGCCTCCCCTTGTTTAGGGAATTTCGTCCCGAAATTAGGCTGAAAGCTGTACATTGTCGTGAACCACGTTAAATTGTACGTTCTCTCTCTAGGCCTTCATCTGAACAACTGCGGGTACTTCGCCTTCATGTCGCTTTCGAGTTCCAAAGTGAACTCTGCGCCTCGTTTGCCTTCCCATCGGACTTTCACGATAGGAATGCGTGAGCGTCGGAGCTGCTTGGTTTGGCGATCCATGATTTTGACAGGCTTTTTCACGAAGTGTAGCGTTTCGTTTATCTGAAGGTCGTCGAGGGGTATAATCAGATCATGCTCAGCCAGACATTTTCGGAGGTTTGACACGTGGAAAGTCGGGTGGACATTACTAAGTTCTTCCGGTAGTTCGAGTCTGTAGGCGACTTTTCCGATCCTTTCCAGAATCTTAAAAGGTCCAACATATCGAGGCGCTAATTTCCCTTTCTTGCCGAATCTGACCACACCCTTCCAAGGTGATACCTTTATGAGTACGTAGTCGCCAACGTCAAATTCTAGGGGCTTACGTCTTCTATCGGCGTAACTTTTCTGTCTATCCCGGGCTTTCGACAAGTTGTCTCGGATCTGGAGGATTTTGTCTGTCGTTTCTTGTAATAGCTCCGGACCGGTTAATTGCGAGTGACCGATCTCGTGCCATACGATAGGCGATCGACATCTTCTTCCATATAAGGCCTCGAATGGTGCAATTTGTATGCTGGCATGATAGTTGTTCTTGTCCGAGAATTCGACTAACGGCAGGTATTTGTTCCAACTACCACCGAAGTCTATGACACACGCACGGAGCATGTCTTCAAGAGTACGGATCGTCCTCTCAGTCTGCCCGTCGGTTTGAGGATGGAATGCAGTACTTAAGTTAAGCGTCGTACCAAGAGCTGCTTGAAACGTTTCCCACAATCGCGAAGTAAACCGAGCATCACGGTCAGAGATGATGTCACGAGGCGTACCATGATTACAAATGATCTCGTCGGTGTAGATTCGGGCTAGTCGTTCAATCTTGTAGTCTTCTTGTATGGGCAAAAAGTGGTCTGATTTGGTCAAACGATCAACTATAACCCAAATGCTGTCGTGACCTGATGGCGTGGGCGGAAGTTTGGTTATGAAATCCGTTACTATACTCTCCCACTTCCATACCGGAATTGGCGGTTGTTCGAGTAAGCCAGAAGGTCATTGATGTTCAGCCTTGACTCTAGCACAAGTTAGGCATCTTCCGACATAGAGGGCGATATCTCTTTTCATTCCCGGCCACCAGTACTTGTAACGAAGGTCCTGGTACATTTTGTCGGCACCGGGATGAATGGAATACCGAGATTTGTGGGCTTCATCCATTAAAATCTTTCGTAATTTGGTCCGCTTAGGGATCCAAATTTGATCCAGAAAATAGAAGATCCCATTCGATTTGCTTACAAGCTGAGCTCCATCGTGGTAAATCCTTTCTTTCTTCAGGGTGCGTTCATTAAAGCAAGCATGTTGGGCTTCGCGGATGAGAGTTTCGAGATCGTGCTGTGCTTGAGTATTGCGAATACTGAGCACATAACTCCGTCTACTGAGCGCGTCGGCAACAGCATTTGCCTTGCCTGGGTGATAACGAATCTCACAGTCGTAATCGTTAAGAAGTTCTACCATCGGCGTTGACGCATGTTAAGTTCTTTCTGATTAAAGATGTGTTGTAAACTCCTGTGATCGGTGAAGATCGTACACTTGGTACCATACAGGTAGTGTCGCCAAATCTTTAATGCAAAAACAACTGCGCCTAGCTCGAGGTCATGGGTTGTATAGTTCTTCTCGTGGATTTTGAGCTGGCGAGATGCGTAAGCTATAACCTTGTCCCGCTGCATGAGAACGCAACCAAGACCAAGGTTGGAAGCATCACAATAGACAATGAAATCGTTGTTTCCGTCGGGCAATGTGAGAACAGGAGCATCGCAAAGCTTATGCTTGAGGGTTTGGAAAGCAGACTCTTGTTCAGTTCCCCAAACAAAAGACTTGTCTTTATGAGTAAGGGCGGTAAGCGGCACAGGGATCTTAGAGAATCATTCGATGAATCGTCAATAATAACCCGCTAGTCCGAGGAAAGAACGGACTTCAGACGGGTTCTTAGGCGTAACCCAGCTCTTAACTGCTTCAATCTTCGCGGGATCGACATGAATACCTTGACTATCCATGATGTGACCTAGAAACTGAACCTCCTCTAACCAGAATTCGCACTTGGAGAACTTGGCATAGAGTTGGTTCCCCTGGAGTAGCTTGAGAACCAAACGTAGATGTTGTGCGTATTCGGCTTTCGATTTGGAATAAATCAGGACATCGTCGATGAACACGATGATGAAACGGTCAAGATAGGGCTTACACGCGCGATTCATCAGATCCATGAAAACCGCGGGTGCGTTGGTTAAACCAAAAGGCATAACAACGAACTCATAGTGGCTGTAACGAGTGCGAAAAGCGGTTTTAGGTATATTTCCTTCCTGAATCCGCAATTGGTGATAGCCGGAACGTAGATCGATCTTCGAGAAACACTTAGCACCTTGTAGCTGGTCAAACAAATCGTCGATGCAAGGTAGGGGTAACGGTTCTTGACGGTTAGCTTATTCAATTCCCGATAGTCGATGCACATCCTGAACGACCCATCCTTCTTTTTAACGAAAAGGACCGGCGCGCCCCAAGGAGAGGTGCTAGGGCGAATAAAGCCTTTTTCAAGCAATTCCTGGAGTTGGTTTGAGAGTTCCCTCATTTCGAATGGCGCGAGTCGATAAGGGTCCTTGGCAACAGGGTTAGCACCAGGAATGAGGTCGATACGAAAGTCGATATCACGACTTGGCGATAGTCCAGGAAGATCATCAGGGAACACCTGAGGAAATTCACGGACCACTGGAACGTCTTTGACTTCGGCCTTCTTTTTCTTTACCTTCTCCGCTACTACAAGGTTGGCCAAGAAAGCTCCGTATTCCTTGCGGAGATACTTGCTAGCTTGGACACATGACATGAGCTTGAGACCTTTCGAAGCAGTTTCACCGTACACACATAGTAAATCACCATTCGCTAGCGAGAATCGAATCAGTTTATCGAAGCATACAACTTCACCATGGTTTTCGCGTAGAAAGTCCATGCCTATTATGACGTCGAAACTTCCGAGCTGCATCGGAATAAGGTCGATTGGTAAGACGTGGTTGTTGAGCTCGAGAGTACAATCACGATGAACAGAGTTAACGGCGACAGTTCTTCCAGTAGCGACTTCAACTTCGAATGACGAGGGAAGATAAGAGCGTTTACGACTAAGGAACTTCTTGAATTCAAATGACACAAAGCTGTTATCGGTTCCAGTATCAAACAAACATGATGCATAAATACCATTCACAAGGAACGTACCATTAACAACGTTGTTGTCAGCCTGGGCTTGATGAGCATTGATGTTGAAGGTTCTGGCACGGGCTGCTTGTTGCTGCTGCTGCTGCTGGGGTTCTTGCTTCACAACCCTGTTCGGGCACATATTTGCAAAGTGGTTAGGGTCACCACATGCAAAGCAGACTCGAGCATTGATCGCAAGTGCTTGAGCTGCGTGTTGGCCTTGAGGGGCTGGGAGTAGAGCTTGATGAGCAGTGGCTTGAACTGGGGCTTGACGAGGACCATAGCGATAATTGGCAGTAAAATGGCCGTAGAAATTGCAATGAGCGCAGAAACGACAGGCAAGTCCCACCGGATGATGATATGAGCATGTCGGGCAGAGCGGGTGGGGACCTGTGTAAGCACCCTTTGCTGGCGGCACTTGAGTGGCTGGTGCTGGTCGTGGGTGAGACTGCTGCTGAGCCGGTACGGCTTGCAGAGGAGCAGCAGTGGTAGTGACAACACAGTTCTTGTTACTGGAGCTGTTGTTGTTGTGCTTCTTCTTGCGGCGTGATGACTTGGACAGTTGAGCAGTGGTGTCGTTGGTTGCTGCAGTAGTGGCCTGGTGCAGAGACTTGGAGGGCTTATCCCAAAAACCAGCTTTTACTCGCTTGTCATTGATCTCGGCGGCAAGCAAGTAAGTTTCCTCGATCGTTGAGGTCTTTGCGACGTAAACAAAATCGGCAACACAGTCGGGTAGAGCTCGGATGTACTTCTTGATGGCCATGTCTGGCGTCTTGACTTGATCGGGGCAAATAATGCTAAGCTGCTTGAAGCGAGTAGTTAAGGCAGCGTTGTCTCCTTCCTTCTGCTTGATGCACCAAAACTCGTCCTCCAGCTTTTGGCATTCGTGGGGAGGGCATAATTCATCTATCATAATGGCCTTCAGCTCTTCCCAAGTCAGCTCATAAGCTGCATCATTCCCGCGTTTGTTTCGTTCGGCCGTCCACCAGTCTAAAGCTCGGGACTGGAAGACACCGGTTGCGTTTAGGGTACAGAGATTTGTAGGACAGCCGATTTGGCGCAGAGTGACTTCGATAGAATCGAACCATTGAAACATAGCCGTTGGGCCATCTTCTCCGGTGAATTCTTTTGGTCTGCATGCCTTAAACTGTTTGAGGCTGAAAACAGTCTTGCTGGCATCTTTAGGGGCTTCAGTCCTTGACTCCTCAGAAGATTTGCTGACGTTTTCATAGACATCGCTCACAGCTTTTGCCACTTGCTTTGCGATGATAGCGGCAAGACGCTTGTCTCTCTTCTCTTGGCGGGTCAGTGGGGTTCGGTTTCCGGATGAAGACATGGTCTGCAACAGACATCGTCGTAGGTCTCAGACACATCAAAATCGAATCTCACCTCACACGTCTACTACTTACTAAAGCTTAGAAACACGTCGAAACACACATCACATAAACACATAGGCATATATCCACAGATTCACGTAATCACAGAGCACATAAGCATGTAGACACGTAGAGCACAGAAACATATAATTACAGCGGCACATACAAACCTAATCACAGATGCAGTCAGAATACAGAAACCTATCCTTCAAAGCTCGCGTGTCGTTCGTATAGATCGGTCGCGTATAGTACATCGAGTAGCATAGTATGATCGTATAGCAAGTCGAGTATAGTATAAGCATATTTTGTAGCATAACTTCGTCTAGACTCGCGGCGACTTGTCTTTGTTTGAGATAGAAGGGCAATGCGAGTTGTGTGTGTCGATCGAAATGAGAGCGGAAATCGAATAAGTCTCCAAAATTTAAACACATAAACAGTTAAGTACACGTAAAACACATAAAACGACGAATTATCAGAGTCAGCAGTTGCGGGCTCAGAATTGAAACACATAAAAATCGAGAAATAGATTGTCTGCGTCTACTAGACATTGACTACCCAAAGCGATTCGACTATTCACAATAGACTTGTCGTCACATTTCGACTTTCGGGATCGTGTTTCCGCCTCGATTCTTGGGCATTCAACATGTATTCCCTAGGTCATACTCATGAGTTCAGGTCGTTGGAGTACGTCGAGGCTTTGGTGAGATGAGTAAAAGTTAGGAATAAGTCGTCAAGGTTAGGGTTTCACCCCTAGCTTAGCAACTTCTTCCTTGTTTTAGCAAAATTTGAGGAGATTATTCATCAAAATATGGATTTCACTCCTGATTTGGTATAATTCTCCTCGTTTGTTATTGAAAATAATGAGGAGATCATTGATAAATTGATAAAATCGGCATTACCCAAGCAATTTAGTCGAGAGTTTGCGGTTTTCACACCTAATCCCGGCCAAACTACTTGACTCTTTTTGAAAATTCGAGTGCAGTGATAGCGAGAAATAGCTGGGTATAGGACATAAGTTTGGTCTGTTGGTTCCTAACTATAGTCTAGGTCTCTAAGACAGCGACCCAGACTAGGTCGTGTCCAGCCTAATTCCCTATAGTTATGGCTCTGATAAAAATCTGTCACACCCCAACCGATGGCGGAATCATTGGGGCATGGCACTGAGCGAAACAGATTGTCCAGAAGTTTCCACAACAACTATCATTACTATTCAGTTTAAAATAATACGTCCCATACCGTATCCCAAACAGTAAACAAATTATTACAGACAACAACTAGTCAAGTGTTCTGTTTCGACAACTCAGATTTAAATGCAAATATAAAAATAATATTGTTCAATTGCTTCTAGAGACTCGATCTGCAAGATCTACAGACAACTATGCTCTAGACGCTTATTATAAGCTCGCCTTCCTAGCAGATAAGCATCCTAATTGCCTGTCACATACGTTAAAATAAAGTCAATACATAAAATGTAAAGGTGAGCATACAAGTTTGATAATAGCATATAGAGTTCGAAACGATTTACGCATAACCAGCACGTACACAGAGGAAAACGATGCATGTTAATTATCGACATGGATCTATCGATACCAATGACAGCGGGTTGACTGCCCGAGGCAGTTCTCAATACATGATTACCACCGTAATCCATGCAAGTAATTATCCTTAACAACCCCCGTGTGAACGGGTGCTGAGTCCAAACTATAGTACTATCGTCGTTAAGGCAGGTAGACAGCATTCCACGTGTAAACATAACAACAAGCATTCATTTAGTCACGTAATACATGCGATACGGTTAGCGTTCAAATAATTTAGTAGTGTGTTCGATTGTAATTTGAATAATTAACGTATGTAACACCCAAAATTGCTAAAAGAAAAAAGGGATCGAGTATACTCACAGCGATTGGTGGATTGAAGGGAGCGCTTGAGAGTAGGGTGAGCCTGAATATTTCGATATCATAACGATGAGTAATGCGTAAATCGAGTACAAGTGTTGATGGGTCGAACAGCCAGGTCGATCGAACGGTAGGTTTGATCGAACGGGTTGTTCGTTCGGTTTGACAGTCCGTTCGGACAGCCTGTTCGGTTGGCCGGTAGGCTCGATCGGTTGGGCTGTTCGAGTGGATTGTTTCTTCCTTCATGTAGGATGTGTTTGTGTATGATGGCTTGTCCTTTTGAAGTTTTCGTTGTAGTATTTGAGAACATTGAAGTGTCCTTACCTTTCAGGTCGATCGATCGAACTGGTCGGTCGATCGATCGAACTGGTCGTTCGATCGGCCGGCTTAACCGATCGGTTAGGTACTTCAGTAGGGTGTCACCTGATCGGACGGCATGTTCGATCGGGTGGCACTCCAATACGTCGAACGAGCTGAAAGTCGATTAAGTGTTGAAGCATAGTATCTCATGATCCGAAGAGTAAATCAAGTCAAACCGTAGTTCGATCGAACAATACTTCGTTCAATACTAGACTTCATGAATTTGCTAAAGTATGGGGCCACGTGCTAGCCGATCGGCTGGCCTGGTCGATCGGTCAGCATCCTGACCTGGTCGGCCTGTTCGTCTAACACTTGGCTGTTTTGATTTCTTGACGTTATGTCGAGGTATTTTGACAACAAGCTGAACCATGGAACCTTCATTCTCACTTGTTTCCCCTGCTCGGACAGGAATCACCCAAGTCCGGTCGGTGAATGGTTCGGAACGGAGTTCGTGGTTTAACCCGAAATCGGTGAACCTCGTAGATAGAATCTGAAGCTCGAACCATACAACTATTAGAATGATTAGTGTGTTGGCTCAAGCTCCGTTTCTACCGGTTTGAAGGCATTGAGTGTAAAAGAGTTGAAAGAAAGTTGGAAAATTCATCTTTCAATCCTTTACAACATGTAATTGTTTAGATCTAGGATAAATCCTTGTTTGTTTATATGGAAACCGGTTAGATCCAAGTGATTCTTGGTAGATTGAGGCCAAAACATGAAGTTCTTGAAGAACATCATGATGACATCATCCTTGAATACTTAGATCTTGATGATTTCACGGTTAGAAATCAAGATTTGAAAGATAGAAAGGTGTAGGAGTGTGTATTGATCAAGAAAGTACAAGATTTAGGATGAAATCTTACCGGGACTGAGAGAAATCTGAGAAAAGAGGAGGAGCACGAGCTGGTCGGTCAGAGGGTTTCCAAAAGTGGAAAGAATGACAATGACAGGGCTATTTATAGGCTTCCCAAAGAGGAAAGGGCTGGCCGATCGGCCAGGCATCCCGATCGGACAGCCTGCTCGATCGGACAGTCCGTCCGATTGGCTGGGCTGTTCGATCGGCTGGGAGCCTGATCGATCAACAGCCTGTTTCGAGCGTTCGGGGCGACGATATCTGATATTTCGATTTCGATTGAAAATGATATGAATACGATAGAGTTTCCTATTCAAATTACTTTTAATCCCAACCACTATATCTACATACAAGCATCTATATCTCGCATTATCTCTTCTCCAGTAACTATCATGATTCAATTTCGATTGAGTTCGATTGAGTTTCGAGTTTCGATTCGATTGATCACCACACTTAACATAAGTAAACATGCACAAGTAACACGTAAGGCGCACACACACACGTATAAACACAACCAAAGTTCATGTAATTCGAGTTTCGAGTCTGATGATGATTCGATTAGCTTGATTATTGATTGATTGACTTTATCGCATTGTTACTTCCTATTATTCATAGTCGCAAATCGTTTCGCGTCGATAAACATTCGATTAATTCGATTTCTTTGATTTAACAACACTTACTCCACATAATACAACTAATAAATCATAAAACTAATTAACAGTCAAAGAAGTCAATCTTGACTTTGACTTTGACATTCGGTAACACGGGGTGTTACATTACACGAGTTGCATAAATGTAATTTTGTATAGTAAAAAATAAAAATGTTATATCTTTAAAAAAACCTCGTTTATTACACGGGTTGAATGAATCTGATAAAAATTTATATCTTAAAAAAAACTAACGAATATACTCGATATACGATGGATGGGGTGATTGCGGTGATTGTTCTTATAAATGTCACGTAAACATAGTGATTACCGTATTTGAGTTGAGAATTGAACACGAAAATATAAGTATAGAACCAATAAACACCGTTTAAACATTTTTGAAATAGGTTTTACCCTTAACTATTTTAGTTTAATAAAATAAATAAATCATTTAAATTAACTGAGTTGGGGCTAAGGAAATAACTTGCAAGAGTTTGCAAACATCGAGTATGTTTTCTGTAATTATTGAAGACAAAGGACACAGTTTGCAATAAGTGACATACATAAAGGACGATTTTTGTAATTTACTCTATTTTAAAATATTATATATATTATCTCCTATATGAATTGTTTAAATTTATATTAAATTTAATTGTATAATTATCTTTTAATTAATATTAATTATCTAAAAAAATAGATGGCTTCAATGAATGACACGTATCCAAAACTTGGTTTCTTTTATTATAGTAGATAGATAGATTACTTTTTTCACATGACTGTAATTTTTTTATAAGAACGTATCTACTTTGTTTACAAGCAAGATGATAGTTATCTAATATGAAGAGATGCCATTCAAAAAAAAAAAATCTAATATGAAGAGATGATTACTACTTTCTTAAAGGTAATTTGGTGATGAAACACACCCTTGTTGGAAGATTGAGGAGTGAACATAAGCTGAATGTGTACATTCATCCAAACCACTATTTATTTGAATTTTTAACAAATGATTCTTCTTAGTAGATTTTTACTAATTCTTACGGTTTTTTTAATAATCTATTTTAATAATCCTAACTATTAGTTGTTGGCTGGCAACGGTTCTAACTTAAAAAATAACCAGTGATGGTCCCATCTTTTCAAATATTGTAAATCAATGGACTTTTACTAAACCGAAAAGAATATGGGAACAAAAAGAAGTTAAGGTTCCGTTAGTAAAAGTCCATTAGTTTATAACATGTGTAAACGTGAGACCACCACTGGTTATTTTTTAAGTTGAGATCCTTGCCGGACAACGGCTAATAGTTTAGATTATTAAAAATCCATTATTCCTTTCTTTTTCAAATCATACAAGATTTCCATTAATTTTTTCTATTTTTTTTTTCAAACCAATAGGGTTTCTGTAAACCCCCAAAAACCCCCCTAAATCTGCCCCTGCGTTTCATGATACTTCTATCTTAACTCATAAAATATTGAGAAGTTAAACAAAACCTGACTACAAGTTGTCTCAATGTCTAAGGAAAAGTATTATAGAATTAAATTAACCTACTTATCTCCTTTTAGGTTCCTATACTTACCAAGAATTTGATGTTTTCACGAGGTTTAACCACTTTTAGAAAATGTTTCTAAGATATGAGAACTCTTGATATTTCATACAATCTTTGAATTTGAAAGTAAAATTTTCATTTTAAATCGTTCGTACAAGGCTGAGTTTTGAGTAATGAAAACCATGACATGCAACTTAAACAATATGCTTATGAAAACACGTACCAAGTAGAGGTACATAAATCGTTTTTTTTAATACCTGGTTCCGAGTATGATCGGGTATTGGAAACTCGGGTATTGAGAGAAACCGGGTAGGGTTCAGGTACGGGTAAGGATGAGAAAAACCATACCCTATGTACCCGGGTAAGGTATGATCAGGTTCGGGTATAAACAGGTATTGGAACCTGTCAGAACTCAAAGATCAAACAAACAGAACTGATTTATTGCTTAATCTCAAAATCAAATACAAGTGAATGATGAACCCGTCATCACAGCTTAACTGGTGAATCAAATGATTATCAACAAAGTGATTCACAAAATAAGAACCTTCAACTCTCACGAATGAACTTATGAGGATGTCGGTGAAATAAGAACATAAGGAACTGGATGCGAGAGAGAATGTGATAGTCCCGTAACGATCCGGTTTCAGTTTCGGTTCGGTAAATATACGGGTTGATTTGTGAACCAAGAACAAGTAATAACAATGAAAAGATAGATGGACAATAAGGAAAGTTTCATTGATAGTGATAAAGGATTACAAGATAATCATCCACCCCGGGTGAGCTCCCCCGGGGTGGTAGCTCACAAATGCACCGCCTCCAAGTGAGGTGTAGTAATCTATATATAGTCCCTTGAGCCTTGTCCTCCAAGCAAGCCGCCTCTTGCTTGGAAAACATACTAAACCCACTAAAATATCCGACTATTACATATAAAACGCCATCCAATACAAAATAATAAATATGCTAAATAACATCGGCGTAATTGATAACATCATTCTCCATTTTGACCCAACAATATTCCCCAGAGAATGATGCTACCAATTCTTCAAAAATAAATCTGACGTCGTCTTCGAATCTTCACAAATCGGCTAAATACACAAAATCTTCATTGTCGTTTTCCCCTGCAAATGTAGACCCTCCGATATCTTGTCAATCAAGGCTCCGTATCTTATTAAAGATAAAACTGTAATAGGCATATGATAGGGTTCGAACTCCAATGATGAAAATTAAATAACTAGCTTCATCATGAGGATCTTCAATTCTTTCAGATTGCATTTAGCACCCGATCCATCGTAAAAGTCACCCAATACCATAAAAATCAACGGCCCAAAATATATCATAAAATCCCTGGCCCATTCTTATTCCCGACTCAAAAACTGTATAATAAATTATGACCAAACTAAACATCCAAAATAGTATGCTCTAAAAACGGACCAAGCACACTCCATATGTAACCAGATCCAATAACCAAACATAACTCATGTGTAGGAATCCTAACACCATTGCGACACCTATTTCTCACCAAAATAATCCAGCAACTAAGATTTTTAAAATTCCGGCCCACTTATAAAATAAACTTGATATAAATCAGTATTACCACAAGTGAGCCCAAAAATAAATTCAATCATCAAGGAAATGATCAAGATGCGTGCAGCCCAAAAAAGAAGTCCATACCACAAACCATTTAGTTCCGTGTAAGTTGACTCCAAACTTTTCAAATTAAAATGGGAAAATTACGAAAATGTCGTTTGACCAAAGCTCTTTTCAAATTTGTCACCCTCCTGCGTCCTTGGAAGGACTACTCAGCCTCGGAAGCGTCCCTATGTTTTGTTGAAGCGTCCATGTCCTAGAAGCTGACACGTGTCCGGCATGTTTATGCGTCCTTGAAAGGACCATTCCGAGATGCGTCCTTCAAGCACGGGATGCGTCCTTCAAGCACGGGATACGTCCTTCAAGCACGGGATGCGTCCTTCAAACACGGGATGCGTTTTTCAAACACGGGATACGTCCATGGAGTACGGGATGCGTCCTTCTCTCTCTCTCTTCTCTTTCTCTCTCCTCTCTCTCTCTTTTCTCGTTCTCTCCTAATTAAAATGGAACAACACTGTTGAAATCAACACAGTCAAAGATCCCAAATGGAGTTCAAGGAAGATGACGAAATGTGCATTGAGAGAGAGGAGAGAGGAGAGAGAAAGAGAAAGAGAAGAGAGAGAGGAGAGAGGAGAGATGAGAGAGAAAGAGAAGAGAGAGATGCGTCGGCGTCGGCCAAAAGAAGAGGAAGAGAGGAGAGAGAAAGAGAAGAGAGAGAGGAGAGAGAAAAAGACGCATTGGGATGCGTCTGGGCCCACATGCAAAATGCCACGTGTCAGCTTCTAGGACATGGACGCTTCAACAAAACATAGGGACGCTTCCGAGGCTGAGTAGTCCTTCCAAGGACGCAGGAGGGAGATAAATTTGAAAACACACTTGGTCAACCAACATTTTGGTAATTTTCCCAATTAAAATATATCATCCCAGCTCCAGTCTCCAACGTCAAGTCGTCAACAAGCATGAACCAAAAATGAAATCATTTTAGTGGGGCCAACAAAAATCGATGGTAATATTGGATCAAAATACGTCAAATATTGAAGGGCCCATGTGCTAGAATGTGACAGCCCAATCATGTACCAAACCCTAGCAGACACCCAATGTCAGCCGCCACACATCATCGGGAATTTCAAATTCCGATTTTTTTCGACAAGCCAACACACACCTATCACCCATCTTCTTCCACCTTGCGCCACCATGAAATCCTAAAACTGCGATCATCGAACTCCATAAAACAACGGCGTGGGTTTTAGTTTCGGAAAATGATTTTATCGAATCTTTAAAGCTTCCCCATCTCAAATACATGCTGATTATAGAGCCAAGGACGGAAACCGATGAAGTCGCACCCGATTTTATCGCTTTGGCGTGAATCTGTTAACCTTGACCGGGTGTTGCTAGCTGTGAACACGAACTGAGAATGGTTACAAATGTGATTTTATCCGGTTTGAATAACGATAGTTTCATTATGTGGTATTAGTTTAACACTTCTTCGTTAGATCCGCTTTGAGCTCTACCGGTGATCAGTGTGTTGTAAACGGCTACACTATGAACCAGCATCGATATAATCACGTTTTTGCCTTCTGTTAGACGTCCGGATTTGATATACATGTGGGCGTGTGAACTCCCGACTACCACGTTAACTTCCAAAACCACCGTAAGCTAGAACGACAACAGGATTTCTTGTTTCTCATTCTATACTCTAAGAAAAAGATCGTGAGATGAGCATGTAAAGCCACCAGATCTGAATCAACTTACACACATGAATCTGCAAATGTTTTACGTCTCCGGCGGTTTTCAGGTGAAGATCCGACCAAACCAAAACTGAAACGAGCCACTGATGCTCTGATACCAAATGATAGTCCCGTAACGATCCGGTTTCAGTTTCGGTTCGGTAAATATACGGTGAGACGGGTTGATTTGTGAACCAAGAACAAGTAACAACAATGAAAAGATAGATGGACAATAAGGAAAGTTTCATTGATAGTGATAAAGGATTACAAGATAATCATTCACCCCGCGTGAGCTCCCTCGGGGTGGTGGCTCACAAATGCACCGCCTCCAAGTGAGGTGTAGTAATCTATATATAGTCCCTTGAGCCTTGTTCTCCAAGAAAGTCGCTTCTTGCTTGGAAAACATACTAAACCCACTAAAATATCCGACTATTACATATAAAACGCCATCCAATACAAAATAATAAATATGCTAAATAACATCGGCGTAATTGATAACATCATTCTCCATTTTGACCCAACAGAATAAGAAGGCTGAGAAGGAATGCCTTGTCTCTAGATTCTTCTCTTAGTTATACGCACCAAACCCTAGACAGCTACGAGCCATTTGTAACGAGCCCAACTTGAAGCAGCTACAAGCCCAGGACCAACTAAGAGATAAGCCCAGTCCATACCTCCCAAATATAAGAGAACAAGGAAATAATTATAACAAATATAACACAGGAAATATAAATATAATTTATACTGGTATTTTAACACCCCCCTGAGTTTGAATGTGCAAAAAGGTTAATAAGCCCTAACGACTTACACATCTCAGAATGTGCCTTTGACAGCAAGCCTTTAGTGAATATGTCGGCTAGCTGATGCTCGGTTTTGACCCCATGAGTCATGATCAGGCCCGAAGCAATTTTCTCCCTTAAGAAAAACATGTCAACTTCAAAATGTTTGGTTATGTCATGAAAAACAGGATTGGCAGCAATAGATAAGGCTGCTGTGTTATCACATTTCAACACAATAAGAATATCTACATCAACTTGTAGTTCCCTTAAAACGTTTATCAGCCACAACACTTCACATAGACCTATACTCTGCCTCGGTAGATGATCTTGATACAACACTTTGTTTATTGCTTTTCCAAGAAATCAAAGATTCACCAAGAAATATGCAAAAACCAGTAACCAACTTTCTGCTGTCAACACATTTTGCCTAGTCCGAATCTGCAAAAGCTGTTAAATGAAATGTAAGGCCCTTTTTAAACAAAATCCCAGTGCCAGGAGCACCTTTTAAGTATCTCAACACCTTGAAGGCAATTTAAGTATGTGCCTCAGTTGGCTTATGCATGAACTGGGACAAGTAATGAACCGAATAAGCAATGTCCGGTTTGGTGTGTGATAGGTAAATTAGTTTACCTATCAATTTTTGGTATTGAGTAACATCAACGGTTTGCGAATCCTTCATTGTTAAACTTGTTAAAACATGATTTTGTTCAATGGGACAACTAGAGGGTTTATGTCACGGCCCCCGACCCGGTTTGACCCGTTTCAGGAGCCGCGGGACAGAAAATCCCGTGGTATTTATTTAATTAAGTTGACAGCGGAAGTATTTCATCAGGATCTTTTTAAAACTGTAAATTTCCCGATTATTTTATTTCACAATTCGGGATAAAACCCCGGTAATGTACAATCATAAGATTTCACGGAGAAATCTTTATTTTTACAAAACATGTTTCTTTATTTTATATTGAGCCACTTCCTTAAGCTTGTAGTGCTTCGCGGCACTTTTCTTGGATCACAACAGATCACTTGAAACATGTTTAAAAAAGGTTTTGTCAGCGGGAAATACTGGTGAATCATTCTTTTTACTAAAACGACATGTTGTTATAATTTACAATATTAAGAGCGATTACAATGTTTCCTGATATCAACCAACTACCCACAGTACTTGTCACTCGACATTCATCGGTAGCCTCTGAGCCCGATGGTGTCTGTGACTATGGTCATATCACCCCTTGGCCCCGTTGTCCAATGGTGAAGTTTATCAAGTAATGTATACAAAACCCCACATACCGGCTGTAATTTGGTGACTACAAAGACTTAATCCCCGTAATTATAACTTTGAAAATAGAGTATTGTAAAAAAATTGATAAAAAGAGAATGACTCACATTGCAGATTTAATATGAACAGAGCTTAGCCTACTGATTAGCCTTGATAACCTAGTTTAAATAACAATGCACACAAACTAGGTTAGTAATGTCACACCCTGGCTTTTGCGGAAGCGTGGGTTTATTTGGTGTGACTTCTTAATACCATAGCAACAATCACAACAATGCTATATGATAGAATACGGATGTTCATCCATTAAAATAGTTGAAAATGCATAACATATTGTCTAAAAACGTTAACCACAATAGACGTTACAAAATCATGACTTGTTTAAAGAGAATTCAAAAGACTCGACGATAAACTACCAACGACACAAGAATTGAGACTTGCAACTCGTCCAGGAAAGAGTTACACTTCCCAAACCTAGACTCCGGATGACATCCTTAAATGGTACGCAGCTTAATCATGCATCACTCGCCAGATCCAAACTAATTCCCTAAAATACATGTAGTTTTAAAAAGTCAACAAAAAGTTGAGCGAGTTCATGTGTAAGGGAGTATATAAATGCCTTTAAAAATGTCTGTATAAGTAAAATCCCTGGTATGTAGCAATTAAGGAAAAACCTGATCACCATTGGGTTGCAAAACCAATAGTATGTGTGAAATGATGCAGGAAGACTCAAACCTAGCAAATTTGTCTCCGGTATGAAGACATAGTCACCACTATGGGCCCCCGGCCTCATGGGTGTGGGCTCGCTACACCCAAATAGATCTATCACTTATGTCCCGTGGTCCTACTATGAGGATTAATGGCCTTAAGTGTTGTGCCCACCACTCACATGATCGCGTAATAAAAACCCTCCTTAAGCTAACCATACCATAATAAAAGTCTGTAAATGTCTGTAAATATCTGTAACATGTATTTCACCCCCGAAAAGTAAAACTGAAAATAGTTAAGAGAAAAGGGGGACATGAACTCACAGTAATGCGTCTTGAACCGAAATCTCAAAGTCTGACTGCTACACGACAACCTACACGTACTAATGTCTATTAGACGAACGGGCCGTGCCTTGGCTTAGAGTTTAATATTTAGAGTTGCGTTACTTATAAAGATTCGTGTGACAAATATTTGTTCGCTTAAGGTTATAGTGAATTATGGTCTTAGAAAGTAAATATTTACTAAGTGTTATAATTTCCGAAAATTTCGCCATAGCCTCCTCTGTAAATAGAGGTGTCCATGCATAAAAACATATCATTTTCTTTTACAAGTATCTCATAAAGTGTTCCCATATAGCCAACCCGACAAATCTACATGCAAAAACCCTAACTACACCTTTTCAGATTTATTACACAAAACAGGACTGTTTTCGGGTATTTAAATAAAATAGTTATCCTTTCCCAAAAATTCTCAAATTTTTACAGTAGGTCATTTATAATCCACGATTTATTGTGTAAAAATTTCGGATGTCAGTTCATTACCAATTTTATATAAAAATTCTTTTACTCAACTGCAATCAGATTTGATACATTCTGATTGCAGTTTTACGGATAAATTCACTAAAAATAAATCGTGAGTCGGATTGTCGAAATTCCAGTTGGAGGGTCACAAAAACAACCGTCACTATCTATGGTAAAAATTCCATGAGCTGACTCTGCTCAGGTTTTAAGTTTTGACTCGGATTACCACACACTTTTTCAGCAGAATTATTTCAGCTTTGAGCTGCTGTTCAAAATAATACTTTAAAAATAGTAAACGGTCTCGAAAAATTACGATTCCAGTTTCATTAGTTCAGATATTCAAAATTACACAATTTAGACTCCAGAACTTAACTTTTTCGATTTAAAATGAACCCGTTACAGCCTGTTGAAGGGGCTGGAATAACTCAATCAGCAAGCTGTTTTGGTGTAGAAGTGACTTTAAAAACGCATAAACAAGGACTCTAACCATGGCGTATCGAAGGATAAATGTTCAAACCTCAAACATGCATTACCCAACCCTAAACCATCCAGATTTCGACTTCATACAACCCTTTCAACTTTGATTTTCATGCAGAAACTTAAGTTCACAAATTTAGTGTTTTAGCTTATAAGTGACATGAACATTCAAACAACCTAACAAGAATCAAAGTAGAACAATAGTGTGGAGGGACATACTTCTAGCACAAGGCTAGGGTAGTAATCGTAGGACAAGATGTTGGAGAAAAGTTGGTGACAAAGCTTGAATCAAGCTTCCGTGAAGACCTTCAATCTTGCACTTCAATGGATGAACCTTCAACTTTGAATGAGAGCTTTTGGAGAAGAAGATGGTTGAGGTGAAGAAGGGTGTTGGTGAATTCGGTTATGAGAGAGGGGGAGAGTATATGGGCCGATTTTTTTTAGAGAGAGAGAGGAGGAGAGTGGAGTGTAAGAGTTAGAGTGAATGATGAGTTTTCTTGGAAAGGTGCATTCTAGTTTGTAGGGAAAATTATGACATGAAAATTGGCCAATGAACTCAAGATTCTCTTTACAAAGGATTTAAACAAAATATATGTTAATGATTTGGGGCAGATTTTCGGTTATGGGGGGGGGGGGGGGGGGGGGTTTAGTGTAAATATGTTGGTAATTAGGTAGAAAATAAGAGGTTAAGGGTATTTCCAAGTGTAGTGGGTGTGTGACATGTTCTATAGTGCGTAGGGATTCCTCGTGACCAAAAATAATTAAGAAAGGTAAAATAATAATTCTGAAAATATTTTAGTGTCCCGGAAAAATATCTGGTTGTTCGGTTACGTATCGTTCCGTTAAAGCGTTTAATCGTACCGTAAAGTGTCTTTTGCGCATCTTTTTGTAACGAAAACCTTCCTGGCACTTAGGAAAGTACACAAGACCACTCTGTAATATTTGTGTAAAATAAAATGCTGAATTTTATAAAAGAACGCGGAATTCTGTATTTAACGCATGTTTTAGGCACTTCCCGACACTATATCTATCACCTAATGACGCAGTCTTATGGTCCTCATCTCCCTACACTACAAACCAGTGTAGTACTCTATCCCTGGCTCATACTGGCCATAATAATATTGTCTGTCTAAGTGCTGGCATTGTCAGCATTATTTCTGAATCAACCGTTCAGTGTGTCAACTGTGCCAAGTGCATCAAGTATGTCACTAATGTAGGTGTGTAATGAATGGAGTGACTGTATAAATATGATGCATGTATATATGATATAGAATCATAGAGCAGTCTAAATTATCAGTTGTAATCAAGCACAGTAATTAAGCACGTAATTAAGATTAATTAATTTTGTACAGTACCTGAAATTTTGAGGGTTGTCACATTCTCCCCCCGTTAAGAAAATTTCGTCCCGAAATTTTAGGTCCTACGCCTAGCTGTAGGGGTCTTAGGGAATAAATGTGGGTACTTGGCCTTCATACGATCCTCACGTTCCCACGTGAATTCTGGCCCATGTCTAGCGTTCCATCGTACTTTGACTAGCTTGACACTACTCCGGCGTGTCTTGTTAGTTTTCCAATCAGTGACCTCAACAGGTTCTTCAACAAAGTGGAGTGTGTCGTCGATGTGAACTTCGTCAGCAGGAATGACAACGGTGTGCTTAGTTGGACTCCGTTTCAGGTTCGATACATGGAATGTATCATGAACGCCATTGAGTTCAGCAGGCAGGTCCAACTTGTATGCTACGAGCCCAATCCTTTGCAGGATTCTGAAGGGGCCAATGTAATGCGGATTCAATTTCCCACGCTTCCCAAAGCGTGTCACACCCTTCCAGGGTGAAACCTTTAACAACACCATATCCCCAACTTGATACTCCACGGACTTCCTGTCTGGATCTGCGTAGGCTTTCTGTCTGTCGCGAGCCGCCTCGATGCGTTTTCGAATTTGCGCGATCTTGTCTGTCGTCTCTTGAACGATTTCGGGACCAGCGAGCTGTCTATCACCTGCATCAGCCCAGCATAGTGGTGATCGACACTTGCGTCCGTAAAGAGCTTCAAATGGCGCGACTCCAATACTTGTGTGGTAGCTGTTGTTGTACGAAAATTCGACCAATGGTAAATGATTATCCCAGCTACCACCTAGATCCATTACACATGCTCTCAGCATGTCCTCCAATGTCTGAATAGTTCTTTCACTTTGGCCATCAGTTTGCGGATGAAATGCCGTGCTCAGATTCAACTGCGATCCAAAAGCTTCTTGGAAGGATTGCCAAACCCTTGATACAAATCTCCCATCTCTATCTGAGATAATTGAGAGAGGCACTCCATGACGTGCCACAATCTCTCGCATGTAAATCTCCGCAAGTTTACTCGTGTTGTCTTTCTCTTTGATCGGCAAGAAGTGTGCAGACTTTGTTAGACGATCTACTATTACCCAGATCGTGTCGTGGCCCTTGGGTGTCTTCGGCAGTTTCGTTATGAAGTCCATAGAAATTTGTTCCCATTTCCATTTGGGTATTTCAGGTTGCTGCAGGAGACCTGAAGGCTTTTGGTATTCGGCTTTTACCTTGGCGCATGTCAAGCATTTACTAACATATACCGCAACATCGCCTTTCATCCTTGGCCACCAATAGAAATCCTTAAGATCTTTGTACATTTTATCCGCTCCTGGATGAATTGAGTATCGTGACTTATGAGCTTCGTTGAAAATGACCTTCCTCAATCCACCAAACAGAGGAACCCAAATTCGTTTCATGAAGCACAAGGTTCCTTCCTCGTTTGGTACTAACTGCTTTTCCATCCCGCGGAGGTATTCATCCTCGATGTTCCTTTCTTTGAGAGCTTCTCTCTGCGCGGCACGAATGCGCAAAGGGAGGTCTGTCTGGACGATCATCTCCAAAGCCCTAACCCTTGTGGGCTTGATCCTTTCCTTCCGACTTAGGGCATCGGCGACCACATTCGCCTTCCCTGGATGATACTTGATCTCACAATCGTAGTCATTCAACAGTTCAACCCAGCGTCTTTGCCTCATGTTAAGCTCCTTTTGATTGAATATGTGCTGCAGGCTCTTGTGATCAGTGAAGATCGTACATCGTGTGCCGTATAAATAATGTCGCCAGATCTTTAATGCAAACACCACCGCGCCCAGTTCCAAATCATGGGTGGTGTAATTTTTCTCGTGTATCTTCAATTGACGTGAGGCATAGGCTATAACTTTCTGGCGTTGCATCAACACGCAACCCAAACCTTGACGCGAGGCGTCACAATATACCACGAAGTCTTCCGTGCCTTCGGGTAGAGATAGAATCGGTGCGTCACAAAGCTTGTTCTTCAATAACTGAAACGCTTCTTCTTGCTTGTCACCCCAATCAAACTTCTTGTCTTTCTGCGTGAGTGCGGTCAGGGGTTGAGCTATTTTCGAGAAATCCTCAATAAACCTTCGATAATAGCCAGCCAAACCTAAGAACTGTCGAATCTCAGTTGGCGTCTTTGGAGTCTCCCAATCCTTGATTGCCTCGATCTTTGTGGGATCAACATGAATTCCATTTTCATTTACCACGTGACCAAGAAACTGGTCTTCGCGTAGCCAAAACTCACACTTTGAGAGCTTAGCGTATAACTTCTCCTTCTTGAGTAGCTCTAGAATAGCTCTTAGGTGCTGTTCATGCTCGTCCTTCGTCTTCGAGTAGATTAGAATGTCATCGATAAACACGATCACAAACTTATCCAGGTACAGTTTGCAAACTCGGTTCATCAGGTCCATAAAAACTGCCGGTGCGTTTGTCAATCCAAATGGCATAACCAAGAACTCGTAATGTCCATAACGAGTTCTGAACGCCGTCTTCGGGATACTTTCCTCTTGTATCCTGAGTTGATGGTATCCTGAACGAAGATCGATCTTTGAATAGAAGCTTGAACCTTGCAGCTGATCAAACAGGTCATCAATTCTCGGCAAAGGATAACGGTTCTTGATAGTCAACTTGTTAAGCTCGCGGTAGTCTATACACATACGAAAGCTACCATCCTTCTTTTTAACGAACAGGACCGGAGCTCCCCAAGGCGAGAAGCTTGGTCTGATGAATCCTTTATCTAATAGCTCCTGGAGTTGTGTTGACAATTCCTGCATTTCTGATGGAGCGAGTCTATAGGGTGCCTTGGCTACAGGTGCGGCGCCTGGAACCAAGTCGATGTGGAATTCGACTTGCCGTTGTGGCGGCAATCCTGGCAAGTCTTCTGGAAAGACTTCAGGATATTCTCTTACGACTGGAATGTCTTCAATCCTTGGTTCAGCAGCTTCTTTATCCACGATGTGCGCCAAAAAGGCAACACACCCCTTCCGTAAACATTTTCTAGCTTTCAGACAGCTAATGATTCTCAGTGGCGTATCACGCTTCTCTCCGTGTACTATGATCGTCTCTTCATCCGTCATTGGGATGCGGATGGTCTTCTCGTGGCAAACGATCTCGGCCTTGTTGCTCGATAACCAATCCATTCCCACTACCACGTCGAAGCTTCCCAACTCGACTGGTAGTAGATCTAGCTTAAATTCGTGTCCTCCCAATTCTATCATGCATCCCCTGATGACTTCTCCCGTTTCAATTAATTTCCCATTCGCTAATTCGATCGAGTATGGAATGTCTAATTTACTAGTGGCCAACCCAAGTATATTCTTAAACTCTAACGATACGAAACTATAATCGGCACCAGTATCAAAAAGAACAGATGCAAAGCGTTGGTTTATAGGGAACGTACCGGTGACAACGTTCGGATCTTGGCGCGCCTCCCTCGCACCAATGTTAAAGATTCGGCCTTGCGCCTGATTCAGCTTCGGGCAGTCTCTTTTGAAGTGCCTAGTGTCGCCACAGTTGAAGCATCCTGGCCCTCGGCCATTTCCATTACCATTTCCACCTCGATTTCCGTTGTTTCCTCGATTTCCGGCTTGATTGGCGATATTCCCACGATTACCATTTCCCCCATTATTTCCTTGTGGCCGGTTTCCATTACCACGGTTGTTGTTATTGAAATTCCTTTGGCCACCTTGGCCCGATCCAACCCAGCATGTCTCCTTTAAATGACCCGTCCTCCCGCAGGATTCGCATTTTCTAAATCGGCATGGACCGGGGTGATGGAACTGGCAAATACCACACTTGGGCAGAGTGCCCATGTAACCCTTTCCTCTATTTTCATCACCGGTTCTGGCTCTGGCCGGTGTGCTCGAATCACCCCTCTTGCTTACATTGCTCGTACTCTGCTTAAAGTTAGAAAACTTCCGTTTGTTATCGCCAGCTGACTCGGCATGAGTCTCCTTCTTCTTGGTTTCGGAAATCGAGAACTTGTCCAACCTTATCGCCTCCTCCGTAAGTGCCACACTAACGTCAATTGCTTCCGTAATTGTCGCTGGTTTGGACGTGGTTACCATACTCAGAATTTGGGGTGCCAATCCCCAGATAAAACGCTCGATCCTTTTGAACTCCGGTGTAACCATATAAGGTACCACAAGTGACAAGTCGTGGAATCTCTGAACATATTCTGCGATTTTGGGACCGTCCATCTTTAAATGCCAAAATTCCGTTTCCAGTCTCTGGATTTCAGCTCTGGAGCAATACTTCCTGCGCATCAGCTCTTTCAGTTCAGCCCAAGTCATGGCGTACGCTGCGGCCTCTCCAAGGGTTTGAACTTGGAGATTCCACCATGAGAGGGCACCGTCAGTGAAGAGCCCAGAGATGTATGTAACTTGTTGTCCCGGCGCACATTTGCTCATTCTTATTGTTGTTTCAGTCTTCTCGGTCCAGCGGGTAAAAGCCACGGCACCTCCAGTGCCATCGAAGTTTAGTGGCTTGCAATCTAAGAATTGCTTGAAAGTACACCCTGTACAAGCAATGTTATTTATTAGTAGTCGCACATGAATCATCCAAAATATAGTGTAATGTGTCTCCTATGACTGATCATTACCATTCGGGGGGTTGTTGTTGTTATTGATATTTCCGCTTGATCCTGGTTGGGATGCGGCATATTGCGCAATAGCAGCCGCGATGATCCCCTGTAGTTCGGCCTGGTTAGTTGGCATGCGTGCTTCACGTCGTGGAGGCATTTTCTAGAGGATGTTTCACGTTGGTCAGGTCATAGTAGCATACAATCATATGTGTATGTAGTAACATTCATTATTTACATAACATCTCATGTCATAACCATAACAAATAATCAACAATGCATGAAATTTGAAGACTTATAACTTAAGTTTCATAAACAAAATCCCCATTATAGTCTCACAATTACATCATGTGTCAAAATATATTAGGGCTACATCACCCTTTTCCGAGTACAATAACCAATAAATCAAAAATCAAAACGTGGTCTCAAAAGGTCTTCATAATCATGGCTCGAGCACTGTCTTCTCACTAGTAGTAGCCTGTCTGTAGAAGATCTGGAATCCCTGATGCCCCGAATATATCCCTAAGCTGATGGTGGAGGAGGAGGTGGAAAACGAGAGAAAATCAATCGGTGCAACTGCACCAAGTCCTCCTCAAGTGCATAGGCAAAACGCAATACGAAAGCAACCTGTCGATCGAGAGGGAGGAACTGAACATCTGAATCCTGAAACAATGGAAAGGAAGTGTGAGATGCTGGAAACTGAGTCTGACAGGGACAGTGAGGATGTGGAGCTCTCTCCAATCGCTGGACACATCGCCTCAAGGCGTCTTGCTGACACTGTAGTGACGCGAGCGTGTCCTCTACAGAGAATCCATCATAGAAGTAAGAGTCGGATACAGGCATGACATGGGGTGCTGACCATGGGGATGGTTCGCCCATCGGGGCTGAAACCGGGAGTGTAGTGTGTGTGGTAAACGCAAACTGCGAAGTGACATGGGGAAACTAGGTCACGAAGGGTGCAGAAAATGACACTGGTGGAACAAAATCCGGATAAGGGAGCTGCGGCAAGAACTGGCTATCCTCTGGCATGAATGGGGTGTGGCCGAAGAGCTGGCTCGACGATCCCTCCCCAGGTTGGGGTGGAGGGATGTCCTGAAGGAATGTGATGGGAAGGTCGGTACGATGGGTATCGGATGTGAATGGAGGGAACAAGGGAGCATCGAGTGGTACAGCGATGGGTGCGGGAGGGGGAGTGACTGGGACTACATACGGAGGGTAGTCATCCTCCTCAATCCACCCATTGCTGGAGTGGGCGTACCTCGGGTCCATGTGGGTACCGAACGGTGCAAGGTCATCAAAAATATCCATGGGATCGGATATGGGTGCTATACCTGGTATCTCGACGGCTGAGGGTGCAACAACTGGGGTATCAGTGACAGTAACAGGGTCAATGGCAAGAGTGGGCTCGGAAAAGACTGGAGCGGGCTGATAATCAGCAAGTATGGCAGGAATCGGATCATCTGGATGAACAGGAGCCTCAGCAGGCTCCTCCAACTCCATCTCCTCATCAGCGTCCATGCGAGGAACGTAACCGAGTCCCAACAGTGGGGTATGAGAAGCTGTCGACTCGGAGGAATCTGAAGCAGACGAATCAGACTGAACCTCCCTATCGGAAAGCTCGACCATGGGAACAATAGGATCAACAACTGGAACATCGACAACTGGAACGTCGTCCTCCACCGGGGCCCCACCATCCTGGTCTCCCTCCGGGGGACCCTCGATGGGTAGAATGACATCATCACCGGGTAACATGTCGAGAGGCTGTTCCTCAAAGGGAACTGCAGCAAGAGGAAGAGGAGCAGGGATCGGGACGAGGGGTAGATCCTCTCCCAGTGGGCCATCAGCAAAGGGCATATCGCCTCCGAAATCCGGTAGGGCGAAGGGCTGAAAGTCGTCTTCGTCAGTGCTCGTGTAGTCCGAAGTAAAAACTCCCGAGTCTGTGGCCATCTCGTCATCGGAAGTAAAGGCCATCGGGTCGCTCGTATTAGATACTCCGCTGCCGGAAGATGCCATGGTGTCTGTAACACAACCACAACATATGCACACAAATAAGGTAAGCATGTAAACAAATAACAATGTAATCATGTATGCATCCTAGTCTTTCCATATTATTCTCTAAACTGAGCTCCCTAGCCTCTCAGACAACCCTGGTCTCTAAGACCAATCTCCCAGTCTCTAAGACTCAAATTTTCCCCAGCCTCTAAGGCTAAACATCCCCAATCTCTAAGATTGAACTCCCTCAGTCTCTAAGACCGAGATAAAATTTTTGAAAAGTGTATTTGTGCCTTTTTGTTTGTAAAAATGTTTGTGCCCTGGATCTGGACTTTTAGTGTATGCAAATGTAAAATGTTTGAAAACATTTTTCGTGAGAGCCCTAGTGATCATAGTCTAGACTCGAGAATGAATCCTAGTTCGCTATGATCGAGGCTCTGATACCAAGCTGTCACACCCTGGCTTTTGCGGAAGCGTGGGTTTATTTGGTGTGACTTCTTAATACCATAGCAACAATCACAACAATGCTATATGATAGAATACGGATGTTCATCCATTAAAATAGTTGAAAATGCATAACATATTGTCTAAAAACGTTAACCACAATAGACGTTACAAAATCATGACTTGTTTAAAGAGAATTCAAAAGACTCGACGATAAACTACCAACGACACAAGAATTGAGACTTGCAACTCGTCCAGGAAAGAGTTACACTTCCCAAACCTAGACTCCGGATGACATCCTTAAATGGTACGCAGCTTAATCATGCATCACTCGCCAGATCCAAACTAATTCCCTGAAATACATGTAGTTTTAAAAAGTCAACAAAAAGTTGAGCGAGTTCATGTGTAAGTGAGTATATAAATGCCTTTAAAAATGTCTGTATAAGTAAAATCTCTGGTATGTAGCAATTAAGGAAAAACCTGATCACCATTGGGTTGCAAAACCAATAGTATGTGTGAAATGATGCAGGAAGACTCAAACCTAACAAATTTGTCTCCGGTATGAAGACATAGTCACCACTATGGGCCCCCGGCCTCATGGGTGTGGGCTCGCTACACCCAAATAGATCTATCACTTATGTCCCGTGGTCCTACTATGAGGATTAATGGCCTTAAGTGTTGTGCCCACCACTCACATGATCGCGTAATAAAAACCCTCCTTAAGCTAACCATACCATAATAAAAGTCTGTAAATGTCTGTAAATATCTGTAACATGTATTTCACCCCCGAAAAGTAAAACTGAAAATAGTTAAGAGAAAAGGGGGACATGAACTCACAGTAATGCGTCTTGAACCGAAATCTCAAAGTCTGACTGCTACACGACAACCTACACGTACTAATGTCTATTAGACGAACGGGCCGTGCCTTGGCTTAGAGTTTAATATTTAGAGTTGCGTTACTTATAAAGATTCGTGTGACAAATATTTGTTCGCTTAAGGTTATAGTGAATTATGGTCTTAGAAAGTAAATATTTACTAAGTGTTATAATTTCCGAAAATTTCGCCATAGCCTCCTCTATAAATAGAGGTGTCCATGCATAAAAACATATCATTTTCTTTTACAAGTATCTCATAAAGTGTTCCCATATAGCCAACCCGACAAATCTACATGCAAAAACCCTAACTACACCTTTTCAGATTTATTACACAAAACAGGACTGTTTTCGGGTATTTAAATAAAATAGTTATCCTTTCCCAAAAATTCTCAAATTTTTACAGTAGGTCATTTATAATCCACGATTTATTGTGTAAAAATTTCGGATGTCAGTTCATTACCAATTTTATATAAAAATTCTTTTACTCAACTGCAATCAGATTTGATACATTCTGATTGCAGTTTTACGGATAAATTCACTAAAAATAAATCGTGAGTCGGATTGTCGAAATTCCAGTTGGAGGGTCACAAAAACAACCGTCACTATATATGGTAAAAATTCCATGAGCTGACTCTGCTCAGGTTTTAAGTTTTGACTCGGATTACCACACACTTTTTCAGCAGAATTATTTCAGCTTTGAGCTGCTGTTCAAAATAATACTTTAAAAATAGTAAACGGTCTCGAAAAATTACGATTCCAGTTTCATTAGTTCAGATATTCAAAATTACACAATTTAGACTCCAGAACTTAACTTTTTCGATTTAAAATGAACCCGTTACAGCCTGTTGAAGGGGCTGGAATAACTCAATCAGCAAGCTGTTTTGGTGTAGAAGTGACTTTAAAAACGCATAAACAAGGACTCTAACCATGGCGTATCGAAGGATAAATGTTCAAACCTCAAACATGCATTACCCAACCCTAAACCATCCAGATTTCGACTTCATACAACCCTTTCAACTTTGATTTTCATGCAGAAACTTAAGTTCACAAATTTAGTGTTTTAGCTTATAAGTGACATGAACATTCAAACAACCTAACAAGAATCAAAGTAGAACAATAGTGTGGAGGGACATACTTCTAGCACAAGGCTAGGGTAGTAATCGTAGGACAAGATGTTGGAGAAAAGTTGGTGACAAAGCTTGAATCAAGCTTCCGTGAAGACCTTCAATCTTGCACTTCAATGGATGAACCTTCAACTTTGAATGAGAGCTTTTGGAGAAGAAGATGGTTGAGGTGAAGAAGGGTGTTGGTGAATTCGGTTATGAGAGAGGGGGAGAGTATATGGGCCGATTTTTTTTAGAGAGAGAGAGGAGGAGAGTGGAGTGTAAGAGTTAGAGTGAATGATGAGTTTTCTTGGAAAGGTGCATTCTAGTTTGTAGGGAAAATTATGACATGAAAATTGGCCAATGAACTCAAGATTCTCTTTACAAAGGATTTAAACAAAATATATGTTAATGATTTGGGGCAGATTTTCGGTTATGGGGGGGGGGGGGGGGGGTTTAGTGTAAATATGTTGGTAATTAGGTAGAAAATAAGAGGTTAAGGGTATTTCCAAGTGTAGTGGGTGTGTGACATGTTCTATAGTGCGTAGGGATTCCTCGTGACCAAAAATAATTAAGAAAGGTAAAATAATAATTCTGAAAATATTTTAGTGTCCCGGAAAAATATCTGGTTGTTCGGTTACGTATCGTTCCGTTAAAGCGTTTAATCGTACCGTAAAGTGTCTTTTGCGCATCTTTTTGTAACGAAAACCTTCCTGGCACTTAGGAAAGTACACAGGACCACTCTGTAATATTTGTGTAAAATAAAATGCTGAATTTTATAAAAGAACGCGGAATTCTGTATTTAACGCATGTTTTAGGCACTTCCCGACACTATATCTATCACCTAATGACGCAGTCTTATGGTCCTCATCTCCCTACACTACAAACCAGTGTAGTACTCTATCCCTGGCTCATACTGGCCATAATAATATTGTCTGTCTAAGTGCTGGCATTGTCAGCATTATTTCTGAATCAACCGTTCAGTGTGTCAACTGTGCCAAGTGCATCAAGTATGTCACTAATGTAGGTGTGTAATGAATGGAGTGACTGTATAAATATGATGCATGTATATATGATATAGAATCATAGAGCAGTCTAAATTATCAGTTGTAATCAAGCACAGTAATTAAGCACGTAATTAAGATTAATTAATTTTGTACAGTACCTGAAATTTTGAGGGTTGTCACAAGTAACTAATACAACATTTACGATAACTCACGAGATTAAACCCTCACATCGAATGACAAAGTGCGATACTTAAACATCCATCGAATTAACGACGAATGAAAAAAGCATAAACCCTAATGTGGGCAGCACTTAAACATCCATTGGATAGTTTAATCGATCGGACATTGAATCGTAGCAGCGATCGAGTTATTACCCTGTATTGCGGCAGCACTTCGTGATTCGTGTGTGTTTTTATAGTAATTCTACGATATCTCAGCGTACAATTTGAATTTGATTGTCGAACGAATGCACAATTGCATGTCCCAGACTGCTCTATTTATACTTGAAAAACGGCTCCCTCTCGTGGCGCGAGGGGCCTTCGCGTGGCGCGAGGGGTGCCACCCTAGCATAGGGTAGCCCCGTGTACAGGTAGCTTAGCTGAGTTGGTCTTGCGTTCAAATTCGATTTACACGTTAAACTGTCAAGATAATATCAACTAGGGTTTACCCCCCCCCCCCTGAGTTTTAGGGGCCCTGATCCTGATTCTGATTGTTCTGAAATTTTTAGGGTTTATGCAGAATCACTTGGGTTTCTTAATTAGGGTTTCCTATTAGACAAATCATTTTAATAAATAGGACTTTTAATGAGAGTTATTACATTCTCCCCACCGTAATAAAAATCTCGTCCTCGAGATTTACTGGAATAAGTAGGGATACTTTCGCTTCATCTCAGATTCCAGCTCCCAAGTGTATTCGGCTCCTCTCTTTGAATCCCATTTGACTTTAACTAGCACTAGTCGTTTGTGCTTGAGAAATTTGACCTTTCTGTCTTCTATTTGAAGAGGTTTCTCAACAAATTTTAACTTTTCGTTTACCTCTATATCTTGAAGAGGTATTACCAGGGACTCGTCAGATAGATATTTCTTGAGGTTAGATACATGAAATACGTCATGTACTCCAGCTAACTCTTCTGGTAATTGTAAACGATAAGCAACTGGTCCTATACGTTGGATCACTGAAAATGATCCTACGTATCTTGGACTTAATTTCCCTTTCTTACCGAATCGGACAACTCCTTTCCAAGGAGAAACTTTTAACAATACTTTGTCTCCAACTTGAAACTCGAGTGGTTTGCGTCTATTGTCTGCATAACTCTTCTGGCGATCTCGAGCCGTCTTCAATCTTTCTTTGATTTGTGTAATCTTGTCGGTCGTTTCCTGTACTATTTCAGGACCTGACAATTGACTTTCTCCTATGTCTGCCCAACAAACTGGAGTTCTGCACTTTCGTCCGTAAAGTGCTTCGAATGGGGCAGTTTCGATACTTGAATGATAACTATTGTTATAGGAGAATTCAATTAATGGTAAATGATCGTCCCAATTTCCACCAAAATCTATTACACATGCTCGGAGCATGTCTTCTAGAGTTTGTATCGTCCTTTCACTTTGCCCATCTGTTTGTGGATGATATGCAGTACTCAAATTTAGTCGAGTTCCCATTGCTTCTTGGAAACTTGTCCAGAAATGAGAAGTGAAACGACTATCCCTATCTGATACAATGGAGAGTGGAACTCCATGTAAGGATACTACTTCATCTACATAAAATTTTGCCAATCTTTCCATGCTAAAAGTTTCTTTCATAGGTAGAAAGTGAGCTGATTTGGTTAATCGATCCACAATTACCCAAATCGCATCATTACCTTTTCTGGTTTTGGGTAACTTGGTAACAAAATCCATTGTTATGAGTTCCCATTTCCATACAGGCATTTCTAATTGTTGTAGTAGACCTGAAGGTTTCTGGTGTTCTGCCTTAACTTGTGAACAAGTAAGACACTTAGAAACATATCGAGCTATATCCTTTTTCATTCCTATCCACCAAAAGTTATTTCTTAAATCTTGATACATCTTATTGTTTCCTGGGTGCATAGTGTACCTAGATTTATGGGCTTCTTCTAAAATTTTATTTCTTAATTCTCCTTGTTTAGGTACCCAAATTCTTCTTTTGTGGAATCTCCAAATTCCATCAGCTCCATGTTCTAATTCTTTTATTCGTCCTTTCATTCCTTCAGCATCATCCTCGATTGCTATTTCCTGAACATTCCTTAATTGTTCCATTAAATCTAATTGTAAATTTAACCTGAGAGCACGGACCCGTCGTTGTTTCTCATGATACTTACGACTTAAGGCATCTGCAACTACATTGGCCTTTCCTTCGTGATGCTGAATGTCACAGTCGTAGTCACTTAGGATTTCCATCCATCTCCTTTGCCTCATGTTTAACTCTTTTTGCCCAAATATATATCTTAAACTCTTATGATCCGTATAGACAGTAAATTTACTTCCGTACAGATAATGTCTCCAAATCTTAAGGGCAAAAATTATAGCGCCTAACTCTAAGTCATGAGTTGTATAGTTTTCCTCATGCTTTTTCAATTGCCTTGAAGCATACGCAATTACTTTCTTGCGTTGCATAAGCACACATCCTAATCCTAGTTTTGAAGCATCACAGTAAACTTCAAAATCTTCAGTTCCTTCTTGCCAAGCTAGGATTGGAGCATTTGTTAATTTTTGTTTCAAGATCCTAAAGGCTTCTTCTTGTTTAGGTCCCCATTCAAACTTAACTGCTTTACAGGTTAGCTTAGTTAATGGTACTGCTATCTTGGAAAAATCCTTAATAAACCGTCTATAATATCCAGCTAAACCTATAAAACTTCTAATTTCCATTGCGGATTGCGGAACCTTCCATTTAGTAATTGCCTCTATCTTAGCAGGATCTACGTGAATAATTTCATGATTCACCGTGTGACCTAGAAATTGCACTTCCTTTAGCCAAAATTCACATTTCGAAAATTTGGCATACAGCTTTTCGTTTCTTAACAAAGTTAAGAGTGCATGTAAGTGTTCACAATGTTCTGTCTGACTTTTGGAATAAATAAGTATATCGTCGATAAAAACAATTACAAATTTATCCAAGTACGGTTTACAAATTCTATTCATCATGTCCATAAATGCTGCAGGAGCATTTGTTAATCCAAAGGGCATGACTGTAAACTCGTAATGACCATACCTAGTTCTGAAAGCAGTTTTAGGTATGTCTTCTTCTTGTACCTTCAATTGATGATATCCGGAGCGTAAGTCGATCTTAGAAAAATATCTAGCTCCTTGAAGTTGATCAAAAAGATTATCAATCCTAGGTAATGGGTATCGATTCTTAATTGTAACCTTATTCAATTCTCTATAATCAATACACATTCTCATCGAACCATCCTTCTTCTTTACAAACAACACTGGTGCTCCCCACGGGGATGAACTAGGTTGTATGAATCCTTTACTTAGTAATTCATCTAATTGTTTTTTCAGTTCTAACATTTCTGTAGGAGCTAACTGATAAGGTGCCTTGGCTATCGGTGTAGTTCCTAGAATTAGATGAATTCTAAATTCTACTTCCCTATCTGGGGGTAATCCTGGTAACTCTTCTGGGAATACATCTGGATATTCTGAGACTACAGGAATTTCCTTAAGTTCTTTACCCTTAGTATTAATGATTACTGAAATCGTATATACTATTCCTTGCTTTCGTTCATAACTAGCAACTTTCATTACTGATATGAACTTCATGGGTTTACGTGGTTTATCTCCTGTAATCATGATTATTTCTCCAGTAGGTGCCTGAATTTCTATAGAATTCTTATCACAAAGGATTCGAGCATGGTTGGCTACTAACCAATCCATTCCTAATACAACATCAAATTCAGCTAATTTCATAGGTAACAGGTTTGCAGAGAATTTATGACCTAAAAGTTCTATTTTCCTTCCCGCAAAACTTTATCTATTTTAACTGAATTCCCATCTGCCGTTTCGACTGTAAAAATCTGCCTAATGTTGGTTAAAGGTAAATTAAGAGCTTGACAGAATAAAGTATTTATAAAACTTTGGTTTGCACAAGAGTCAAATAATACTTTTGCGTATACGTTGTGAACTAAGAACGTACCAGCTATCACATCTGGGATGAGTTCTGCTTCTTGAGTGGTCAGCTGGAATGCCCTGGCATTCTTCTTAGTAGTTCCGTCGGTCGCCTTGGTTTTGTTGTCTGCTGGTTTAACCAATTTAGGACATTCTGTTTTAAAATGCCCATTTTCTCCACAGTTAAAGCAGATCCTGGTTTTCTTTCTGCAATCTTCCTCACGATGCCCTATGGTTTTGCAAAAGTTGCAGATTACATTGCATCTCCCATAATGTTTCTTTTTTTTTTTTTTTTGCAATTCCTGCAGAACTGAGGAGTTGAAGATTGCCCTGTTTCTCTTTTCTTAAAGTTACTATTATTACCCATACGAAATCCTTGGGTAATTTTCTGAGCTAGATCCTTTTTCCTATTTTCATCTCTTGTGTGTACCAATTCGTCAGTTAGGATGTTAGCTAGTTCCACCGCATCGTCAATAATACGAGGTCTCGCAGTTTTAACGATGTTACGGATTTCGCTAATTAGTCCCCAAATATAGCGAGAAATGAGTACCGGTTCTGGCGAAGCCAGTGTTGGTACCACTCTAGCATATTCAAAGAATGTCGAAGTATAACCGCGACAATCTACACCCGTCATACGATGATTTAGGAATTTATTCGCCATTTGCTCTTTTTCATATTCGGGACAGAATTTTCTTTCTACAAGACTCTTAAATTCTTCCCAGTTCATAGCGTACGCCATCATTCTTCCTTTTTGCCTATAACACTGTGTTCCACCATTCTAGCGCCCCTTCTTTGAAAAGATTTGAAGCGTACATGACCTGATCGTCCTTGGCACATTTACTTATCATAATCACTGCCTCGGTTTTCTCTAACCAACGCAGTGCAGCAGTTGCTCCTTCATTGCCTGCAAACTCAGATGGTTTACAAGCAAGAAATTCTTTGTAAGTGCAACCAGGCGTTGCAGCTTTCATTTTCTTAGGGAGCGGAGCTTGCCGTGGTTCATTATTATGATTAGTATGATTACCGCCTCCGTTTACGCTATTACTGAAGTTATCCTCAGAAATACGTTTGCTAGGAACGATTTGTTGCGGTTCGATTGGATTCTTTACAGCAGCAACGATTGCTGGAATAGCATTGGCTATTCCTTGAGCAACGATATTTCTATATCTTGCCTAGTCATATATTGATCCCCCGGGTGTTGCTCAGATTGGTTAACCTCATTTACTGGTTCATTATTAGCATTTTCCATCTGATAATTGATATATAATTTTATTAGTATCCGATAAATAACAATTATACACAAAATAATCATACAAATTTCACAATACACATATAGTCAAAACTATCGATTTCTCGATTCCATTTTATATATTTTATAATATGCATCACTACACACCAATATCTTATAAAGTTTTATTTTAAGTTATTTTATATAGTTATATTCTGTTATTTATTATACAACCATAGTTTCACCAACTCATTATCTCTCGTCATTTACTATTCCAGTAACGACGTTCCCTCTCATCATATTTCCAGGAGATCTGTTCTCCTACTTCCCTGATCCTATTCCCAGCATCCATCAGCTCTTCTCCAAAATGGCGGAGTTCAGCCATATTTTCATTACTCATCGGTGGATTTGGTAAAGGTTCTGGGTCGAATTGAGGGAGAAAGGAATAAGGACTGTTGAGAAGGTTTTGGAATTGCCAATCATTGGTCCACCACTCATCCATTCCTAAAGGTTGGGTGTGAATTATAGGTTCTGGAATTGCTGGTTCTAAGTTTATAGGTAGTTAGGTTTCAGCAGGAAAAGGGTAGAAATTATTATTGACAGGCCTGACTACATCACAGCTTGCCAATGCACTATCTAATTCATCCTGAAATGGTAACTCTTCAACTTGTCTAGAGCTTTCCCCAATTTCCCTCTGAGTTTGCCTAGAAACTTCCCCAAACTCCTTTTCCATTTGCCTAGAATATTCCCCGAACTGCATTTCCATCTGTCTAGAACTTTCCCCGACTTCAATCCCCTTTCCTTTATCTAAGGGATTTTCTATTTTAGGAATCCTCCTAGTTGTGGGCTTCCTCCTGCGCACACGCCTCCATCCTACAAATCTTCTCCTTTTCTTGGGCTTGGGTTTTTCTGGAAGTGGAGCATTGAATTCCACAGGTTCTTCTATGTCTGGAATATACCTATTGAAATCTCTGGAAACCTCTATTTTTACCGGATAGAGATTTAGATTTTGAAGGGCGTCGGACAGGTCGTTCATGCTGTATAGCATATATGCAAAATACAAAAATTTACTAAGTTAAAATTTTATCACAAAATTTCATAAATAATCTTTAAATATTATTGCATACCAGGTAACTTATTTTAATACAAAAGACAACTAATAATTAAAACATATTAAGTTTTATGGTAAACTTATTTATTTACTGAATAAGGTTCTTGGCTTGTAGATAATAAGGATACTAAAACTTGAGTCAGAGAAATTTAAAGATTTGCATTTACTGCTACAGTGGCTAGCATATAGAGATCTGCCCATTTTTCATCTAACTTGTCTTCCCAAGGTGGGTTATTGCCTAGTCCTTGGGTTTTCTGATTAACTCTCTTTTCTTTTAATTTCTTTATTTTCTCCTGACTTTTCCTAATAATTAAACTTCTTTTATTAGGAGAAAGTGGTTCTTCATATTGTGCCTTTCGCACAAATATTCCTTCTTCAGGAATTGCAAAGTGATTTGAGGATTTGGTTTGGGATGAACTTCCCTTCTCGTTGGATGACCTATCTAATTTAAGATAGATGTTTGAAAGCTTTTGCTTACCCATACTGTACACAAATATTCAATTAATAAAACACATAATCACAAAATGGCAATCAGTAAAAATTAAGTATTTTCTAAATACTTAATTGGCTTAAATCAGTGGCTCTGATACCACCTTTTTCTGTCATGGCCCCCGACCCGGTTTGACCCGTTTCAGGAGCCGCGGGACAGAAAATCTCGTGGTATTTATTTAATTAAGTTGACAGCGGAAGTATTTCATCAGGATCTTTTTAAAACTGCAAATTTCCTGATTATTTTATTTCACAATTCGGGATAAAACCCCGGTAATGTACAATCATAAGATTTCACGGAGAAATCTTTATTTTTACAAAACATGTTTCTTTATTTTATATTGAGCCACTTCCTTAAGCTTGTAGTGCTTCGCGGCACTTTTCTTGGATCACAACAGATCACTTGAAACATGTTTGAAAAAGGTTTTGTCAGCGGGAAATACTGGTGAATCATTCTTTTTACTAAAACGACATGTTGTTATAATTTACAGTATTAAGAGCGATTACAATGTTTCCTGATATCAACCAACTACCCACAGTACTTGTCACTCGACATTCATCGGTAGCCTCTGAGCCCGATGGTGTCTGTGACTATGGTCATATCACCCCTTGGCCCCGTTGTCCAATGGTGAAGTTTATCAAGTAATGTATACAAAACCCCACATACCGGCTGTAATTTGGTGACTACAAAGACTTAATCCCCGTAATTATAACTTTGAAAATAGAGTATTGTAAAACATTTGATAAAAAGAGAATGACTCACATTGCAGATTTAATATGAACAAGGCTTAGCCTACTGATTAGCCTTAATAACCTAGTTTAAATAACAATGCCTACAAACTAGGTTAGTAACTAATACAACATTTACGATAACTCACGAGATTAAACCCTCACATCGAATGACAAAGTGCGATACTTAAACATCCATCGAATTAACGACGAATGACAAAGCATAAACCCTAATGTGGGCAGCACTTAAACATCCATTGGATAGTTTAATCGATCGGACATTGAATCGTAGCAACGATCGAGTTATTACCCTGTATTGCGGCAGCACTTAGTGATTCGTGTGTGTTTTTATAGTAATTCTACGATATCTCAGCGTACAATTTGAATTTGATTGTCGAACGAACGCACAATTGCATGTCCCATACTGCTCTATTTATACTTGAAAAACGGCTCCCTCTCGTGGCGCGAGGGGCCTTCGCGTGGCGCGAGGGGTGCCACCCTAGCATAGGGTAGCCCCGTGTACAGGTAGCTTAGCTGAGTTGGTCTTGCGTTCAAATTCGATTTACACGTTAAACTGTCAAGATAATATCAACTAGGGTTTACCCCCCCCCCCCTGAGTTTTAGGGGCCCTGATCCTGATTCTGATTGTTCTGAAATTTTTAGGGTTTATGCAGAATCACTTGGGTTTCTTAATTAGGGTTTCCTATTAGACAAATCATTTTAATAAATAGGACTTTTAATGAGAGTTATTACAGTTTACTTCCACTCATCCCATATTCATTTAACAAATCCATACAATACTTTCTTTGAGATAGGCAAATACCATTATTAACTTTAATCACTTCAATTCCAAGGAATAACTTTAGTAAGGCAAGATCTTTAATTAAAAACTCATTTTTCAAAAGATTCTTAATCCTTTTTATCTCCCCTTCATTGTTCCCAGTCAACACACATCAACATAAACCAGAAGAACAATAAAGATGGATTTCTCAGAGTTAATAAACATGGAGTGATCACATTTTGACTGGACAAAACCAATTTTAACTAACACTTGAACAAGTCTTTCATTCCACATACGTGGAGCTTGTTTTAAGTCGTATAAAGACTTATTCAATTTACATACTTTATTTTGATTTTCAATATTCAAATCATCAGGTAATGTCATGTAAACTTCTTCCTTAAGATTACCATAAAGAAAGGCATTATCTACATCAAGTTGATATAGTGGCCAATTATTTTGAACATAAAGACTAATAATACACCTCACAATTACCATTTTAACAACGGGGGAGAATGTTTCCACAAAATCAATGCCCTCGCATTGATTAAACCCTTTTGCAACAAGCCTAGCCTTAAACCTATCAATTTCACCTGTAGATTTGTATTTTACTTTGAACACCCATTTGCACCCAATAGGTTTTTTTTCCACTAGGGAGATCAACAATATCCTAAGTATTGTTTTTATATAGAGCAGACAATTCATCATTCATAGCATCATTCATGGGCTTCAAAGGTCGATTTTTAACTGAATTGCTTTAGATTTGAGCTGAAATAAAAAAGAGAGTAGGGAACCCATGGGAGGACGATTATGGAAGTACGGGTTGGGATCGATGAAAATTAGGAAACTCATGCGTTTTTTTAGTTTTGAGAAAACTCCCCGCCCCCTTCTACGTTCGGCAAACATGATTACTTTTTTATTAGTAAGATATTACTTTTTTCATATGACTGTAATTTTTTTACAAGAGCGTATCTTCTTTGTTTACAAGCAAGATGATAGTTATCTAATATGAAGAGACGATTACTACCCTGTTAAAGGTAATTTAGTGATGAAACACACCCTTGTTGGAAGATTGAGGAGTAAACATAAGTTGAATGCGTACATTCATCCAAACCACTATTTATTATTCTAATAAATTTTAACAAAGGGTTCTTTTTAGTAGATTTTTACTAATTCTTACTATTTTTTTTTTTGGCCAAATCATATAAGGTTTCTATTAATTTTTTCTATTTTTTTTTTCAAACCAAGAGGGTTTTTATGAACCCTTTTTTTTGCCAAATCATATAAGGTTTCTATTAATTTTTTCTATTTTTTTTCCAAACCAAGAGGGTTTTTATGAACCCTAAAAAATCCTCTCAATCCACCCCTGCGTGTCATGATACTTCTATCTTAACTCATAAAATATTGAGAAGTTAAACAAAACCTGACTACAAGTTGTGTCAAAGTCTAAGGGAAAGTGTTGTAGAATTAAATTAACCTGCTTATCTCCTTTTAGGTTCCTATACTTACCAAGAATTTGATGTTTTCACGAGCTTAAACCACTTTTAGAAAATGTTTCTAAGATATGAGAACTCTTGATATTTCATACAATCTTTGAATTCGAAAGTAAAATTTTAATTTTAAATCGTTCCTACAAGGATGAGTTTTGAGTAAAGAAAACCATGACATGCAACTTAAACAATATGTTCATGAAAACACGTACCAAGTAGAGGTACATAAATTGTTTTTTTTAATACCTGGTTCCGAGTATGGTCGGGTATTGGAAACTCGGGTAGGGTTCGACATTGGCGAAGCCCCCCCCCCCCCCCACACCAAATTTTCCCGAAACCGGGGGGGGCAACGTATATACCTATACGAAAGTACTATTCATAACACTACGCATCGAAAAGTTCGGGTGGGGGGGGGGGCGGACATACACTATCCTGCGCCCCTAGGGTTCTGGCACGGACATGGATGAGAAAAACCATACATTACGTACCCGGGTAGGGTATGACCAGGTTTGGGTATAAACATGTATTGGAACCGGGTATAAAAACCCGGTTTAAAAACTAAACTTTTTTTTATTATTTTACAAAAAGGTAAATTCGTTTAAAAATTAAATTTGGTTTGTAATTTGTAAAACTAATTAAAGTAATTACAATAACATAAATTCACTCAATTATTTGCTTTATAATATGCATTTTTTTTTAAAACTTAAATATAAAAGTTGTGAAGCAAACATAAAAATATAGTTTAAAAGTTCGGGTGTTCTATTAGTATTAAAACCAGTATTGGGTATAGGTAGAACTGGGTTTGGGTATAGGGTATAATTGGTTCTAAGTATTTTCGGGTACAATTATTGAGCTCAAAATGTATACCATATTCATACCCTACATGTAGGGTTGGGCTTGATTAAAGGTATAAAATACCCGGTACATAGTTTAAAAGTTCGGGTGTTCTATTACTAGTTACGAGGTCCATCACGCTCCCTATAGCCTACCAGCCCAATACAATCCACATCACGATTCTTTTATTTTGGCCTAAGAATCTTAGTTAAATTGCTTTTTTATAAGATTAGGTTAGTAGTTTTATTAATCAGATAATTATTCAAATAAATTAAGTTCATTTTTAATTAATTTAAAATTTTAAAAAATAAACAAAGCCATTGTCTCCGATCGCAGGCAAATAGGGGTTACAATTCAATAAAAGTACTCCGATTTACAGGGGGTCCGGAGGGTCCCTGACTGTTCAGTCGCCTGAACTTGGTGTATAGTGTAGTACTCGGGCGATATTTTTACAGATTGCCCTTTGATTATTTTTGACAAGGCATTATTTTTTTTATTTGATATTAATTGGTTTTGTCAATACTTGTCACACAGGTGCAACATGTTGCAATTCATAGAGCAAAATCATGCTTATTGGGAAGTTGTGTTTGGCCTACATTTACTATGTACGTCAATGATTTTGATTGTTTCTTGTATAAACAAGCCTTCTACACTTTCATTTCACTTTTTTCACACTCAAAACACTCTCAAACTACTGAAAATACAAGCTTGAGGCAGATTACTTGCAAGATTATAAGTGAGCTTCAAACTCAATTTCCTTTCTCTTCATAAATTCTTGCTTCAACTTCTTTTTTGCCGGAAAACTCAACATTTCAATCCCAAACCTCTTTGTATCCTTAGATCGGATCTTTAGAAACCTTTTTTCTGGCAAAAACTGTTTTCCGACACCGGAAACTAACAGCGTTAGGGTTCCGTTAGTCAGGATCCAATGGTGGCCAATATGTCAATAATTGGGACTGCTAGTGGTTATTTTTTTATTTTTAAGTTGAAAGTTGAGATTATTAAAATCCAATATTTCTAAATTAATTAAATATGTTAAAAAAAAAAAAATTAATGTAGAAACTAGAAAGCTTTCAACGATAAAGCAAAAGATATAACTAAAAGCCGTTGATATTTATTAGTTATTACTAGCACCCTGGTCCCAATGTTCATTTTTACATTTTGGTCCTTACAATTATATAATATTTACAACTTCATGTAATATAAATCGAGGTGAGTATGTATGAGTCCTCTCTCTGTTTGTTTATCTTCTGTGTGTGTGTAAAGGAAGAAACCCCTAAGCTAATATGATGTCGTCTCACAATAATAATAATAATAAACTTCAACGTCGTCGTTTAGGTGGTTACAGCGTGCATATGAATTCCACAACTGATTATAAGTTAAATTCTGGTTCGATTTATACACTCATTTCATCTACATTACCTCTCCTTACACCCACACGCAAGCAATATGGCGGTTATGATGAATTTTCAAACTAAATCTCAAACTCATCGATTGTAAGTATGAATTTGTGCTTGTTCTATGCAATTTCATCTCATATTCAACTGTTTGGTACATTGATCAGTGTTTTCAGGTTCAAATTTTAGGTTTAATCTATTAATGCGTTTCTGTTTGTATGTAGTTTGAGCCAGAGATCTGCATCATCATCGTTCGGTTCACTTAGCCTCAGCCTCAGGAGGTATGGATCCAGTAATCGATTTGAGTTCGTTGTTTGATATTGATTCGTGCTGATTGATTTATGTGTAGTGTACTGATTGATTCGAGTTCGGATTCAATAGCTTTTGTTTTTAATAGGAAGTGAACTTAGTTGCTAATTACGTAAATGTTATAATAATATTGCAATTGATTTTACTTCTATGAATTGAACTCGTTAGGTTTTGGTTATGAATACTTGCTGCTGTATTGTTCGTTTACGTGTTGTTTTGATCTGATCTGATCGAGTGTTAGTCAATGTATACTCATTGATTCGAGTTCCTTAATTCATTTTGAACGTGTTTGATTTTGTTAGGTTTTGGATATGAATAGTTGCTCTATTATGTGTTGTTTTGGTGCATCTCTTTAGAAATGGAGGTCTGTTTGGCTTGATTTGTGTAGATTCAAAATTATTATCAACATAGTTCATATTTGAGATTTGAAGATTGAGTGATAGGTATTATGTGTTACATCTCGCAAGTCGTGACAGAATGAGTGTTTGTTTTGCTCACATTACAAATTAAGAAAAGTTTTATATGCCTATTCGGATGGATTAATCAATGTTGACTGCATACCACGAAAAGTGGAATAAATCTGTTGGATAGCTTGCTATAGGTGGTTATTTTGTATGACTTAAAACTGTGAAACTATATACACATATATGTGTGTTAGAGAGAGAGAGAGAGAGAGAGAGAGACAAGTTAAGACTAATCTATAACTAGGTTGAAACTGCTAAATATGTTTTCGTGCTAGTTTTACATATGTTTCACTAGGATATTTGTACGTTTTCTCATATGATTCCATTGTCGCTGTTGCTTTAAGAGTACAATTACCGCTCTAACTTTGGTTGTTAGTGTCGCACTCTTGCCAATTAACCTGTTCCTTGTTTGAATGAGATTGATTTTAGTTCGTTGTGAATGTACCGGCATGATATGCGTGCATGTATATTAAAAGTATTACCTTATTATGTATATTAAAAAGATATATAAAAAACAGATTTGGATTCAATGAAATTTAAAGATAGATTTAAGTGAAGGCAAGCTTTGTGTAATTTGAAAGATTGTATACCCGAATCAACTAAACCGATTGAAGTAAACTACAAAATGATGAAGAATATAAAAAATGAGCGGAAATATTATTGTGTATCAGAGGTTACATAGGAGACATAACACATCTAGTTATAGAGGCGTTGCGTCAAACTAAAACATGCAGATCAACTAAGGTAACGAAACAATAAAAAACATGCTCTAAACCGTAAATATACCTGTTAGCTTATGTTTTGCATATGACAGAGGGAGATTTTAACTAATTTGTAACTGACACATATTTTTACTTAACAGAGAGAATGATTGTGATGTATACAGGGGAGTAAAACTAATTATCTCAATAATAAATAATAATTAGTAATTATTCAGACTGGTTACTGAGCTTATATGATCTTATGTTTTTTAGTTTCTCCAACAAAATAGATACACGGGTTAACTCAATTGTTGGGTTGGGGTTGGGATTTCGTATGTATTGATCATTCGTAAACAAGCAACATTGCTTCTTATGCTCACTTGCTATAGTCAAAGTTGTGCTGTACAGGTGGTGTATTTATCAGTTTTAAATCTCTTTTTGTAGTACTTTAATTTCAAGTTTCTATTATTAATTGTTCATAAATCAGGCTAACGGGTTGGATTTCACAAAGAGTAGTTTGTGAACAAATTTTGTGGCTATTGATTTGATCAGGATGGGGTTGCCAGGCAAATAGATCATTACGGGTCAATTTAGAGACATTACACACTTTGACTTTCAAAAGTCAAAACACCAGATTTGGTTCAAATTTAAAACAAAATTATTTCATGTGTTTATAGATATCATAGTTCGAAGGGATTGATTTCTACATGGTGAAAGTGACCGTGATAGTAGACCGATAATTGTTTAGCTAACATCATATATCAATAATTAATGTTTTGTTACTTCTTGTATTGGCTTTCTAAAACGTCTCTTTTTAAATATTGCAGAACTGCTTTGCCTCCTCGCCCTCTTATTTTGAGGGCGTGTGCATCTAATCCCGACCATGATCGGTTAGTGATTATTTTAGTATTTTTTTCCTGATATTTTTGTGATTAATTTTTCAAACTTCTATCTTTCACAGATTTTTTATCTTGAAAAAAGGGGCAGTAGTAAAACTGAGAATCAAGGAGGTTTTGGAGGCTGCTTCTCAGGAGGCTGAAGCTGACATTGAAGCTGATCTTTATGCTGCTGAAGATTCCAAGATTCATGAAGTGGTGGTAAGTTTTCATGAGTTTTTATTGAAAATGATAAAAAAAAAAAAAAAAACTTTAGCATAATGAGTTCTTTAATGATTTTATTCAGGAGAAGAGGCCAAAGAGTCTTTGGGGATTTGTGTCTCGTGAGGTCATAAATGCAATTTTGGGCGTCGAGATGTTTGCGATGTTGAGCATGTGCATCGGTTTCAAAAATTGGGTGAAACAATACCCAATAGTACCGATTTTGTTGTTTGTCTCAGTGATCGCTTTGAAGTATGCATTGTATAAAGCAGGTATGACACCTGACAAATAGAGACTAGATTTGATTTAGTTGATAAACAGAAATTGTTAATGATAGATAGTATGGAAAGATACCTTGGAATATGAATTTGGTTGTTAATAATCAGTAGTAGATTGATAAATGATGGACTGTTTCTTAGTATGCTGTCATGCTCATCTTTCTTTTGGTTGAAAGATCCAAAGGGTTCATGTTTCTTAGAAAGCTCCTCTGTTTGAAATGAAATATCTTTTTTTTTGGAAATAAGGTTTTATATTAATTGGATAATGTTTAAATAAGTTACACTGTTTCAGAAAATACTTGCCAAATAAATTGTATAATAATGACCCAAACCCCTTAAATACAAATGACTTGGAATAAATTACCATTGCATATCAGACCAATCAAAAAGGTTGTATACCTGCCTAAATCATGCCCGGTATCTTTTTTTGCGCATAGTTATAATATTTAAAGTAAATGTGTTTTCTTTCTCAAGTAATCATCTACCATTTATATATGCTGGCCGTCTAAGTTGCTATTATCCTTGAAGCTGTTGTAATATGTATGTTGGCAAAGATATAGTTTTTGAAAATTTAGGCTTGAAATAGAACTATCTATCCGGATTCGTGAAGTGAATGAATGGTCAATACATATAATTTAAACTCAAAAATTACATTTACTAAAAATACGCTTCTGATGGATTTGATCCGGTTGGCTATTACCAAAAAGAACATTTTATACGTATATGGGTTGAATCGCCACACATACAAACATACCATTGTTTTGTCTGATCGTCTATCTTGTGCTAGATTGCAATTGTTGGTCACGTGGGTGACACTTTATGTTACGCTTGTCGGAGCTTACCCTTTTGAGGATCCCATAGACCCTCTAAACCATGAAATTGTTTTTGTTTACAATGGCACTTTAATTTCATGTTGCTGCTTTTCTTTATAGGTGAATGAAACTTATGATTGTTTGTATGTATGTATGTATGCCCTTGGCATTTCGAAACCAAACTTATACCATGGTAAGTATTTTAATTGCCATGCTTAACACCCATCAACTTATCATGTGAGTTAAATCAACTACTTGATTTGCCATTTGAATAACCCGTCATCATTTTCTTTATGTTTTAGAGATCGTTTATTGCTGTTTATTATATTAAACATGTGTTAATTTTACGTTTTTCAATTTTGTTGATAGAGCATTTCTTCATATTTGATTTTGTGAAATTGTTAGGTGGTTGGGGAGTTTGTATTGTTCACCCATGATGATGTTGTCTTTGTACAAGAAGCAGATGTCAAACCAGTAAGTAATTTGATTCTGAATTTATGCGGGTCAAATGCAGAAGCTCATATAAACATGTTAAATGAAACGGATCAAAGGAGGGTTAAGCAGGTTCTTGATCATGTATACAAAAACTTAAATTACTTTGCAACAGTGCTTTCTTCATATGAATTTCTAACTTCATTACATTCTATATCATGCTGTCAGAAGTTTTACGCCCTCCATATGAGTCCTCAACGTTACTTGCTCATAGAACACCACTCGCGGTATGACTCCCTTTATTTTTTTACTTCTTTTTTAATATATATTTTTTTATCAATGATTTTTTAGGCTTTTCATTAACTGAGGCGACACACGGGAATATTCGGTTCATGACTTGTAGCTGTCGACGGTTCACAATTGTTGATGTATAGAAGGACTTCTTTATTAAGCTAACCTGCTTGTTGATGTATTAAAAACAATAATATTTTAGCATGTATTAAAAACAAGTTAAATGAAAAATTAATAGAGTAAATGTGAAAATGACAATTGATGTCGTATGTTAATTGAAATAAAAAGTTCTCTGATATTTGGCAGGCTTGTTAAAAAAAACCGGGTACCCGTATGGACGGCGGCGGCGGATCTGTGGATGGCGGCAGATCTGTATAGGGGGAGAGAATTTGTAGAGAGAGAACTGAGAGAGAGAGAGAGTATGTGTGTTTTAGAGAGAGATGGAGAGTTATATATGTAATATAATATATAGGGTCAGGAGTTAGGGAAAACGGTGAAAAGTGTGTGTGAGAGAGAGTATTTGTGTTTTAGAGAGAGATAGAGAGTTATTTATATGTTATATAATATATAGGGTCAAGAGTTAGGGGAAACGGTGAAAAGTGTGAGAATGGTGAGAACGCTTATGGATCGTCAGATCAAAACAATCCGTGGACTAGATTGGTGCGGTGACATTTTCGTAAATAACATCAATTTTATTACTTGAACGTGCTTCATTAAGGGTAAAAGGGTATTTTTAATGCTCTAATTTAAAACGCCAAATTAAAGAGCAAGACACCATTCAAAACGACTAAAACATCATTAAATACAAAACGCTAAACCTTGATGATAAAACGCGTTGCAGACTTAGCAGGTAGATGGAACAAATAGTAACTGAAAGTCAATTATTAAGATTTATTACAAAAAATCTCTCCTAAACTACGCGCCAAAAACATCATTTTATAAACGACGTTACCATCGCTTCCATCATCACTTCCATTGATCATGCTAAAAACACCATCTTTAACCAAAACGCAAATTAAAAAAAAAAAAAAAAAACCTGAAAGGAAGAAAAATAGCAACCATCATTTCATGGAGATACACCCTCATAATCAGAAGATTCGTGATCCATTTTGACAACAGAAGAAGAGTGTTTGTTAAAACAATCAAAGCCATTTTGAACATGGAAGAAGAGGTACAGAGGGGGATCCTAGCACTTGGCGTCCCTCTTGATAACCACTACTATGATAAAACACATACGGTTATAAGAAGATTAATCAGAAAATTTGGACCAAACAAAGCAAATGCAAAAATGGACCCAGCCATCACATCATGGCGTTTTGATGAAGACACATACATGGTCACCGTTATATGTGACGACAGAGCGCAGAAAGACTACATTCTTGAATACATCATGACCAAGCAGGGTCTTGGGTTCCTTGAGGAGTTACACAACGCCACATATTTGGACACATACATCATGTACATAAAATTGGCGTTGTTGCAGGACATGTTTAAATGGAGGCTTCAAATTCTTTAAGAACAACAAGCCAATGAAAGTGATGACTTGGATGAGAGACTGGAAGAAGAATCCGAAGAAGAAGACGAGGGGAGTGATGGATACTTCTCAGACAAAGTCCCCTTTTGACGAGGAGTTTTATTTTTTTTTTCTTTTGTGTATTTTTTTCTGTGTTTATTATGTACTTTTCAAATAATAAAATACTATATTTCTCTCATTAGTTACAAAATGCCAAAATGCCACAAAAGCCATTAAATACAAAACGCCAAAAAGAATCCGAAGAAGAAGACGAGGGGAGTGATGGATACTTCTCAGACAAAGTCCCCTTTTGACGAGGAGTTTTATTTTTTTTCTTTTGTGTATTTTTTTTCTGTGTTTATTATGTACTTTTCAAATAATAAAATACTATATTTCTCTTATTAGTTACAAAATGCCAAAATGCCACAAAAGCCATTAAATACAAAACGCCAAATAATAAAAAAAAACTATTTTTTCTATGTAATTTTTCTGTGTCTTAGTTAGTGTTTTATCATCTTGGTCTACAAAATGTCATTAAATATAAAACGTTAGACTTGAAAGATGGGACGTATTACAGCCTTAACAGATAAAGCTAAACAAAACAGTAAATACAAACAGTAACTGAAACGACTGATACTTTGTTACTAGCATTTATTATAATAAAATCATGCCTAAACTACGCGCCAAAAACATCTTATAAAAACAAATGTCGCAACACCTTCCATTGATCCGACACGTTGGTCTTCGAATCCCATACCCGACCATGCGGTAAATATTTTACCGTATCCCAAGCCCGTATAAGGAAAAATAGGTTATGGGTATTTACCTGAGCTAGCTCCTGTCTTAAATTGCAAGATTTAATATAACTCAACCGTATTCAATTAAGTAAGCATAGGTACAATTTACCGGAAGGCTCTAGTCTGGAATGATGGTATAAATAACCAATTAGAATGCTAACGGGTCTTATTTAAGTCATAGACTTAAACCGGCTAGCTTAAAGTATGAAAATGGTACGATACACTAGATTAAGCGATGGCCGGAATAGAATGTTATTTATACCCAACAAGTATGAAGATTTGTATAATATGGGTAAACTAACTACATTCTGGATTTTGAGATAAAAATGATAAGGTTAAACCCGCTTCGGTAAACTTACTTAAACTAGTTACGTAAGTCTAATCGTACGCGTATAAGCGATTACGAGTAACCGGATTAGACATATACAAGTTCCACAAGTATTATGCTTAAAACATGTTATAATATTAGTAGGTTACTAACATGTATGCCCATTAAGATTTTAAAATCGAATTAAGCCTCATAAGGGCATTTTGGTCCTTTCACACATAGTTTTAAGGACTTATTTGGGGATTATGAGTTCGTGACTTATACTTACTGTAAAAATATTCAAAATGATTTATAAAATCACTAAGTAATAAGTCTTAGGTGATAAGTATGGTTTAAAACCATACTATGCGCCTAATCGGCGTAAAAGTCGTTAAATGATGATATCAACGATGTTTTAGTAAATCTGATGTTATGACCAGCTTTGAATAGTTAAAATATTTTAATTGTCATAACATATCAGTAGGTAAAAGGTTTGACATGATTATTATGCTTAAAAACTAATTTAAACGCCTTAGGGGCATTATCGTCATTTAATGATACTTATCAACGACTTGTGTATAAACTCAGAATACAATCTAGCTTGACATCCCCAAATAATCCAAATTATGATATCATATCAGTAGGTAACAAGTTTTACCAACTAAGTATGCTTGAAGTCATTCTAGATGTAAAAAAGGCATTTTTGTCATTTTAAAAGCATGATTTACGACTATTTAAGCAATTTCAGTTTATGACCAGATTTATAACATCAAAATGTGCTAAGCATGTTATCATATCAGAATGCAACTTGTTTGCATGCTCATGTATGCTTAAAACCTTATTTTTAGTAAAAAGGGCAATTTAGTCAACTTTAAGCATAATAACGGAACTTGCATTAAAATCTCAAATCACTATATGACATGTAATATAAACTTAGGGAGTTATACTACATCATATTACGATCCTAACGGAAACTTAAATCAGTAGTAAACTAGTTCTAATTCGGTTCATAAATGAAAGTCAAAGCAGAAGTCGAACTTCGCGACTTCCGGTTGCGAACCGACCCTAAAACTAGAATTGACGAGCCGAACATGTTTACATATGTTCTAATAATTATTACCGAGTTGTTTAAGTGATAAAACATATTTTAAAACACTTTTAAACTCAAATCGTAATTATTTAAAATCTGACCTGTTGACTTTTTAAAATGTCAATACATTGACTCGTCAATTGACCAAGCAAACGTGATTCTTAGGAGGTGCCCTTTTGAGGGATAAACACCTACCTAATTACGACCACGTAGCCATGTTCTCCTCGAACAATGGCTGGATCGTTTAGGTCTAAACCGAAAGTCAAAGCGTTATTACGACGACTTCGACTTTTGGTCTTTAAACATATAAAAACCAAACTAGAGTGGCTAAGGATACTTACAACAGCTCCTTGCACGACAATTGAACTAAGAGGGAGTCTCCTTTTGATCAGGAAGCTCCAGAAATACTCAAGGAAGCTCAAGCAAGTGAGAGAGATGAAAATTTTGAATGAGCAAGGAATATGGCAACACAATGCCTCTATTTATAGTGTATGGGACTCCCTCAAGATCATCATACGTGTTTAGGGATGTTGTAAGATGGCTCCAGGTGTCCCAAGTGGTTTTAAAAACCATCAAACATCCATAGATTTCGAGTTTAACTTGTTTGGAGACCAAGGAAGAAGATAACCTACAGCTGTCCAAAGGATTTTGCCCAGATAGGGGCGTCGCCGCACGCGACAACAACATGGGGGAGGGCTCGCGCGACGCCACCACCCCAAATCTCAGCAAACAAGTTTTCAAACTTGTCACCTTTAGTCCCTGAAACTTTTTGTCACACCCCAACCAATGGCGGAATCATTAGAGCGGGACTTCTTCAAGATTGCAAGACACTTCATAACGTTATTTGTGACAATATTTAATTTAACCGATTTCATATCATAGTAAAATTGTCAAATATTACAAGAAATTCAAATAACAACATTGTTCAAACATAATAATAACAAAATTGATACAATACTTTAAACCTAAACGTCTAAGTGAGTATCTAGGCATCTTTGCTATTCCATTTCATAGCAATCTTTAATCATCAACCTGTAACATGTTAAAAATACAATTCAATGCAAAAGCAAAGGCGAGTATACAAGTTTAAGAATAAGTATAAGTATAAAAGTTTAAAAACGAATCCACATGGCAACTTAGTCTATACAAGATCAATATAACATGGCATGCAATATTTCTAGTTAACCCTTTGTTTACGCAAAATGATATAATTCAACATGACCACTAGTCTACTGGTGGTGCGTTACTCCTATCGCCCTATACATGTCAAATGGAGGCTCGTATTAAGCTAATGACTATAGTACATCCCATAAGTATGGTCCACGTATAAGCATCAAGTATCACTACATAGTATTCATGTATAAGGATTGTTTTCGTGCATTGCATAAAGAATATGTTTAAGTGTGCTTTAATAAATTAACATGTTACACACCAAAAGTGGTAAACATAAAAGGGGGTTGCGAGTATACTCACGGTTTTGCAAGTCTTCACTTGAAAGTCCGCGAGTTAGTTGTTGTTGGAGGTAGAAACACCAAGTCCTTCTACGCGAAGAAACAAAGTGTATGAGTTTCGGAGATTAATGGTAGATTAAGGATTTAGGAATTTAAAGCACAAGAACATATGTGTAAGAAAATAATCATCTCTTAACACAAGGTACTTGTTTTAACACTATGAAACCTCAAGGGTTAATGTTTTCATGAGTAGTATACTCATTAGAATCGTAACAAGTCTTATGTCTTAGATGATGTTATTCTAACACTTTGACGAATGAACACAAGTTCACCATCAAGGGTTCGAATGTTGAATAGTATATATATATTTAAGTATTATATGTATTATTATGTCCAATAGTCAAGCATGAGGTAGAAGATTAAATCTCCATTTAGGTACCTCTAAGTTTCATCGAAGTCATGTAGGAGGTAGGAGGTAGGAAGAGAAGTCTTCCATTTAGGTACCTCTATGTGTTCACCACTACACTTGTTGTAAGAACATACAAGGAGGGTCATGAACTAGGAATAATACAAGAATATAAACAACTACACTATGAGAAATCATCAAGCAATGTGGGGATTTTATGTTGGACAACCCAAGTTAGTCCATAATCACACCTTCTTCAAGCTTGAAGCTTGAACATCACTTGTGGGTTAAGAACCCTAATCAAAACAAAATTCATATGAGGTTTAACCTCTGGTTTTTGTAAGTCTCAGCCCTGTTTTTAAGCCCAACTAACCATACAAGTGGTTATGCGCATAAGGACGTGGGTTTGAGTAAGTTAGACTCAAGTTTAAGCAAGTATTAGTAAAGATTAATGAAAACAAACTTGAACAATGAACTTTGGAGCCTTTTTACCGCTGTTCCAGGGACTTGTTTGCTGTGAAACACCCATGGAATCGAAGCTAAGGTCAAGCTAAGTGTTATGGAAAAAGAATGAGCTAAAACGGATGAGAAATGAGTGAGTTATGCTCACTTTAGTGAAGAAGGATGCTTCTGTCCGAACTTGAACTTGCAGCTACGATTTTGGATGATTGAGAGAGTTGTGAGAGTGTTTGTAAAGTGAAAATGGCTTGGGGAAGCTTGGGTTTATATAGGGAATGAATTAGGGTTGGTTTAGATGTGTAATTAATGGCAAAAGCCCGGTTTAAACTCAAAACAACTCCAATCCCGCTCAAAATCGCGAAGTGAAGTGAGGGGACTAATCTGGGAGTTCTCTCGTGGCCTGCGAAGGTTTCTATGATAGTTTTCGCGGCCAGCAACAAGGGAGGAGGGCTGAAGTTTCATTTATTTGCAATTTGGCCCCTGAAGTTTGCAATTTAGGGTTTTTAGGTGTTTTAGGGACTAGTTTCGCCATAAAAGCATAGTTTAAGGCCAAATAAAGTATGAGTAACATAAACCAAGTATAATTAAGCGTATGAATGTAGTATTAAGTATCATCTAAGATCAAAACACGTTTTATACATAAGTTTCACATATTTACAAGTTTAGCACATAGTTTCCAAGAATTACGAATAAGCATCAATTGTTTCACGAAATAGAATGTATGAGCATGTATAAAGTATGTACAACATGTATGTAACAAGATATGAGTTTTATTTATGATCCAAGTCTTGTATTTTACAACGGTTACAAGGAAAGAACAATTACAAGAACAAAAAGTTTCCAAAAAATAGAAATACAAACAAGACTTGCTATAAAAGGAAAGTACAAAAGAGCAGGGCGTTACAGTCTCCCCTCCTTTAGGGAATTTCGTCCTGAAATTTAGGAAGATGTATTGAAAAGATGTGGATACTTCGTCTTCATGTCACTCTTTAGTTTCCAAGTAAATTCAGCGCCACGTTTTCCTTCCCATCGAACCTTGACGATAGGAATTTTACTGCGCCTCAATAACTTAACTCCTTGATCCATGATTTCGACGGGTCTTTCCACAAAGTGCAATTTTTTCGTTGACTTGAAGATCTTCGAGTGGAACTTGAAGTCCTTCGTCAGCGAGACACTTCTTTAAGTTGGATACATGGAAGACATGATGTACGTTGTTGAGTTCTTCAGGCAGGTCCAGTCTATACGCAACCTTGCCAATCCTTTAAAGGATCTTGAAAGGACCAACATAGCGAGGTGCAGGTTTCCCTTTCTTTCCAAATCGAACCACGCCCTTTAAAGGGGATACCTTGAGAAGTACGTAGTCACCCGTCTTGAATTCCAAGGGTTTGCGACGCTTGTCGGCGTAACTCTTTTGTCGGCTCCTGGCTTTCAGTAAGTTGTCTCGAACCTGTAAAATCTTGTCCGTTGCTTCTTGTATAAGCTCGAGACCAGTGAATTGAGATTCACCAATCTCGTTCCAACAAATAGGCGAATGACACTTGCGACCATACAATGCTTCGAAAGGTGCCATTTGAATACTCGCATGATAACTGTTGTTGTACGAGAATTCGATTAAAGGCAAGTGTGAGTCCCAAGTGCCACCAAAATCTATTATGCATGAACGAAGCATATCCTCTAATGTTTGGATAGTACGCTCGGTTTGACCGTCTGACTGAGCATGGAAGGCGGTGCTAAGGTTAAGAACATTACCCATAGCAGATTGAAAAGTTTGCCAAAGGCGAGACATAAAACGAGCGTCACGATCAGAAATGATGTGAATGGGGATACCATGACGACAAATGATTTCATCAGTGTAGATTCTAGCCAATTTCTCGACTTTGAAATCTTCACGAATGGGAAGAAAATGAGCTGATTTGGTCAATCGATCAATGATCACCCAAATACTGTCATGACCAGAAGAAGTACGAGGAAGTTTGGTGATAAAATCCATGGCAATGCTTTCCCATTTCCAGACATAAATTTCTGGTTGTTTGAGCAAACCAGAGGGACGTTGATGTTTGGCTTTTACCTTCGCACAAGTGAGACATTTAGCAACGTAGGAGGCGATATCTCTCTTCATTCTAGGCCACCAATAGGTCGTACGCATATAGTGGTACATCTTATCAGCACCAGGATGAACAGAGTATTTCGATTTGTGTGCCTCGTTCATCAGAAAGTCTCGAAGGTTCTCACGATTATGGATCCAGATACGATTGAGGTAGTATAAAATACCATCAGGTTTGGACACGAGTTCATGTTCTCTAGCGCCTCGTATCTCAACAGAGAAACTACCTTCGTTAATGGAGGCATATTGAGCTTCACGAATACGACATTGAAGATCGTTAACGAGTTGGAGACAACGGATACTCTTCACATGAGTTTTACAACTAAGAGCGTCGACTACTACATTCACTTTACCTGGATGGTATTTGATTTCGCAGTCGTAGTCGTTTAATAGTTCCACCCAACGACGTTGACGCATGTTCAGTTCCTTTTGATTGAAGATATGTTGTAGGCTCTTATGGTCAGTGAAAACCACACACTTCGTACCATAAAGGTAGTGTCGCCAAATCTTTAATGCAAAAACAACTGTGCCAAGTTCAAGGTCGTGAGTAGTATAATTCTTTTCATGTATTTTGAGTTGTCTCAACGCATAAGCGATGACCTTGTCTCGTTGCATAAGCACACACCCAAATACAAAGTTTGAAGCATCGCAATATACGACGAAGTCGTCATTACCATCAGGAAGTGCTAGGATATGAGCATTACAAAGCATGTCCTTGAGAGTTTGAAAAGACTCCTCTTGTTCGGGACCTCAAACAAAAGGTTTCTCTTTTTGAGTCAAGGAGGTCAAAGGAACAACGATCTTGGAAAAGTTGGAGATAAAACGACGATAATAGCCAGCAAGACCAAGAAATGAACGAATTTCGGATGGAGATTTTGGTGCGATCAAATTCTTCACATCTTTGATTTTAGCGGGGTCAACGTGAATACTAAGTTCGTTGACAGTATGACCAAGAAAAAGAACTTCTTTTAACCAAAATTCGCACTTGGAGAATTTGGCGTATAGACGTTCAGTATGAAGAAGTTGAAGGATAAGACGCAAGTTTTGCTCATGTTCTCCTTGTGTCTTGGAATAGATAAGAATATCATCGATGAAGACGATCACGAAATGGTCAAACCAAAGGGCATGACCACGAACTCGTAGTGACCATATCGTGTACGAAAATCGGTTTTAGGTATATCTTCTTCGAGGACTCGAAGTTGATGATACCCAGAACGAAGATCGATTTTTGAAAAGCAGGTCACGCCTTGCAATTGATCGAAGAGATCATCGATGCGAGGAAGAGGGTATCGGTTCTTGACAGTAAGCTTGTTGAGCTCACGATAGTCAATACACATTCGGAATGACCCATCTTTCTTTTTGACGAACAAAACGGGAGCGCCCCAAGGAGAAGTACTAGGGCATATAAAGCCTTTATCAAGAAGCTCTTGGAGTTGACTCGAGAGCTCTTGCATCTCTGGGGGTGCTAAACGGTAGGGAGACTTAGCGACAGGCATAGCTCCAGGCACTAAATCAATGCGAAAGTCGACAGAACGAGCAGGAGGTGGACCAGGAAGATCGTAGAGAAACACTTCGGGAAAATCACGTACGACGGGAATGTCGCTTATGCTTGGGCTTTTGTCCTTCTTTTCCACAATATGGACGAGAAAGGCGAAGGTACCCTTGCGTAAGCATTTGTTCGCTTGGATACACGACATAAGCTTGAGACCTTGAGAAGGTTTCTCGCCATACACGTGTAGAGAATCACCGTTTGGAAGAGGAAGGCGGATAAACTTTTCAGAACAAACGACTTCAGCACGAATTCGCCTAAGCCAATCCATGCCTACTATGATGTCAAAGCTACCCATTTGCATAGGTATAAGGTTGATTGAGAAATTATGATCGTTAAGAATCAAGGAACACTGAGAAAGGACGGAATCCATAGTGACGGTTTTACCATCAGCGACTTCGACAGCAAAAGATCTTGGTAACTTAGAGCGTTTATACTTAAGCAAAGGTTCAAATTCTAACGATACAAAACTTTTATCGGCGCCAGTATTAAACAGACAAGAAGCATAAACATGGTTCACAAGAAACGTACCAGTGATCACATCGTTGGCATTTTGGGCCTGAGCAGTAGTGAGGAGGAAAGCTCGGCCTCTAGCAGGTTGTTGAGCCTGTTGCTGCTGCTGTTGTTGTTGCTGCTGTGGAAGTTGATAACGGTGGGGACACACATTGGCTAGGTGCTTAGGATCACCACACTTAAAGCATGCTCGCACAGGAGCAGCTTGAGGTTGCACTTGGTTAGGAGCAGGGTTTGCCACAAGAGCTTGATTCTGGTTGTTTTGGGTTTGAGGGAGGTTTCGACATCGGTTAGCAAAATTCCCATACCTCTGACAGTTGACGCATTTGCGACAGGGTACGTGGTTAGGATGGTGAAACAAACAGGTAGTACATTGGGGATGAGACCCAACGTAGCCTTGTCTTGGTGGTTCAGTGTTTGCGGGGGTAACGACGGCTAATGTTTGCAAAGGTTGGGGGTTTGGTGGAGTGACGACCGCACAATTATGGCTTGAAGCCTTCCGCTTCTTGCCTTTGTTCTTTTTGGATTGGGAGGATGAAGGTTCAACAGTGGTAGTATCGGTGGTATCAGTGACAGCTTGATGAGCACTCTTCGTTGAAACCTTGTCATAGGTTCCATGAAAACGCAATTGTTGTTAAGCTCGATGGCTATGGTATAGACTTCCTCTATGGTTTTAGGGCTAGCAGAGGCAAGGTGGTTTGTCACGGAAGGTGTAACACAACGAATAAATTTGGCTATGGTTTTGGGGACGGAGTCTACCTGTCCAGGACAGAGGACAATTAATGGCTTAAAACGGGTAATCAGACCATCCATGTCGCTCCCCTTTGGTGTTAAGTGCCAGAACTCGTTCTCCAACTTTTGGAGTTCGTGAGGAGGACATAAGTGATCTTTCATAAGCTGCTTAAGCTCATCCCAAGGTAACGCATGCGCAACTTCGTTTCCCCTCTTGTTGCGTTCGGTGTCCACCACTCGAGTGCCCTCGAGCGGAAAACACCAGTCGCATTCAGAGTTCGAAGTTCCTCAGGACATCCACTTTGTAGAAAGGTAAGCTCGATCGCATCAAACTAATTCATCATGGCGGTAGCGCCATCTTTTCCACTAAACTCCAAGGGTCTACAAGCCATAAATTGCTTGAATTGGAAGGTCAATTTGGGTGTTTCCACCTTTGAATCAACGGAACCATGTGGAGAGTCGGGGTTAGGTTGAAGCTTGCTCACAATGTCGGGTATTACTTTAGCCATTTGCTTGGCCATGAATTTCATACAATCCTTTTTCGACATCGTGTCGGACTTAGTGGTGGATGTTGAATCTTTCTTCAACACGGCGTTGGAAGACATCTAAGAGTTGAAGAGAAGGAATGGATGAGACTTGATCATAAATTGAAAATAAGTTTTGCATGTATAAGCATGTATGCATCATGTATCACGTATAATTCAAACAAGTGTAAGATTTCAACATGTAGTCACAAGTATAAACACATAAGAATGCATATAAAGAGTATAAATTTAGTTTGTTCATGAGAATTATTATTATTTTTTATTGCGCGAGACGTGCGAATTGTGTAACGGTTTTGAAACGAACGAAGTAACAAGTATAAAAATCACATATAAATTGAATCACATAAAAGAGAGGCTCATAAAACATAGGATTGTTTCGGGTAGAGAAACATCGATTATTCCAAAGTGAATCGAAAGCTCTTTCAAATTAGAGAAACGTGCTTTGGCCTATAGGTAAGATACTCTCATCGAGAAGCGATTAACGGTATCTTAGCCTTCCAGTTACTACACATCTCTAATCGATTGAAACAATCAAAACTTTGGCAAGATTGAAAATCGAGGAACGGGACTTAATTGACAAGATGCGGGTTTCACCCCTAACTTGGCGATTTCGTACCCTAATGTGGTTGGTACTCGTCGGGTCAAAATATAATTTTGACGCGTTGACGGGGGTCCACTAGAGTTTGAATTGGAAATTTACCATTAAGATGTGGATTTCACTCCTAGCTTAATGGCGTAATTTCGTGCAAAATACGAATAAGCGGAATGAGAGTCGTTCACCAAATTGTGGGTTTCACGCCTATTTTGGTAAACTCGTCTCTTTTGTATAAAGAGTGTCTTCAAGTTTTCAAGGTATTGTGTAAATTGTCTTAGGAAAGACATTAAGTAAATATTAAGACCAAGAAGAAGAGAAACAAGCAAAGTAGGAAGAATAACATTTTAAGCATATAACAAGAATGGTTAAAAATATGGTTCCTACTATAGACTAGGTCGAACATGGCAATTCTACCTAATTCCCTATAGTTGTGGCTCTGATACCAATCTGTCACACCCTAATCAATGGCGGAATCATTGGAGCGGGACTTGTTCAAGATTGCAAGAGACTTCATAACGCTATTTGTGACAATATTTAATTTAACCGATTTCATATCATAGTAAAATTGTCAAATATTACAAGAAATTCAAATAACAACATTGTTCAAACATAATAATAACAAAATTGATACAACACTTTAAACCTAAACGACTAAGCGAGTATCTAGGCATCTTTGCTAGTCCATTTCATAGCAATCTTTAATCATCAACCTGTAACATGTTAAAAATACAATTCAATGCAAAAGCAAAGGCGAGTATACAAGTTTAAGAATAAGTATAAGTATAGAAGTTAAAAAAATGAATCCACATGGCAACTTAGTCTATACAAGATCAATATAACATGGCATGCAATATTTCTAGTCAACCCTCTGTTTACGCAAAAAGATATAATTCAACATGACCACTAGTCTACGGGCGGTGCGTTAATCCTATAGCGCTATACATGTCAAATGGAGGCTCGTATAAAGCTAATGACTATAGTACATCACATAAGTATGGTCCACGTATAAGCATCAAGTATCACAACATAGTATTCATGTATAAGGATTGTTTTCGTGCATTGCATAAAGAATATGTTTAAGTGTGATTTAATAATTTAACATGTTACACCCCAAAAGTGGTAAACATAAAAGGGGGTTGCGAGTATACTCACGGTTTTGCAAGTCTTTGTTGGGTTTTTCTCATGTTTATCAAAGTAATTTCATCCTTATGAAATAAAACGCAGCGGAAATTATTATTTAAAACATGTTACTTACAAGATATAAAACCCATTTTATATGTAAAACCCAATCCCGGATCCATATACGAATATGCATGCTATCAAAATAAAACACAACCATAGAGTATTTAGAATACTACCTTCCATGGAGTAATGGATATGAAGAAGATGGTGATGCTTCTTGAACGGTTGCATTCAAGTGTAGAAGACCTCAAGCTTGTATACCCCAAGCCTTCCAACAAACACCTTAGTTTTAGCTAGGATTTCTACACTTATGGACTCACTAGAAAAACCCTCTTGACAACCATCTCATGGCCGAAATTTTAAGAGTATTTGCTAGAGTCCTTGCACTTGAAATTGATCTTGAAAAATTCCCTCATGGAACCCTTCCATAACCGAAATTTGAGAGAGAGTTTTAACAAGTTTTACACTTGAAAATCATCTACTAAAATGCTCTCTCTTGGCCGAAAATTATGAAGGAGTTTTCAAGTTTCTTGCATTTTTATTTGTCATACAAATATTTAAATCATGTGAGAGAAAAGCCATAATCAAGTCCCAATCAAAACTCATGCATTTGCATGTACATGCATTGGACCACATTTTCATCCATTCAAGCTTCATGCAAATATGACAACATGCATGGAACCTCATTGGACAAGAATCTTTTGGGAAGACCCCATGGGGGGGGGGGGGGTGGCGGCCTACTTATGTTTTAAAAAAAAAAATCAAAATTTCTTTTATAAATTTAATTTAAGTCTTGTTTAATTTTATAACTTTTATAAAATATAACATCTCATGTTTACAAGACTTATACAATCTTTTAAAATGTTATTTAACCCGTTAAATAACAAAATAAAATATTCTCTCAAAATAAATTATCCATATAATTTATTAGTTTGTCAAGTGCAATTATTTAGAAAACCGATTTCTAAATATTCTAAGTGTTAATATTTATTTGTTTGATCATATCACAAATAAATATTCTAAGTGTTTGTCTAGCTTGTATTTGGGTATGACTCGACTTGGATCATAACGTACTAGCCACATCAATTTAATATGTGTCTTGGGCATACAGAGTCCAACAATCTCCCACTTGCACAAGATACATAGAATATTGATGCAAGCAGTAAATGACGCCTAACTACGGTTTACTACCCCTAATACGTATGACTATATGTGCCATTCAATAACATCATCCCCTTCAAGTCCCTTACTTGAAAATGATTTAGGCGAATCTATCATTTATCCTTTCGTTACAGATGTCATGTCAAATCCAGAGACACAGAGTGATCACTCTCTATTGATTTAACTTTAACAGGCCTTAGACATCTTACTCTCAACGAATAAGAGGAACAAATCCCGTCTTGACTACATACGTCTCTCACAATCACCTTGTACCACACCTGAGCTTTGCCTTATGTACTGTCATGTTACTGACAGCGAAGAAATAAGTCAAGGTACAATATTTGGTGAATATCAAGACCCAATATGTATCTCAGGTCAGAGGATACTACGATATTCTCCTTTACTCAAATTTACTTATGACCAATCACAGATGATTCCATGCAGTAATATTTGAGAGCGAGTCAGTCGAATATTTGTATCCCACAAATATCTATGAACTTTGGCAGCAACACTTTGCTCTATATTCATTCTAAATGAATATCCACCAATCCAAATTCATAATAGTCTTACATTCATATTTATTCCCACAAGTATGATCGACTACGGACATTTAGAATAAGTAACTTATTCACGGATTTAAACATGCTAAAATGGAACATAACTCAACATACCATGAAGAGTTATAATAACAATTGTTCCAATATCCAAATACAAAATAGATCAAATCCAATCACTAGAATATCGAAGTCCTAAGGCACAAGTATGACCCTTCATGCTTTGCCCGTTAAAGGAGCTTCGTGAGTGGATCCGCAATTTTTGATCAGTGTGAACTTTGCGAATACATATCTTTCCCTTTTCAACTTCATCCTGTATGTAGTTGAAACTCCTCTTAATGTGTTTAGTCTCTTGATGTACACGAGGTTCCTTGATTTGATCAATCACACCATCGTTATCACAAAGATCTCTTGGGGCCTTAATGGCAGGGACTACCCCTAGATCGGCAATAATTCAAGTGGTAGATCCATATGAATTATCTCAATCAATGAAGCAGCGATGTATTCTGATTATGTAGTGGACAATGCTACCCTGATTGTGATCGAGAACCATCTCGATTAGTTTGGAAACTCATATCTATGTAACCCTTTACAACGAATTCCGAAACTCGCATCCCTGTAACCCTTTACAACGAGTTTTTCTTCACCAGATCTATATATTAGAAATATATCCTTAGTCCTTCTAAGGTATTTCAATATATATTTTAACAGTCACCCAATGACCGTTACTCGCTGGTATCTTCTCGTCATGCTTAATGCGCATGAGATGTCCGGTCCAGTGCATATTATTACATACATAATGAATCCTATAGCAGACGCATATGGGATTCCTTTCATTTTTTCTTGCTCATCCTTTGAGCTTGGACATTGAGACGCACTCAATATTGTCCCCTCTTGAATAGGTACCAAACCTTTCATAGAGTTCTCTATCTTGAACCTTTTCAAGATTTTGTCAATGTATGCATTTTAGCTTAAACCTATCAAGTGCCTTGATCTATCCCTATAGATCTTTATTCCCAAAATATAGGCGACTTCTCCAATATCCTTAATGGAAAAACAACTTCCAAGCCAGGCTTTCACACCTACCATGGTTGTAATATCATTTCAATATAGTAGAATGTCATTGACATGCAATACTAAGAAAGTAATGATGCTCCCACTAGCCATATTCCCTAATCTCTTCATCAAAACGGTGATTCCAACTTCTAGATGCTTGTTTCAATCTATAGATTGATTTCTTTAACTTGCATACTTTGTCAGGATGTTTTGGATCGACAAAACCTTCAGGCTGAACCATATAGACATCTTCATCAAGATATCTATTAAGGAAAGCCGTTTTGACATCCATTCGCCAAATCTCATAATCATATTATGCATGTATGGCAAGTAATATCCTTAATTGACTTTAGCATCGCCATTGGCGAGAAGGTCTCATCATAATCAACCCTTTGAGTTTGAGTGAAACCTTTTGCTACAAGTCTCGCTTTATAAGTATCCAAGTTACCATGCATATGTGTTTTCATCCTGAAAACCCACTTATTTCCAACCACTTTGGAATTAAGAGACGACACAACCAATTCCCATACTTGGTTGTCATACATGGATTGCATCTCTACGTTCATGGCTTCAAGCCATTTTTCACAATCGAATTTTGACATTGCATCATGGTATGTGGTTGATTCACCAGAATCTACCACGTAGCATCCATTTATGAAAAATCCATATCTTTCAGGTGGACTACTAATTCTACCAGATCTGCGAACGTTTTGTGTGTATTGATCAACCACTTGATCGTTTTCAACAACCTTTTGTTGATTGCTAGTTTTAACCAAATGTGTATCGGCTTGTGGTTCTTGATTCTCATCAAGTTCCATTTTTCTACTAATTCCTTCCACAAGGAACTTAGCTTCCATGAACTCAGCCTTTCGAGCAACAAATACCTTTTGCTCTGTTGGATCGTAGAATTAATATCCTATACCATCTTTAGGATATCCTACGAAGATACACTTAGTGGATCGTACTTCTAATTTGTTTGGGGTGTATTGCTTCACATAAGCTTCACAACCCATACCTTTAAATATGATAATGATGGAACCCTTCCATGCCATATTTCAAAAGGTGTCTTATCCACTTTCTTGGTTTGGGCCATATGGGCCACAGAGAGCTAAGCGTAACCCCAAATGATAGAGATGATGCGCTCCTAGCCATCATAGATCGAACCATATCCAAATAGAGTTCGATTCCTCCTCTATCGTAACGAAGAACTTTGATTGAGTTGATTTTGTACTTCTCCTTTTGAAGATTTTGAACATTTCAAAACTTCATCTTTGTGTCAAGTACACATAACCACAACTACTATAGTTGTCGGTTAAAGTAATGAAGTATCTCTCACCATTCCTAATCATTGGCTTAAAAGGATCACATACATCCAAATGTATGATTCCTAATAATCTTTTGCCCTTTCCACTAAGGGATTACTTGGTCGTTTTACCTTGTAAACAAGATTCGCATGTATCAAATGAACCAATTTCATTTGTTTCCAAAAGACAATTCTTTCGAAGTGTTTACATGCGACATCTGTTTATTTGACCAAGGCGATAATGCCGAAGATATGTCTCACTCAAATCCATTTTGAGTTTCTTGGTGATTGCTTGGTACATTTAACTATCAAATGGTATATTATCATGAACTAATTCATAAATACCATTTGAAGGCATAACTTTAAAGTAAAACATGTCATTCATCGATATAAATGTCATTGTTTACAAACTTTAAATCAAAACCGTATTGTCTTATAAGGGAAACTTGAATAATGTTCCTAGTCAAACTAGGAGTATTCAATATATATTTTAAAACAATTTCCAAACCATTTGGAAGTTTTAAAACATAGTCTCCTTTCTTGTAATGCTTATTTCTTTTGAACCTTTTGCAGCAAATTGCAAACATGAGTTCCACATCCGGTATCTAATACCCATGTGTTTGAAGAAATAATATTAAAGTCAATATGTATTAGAAAGATTGTACCTGAGGTTTGCCCTGCATCCCTCTTAGTTTTCAACTCTTTGAGATAGGTTGGACAATTCCTATTTAAATGTCCTATCTCTCCATACTAAAAGTATGGATCGTTCATGGCAACCTTTGCCTTCTTCCTTTTTTGGTTTCGGTGGTTTCGCTTTAGTCTTGCTTTTCTTTGTCCCTTTGAAGTGCCCCTTTCCTTTGGCAACATTTGCTTTGGTGTCGGGATGATGCCCTTTCTATTTGCCACTCTCATTGATCGTTAGAATGGATAAAGCCCTTTTATCCATATTGAGCCTTTCGATGCGATCAATGTGGCTTTTCATCTTAAAGACATAAGATGAGTCTGATTGGTTTTCTTCATTCGACATGCATGAAGCGCCCAAAGTGTTCTACCCTTGCATATTGTAGGAACATTTCCTTCAATTGGGTAATCATGTCGTATGCCCATGATGTTCAAAACCCTTTTGAATTTCGGGAATCATAATTCCTAACATGAGGCAAGAGGTTTGCGTAGTATCCTTGATATACTTAATCCAATCGTTATAGGCATCCTTATCTTCCATAAGATGTTCATCGGGATTAGGATCGTTTTCAATGATAGGTTACGGACGGTTTGGGTAATATTGTTAGCGGCCATCTACAAAATTTAACAAGGTTCAATTTTAGTATTTTCGATATTATTATATTTTAATCATTAATACCCTTTTATGTCTCATAGACAATTAATAATTAAAATCTAGAATCCAACGTTACATTTAAATATTGGTTAGGTGACCTTTATCCCTCTATTTAAATTAACAAGGTAGTCAACGTTTGACAATTGCAACTCTTTGCAACTTCTAGCCATATGGGATCGGTTAAACATCTTTATGTTTAGTTGGCATGTTTAATCCCATCAACACCTTTTGTTCGCCATGCTTCGGTGACCCTAAGTTCATGGTTTCCAAATCAAGTCGTCCAACTTACACACACATGTGAGTTTATACACATAAGTGGTTAGGTGACCTTTATCCCACAAACATTGTAAACCCACCTCGAACATACAAGTTCCTTCAAAGGTGGTTAGGTGACCTTTATCCCACAAAAGAGTTCCCAAGTATTTCGAGTGTTGTATAAAAGGATGGTGTTTGACTTGTTTTATAAAAGGGATTTTTGAGTTTTCAAAAATTCTAGTTTAGAAAACTTTATGTACCATACATTTGCATGCATTCAAATCCTTGGTACTTTTGTGAAAACAAATTTTCAAGGTTCTTTTTAATAAAACCCATTTTATTATAAAATCATTAATTTTTAATAACCTTTTATTAACCATTTTAATGATCTTTTAAAGAACCAATTTTAAGCTTGTTGTTGATTATTAGTTTGTTAAGCATGCATATCCAAATATCATCCAAACAACATAAATAAACAACCACACAAGCACAACACACATATCAATAGGTGCATAACCATAGCCAATTATTTTTGACAACACTTGTTAGCCGAAACAAGTGTGCCAAAAGGTCCTTCCTAAGGGGTGAATATTGACACAAATAATGTGTCGTTGAACTCCCACTTGATCCCGCATCCAAATGCTTCAAGTCTTCCTTTGTGTTGTGATTTCTTCACTTTCTTTGAGCTTCCAAAATGTCCTTTAATTCAGCTCCAAACTCCTTTGGACTTCAAAAATGTGTTTTGGTTATCGGGCTAAAATCCCGTTAAGAACTATTAAGTCCTTTAGGCCCGAAATTAGCCAAAACCAAAACCGCATTTTTGTGTGCATCTTCTTTTACAAAATATATCCTAATACATTTTTTTTCTAGTAAAATAAAATGCACCTAATCTATTTATTTTACATACCAAATGAAAATAAATAAATTACATAACTTTACAAATGGAAGAACCAAAAATAATAATTATTACAACCTTTGAAATAATTAAATACAAATCACAAACACAAATATTCAACATATTCACACAAGGTCATGGCTAGGTTATGAACACCAAAATATATATATCCACATATATAAAATTCAAGAAGCAAAATGGTTTCCTTTTTACAACCTACTTTTCGGTCAAGAATGAAAAACCGAAAAATGTGGGTTTTTGTCCAAACAAACAAATCATCCAAATGACATAATTTTTCAAGATACTTTTATGAATGTATTAAAATAATCTTGAAAAACAAAAGGATAACCATATATAAAATTTCGGCCATAGGGTTTTAACCAAACCCGAAACCCGAAAATTTCATATCCTATGAAGCATGCACTCATATAAGCGGCTCTGACACCACTGTTGGGTTTTTCTCATGTTTAGCAAAGTAATTTCATCCTTATGAAATAAAACGCAACGGAAATTATTATTTAAAACATGTAACTTACAAGATATAAAACCCATTTTATATGTAAAACCCAATCCCGGATCCATATACGAATATGCATGCTATCAAAATAAAACACAACCATAGAGTGTTTAGAATACTACCTTCCATGGAGTAATGGATATGAAGAAGATGATGATGCTTCTTGAACGGTTGCCTTCAAGTATAGAAGACCTCAAGCTTGTATACCCCAAGCCTTCCAACAAACACCTTAGTTTTAGCTAGGATTTCTACACTTATGAACTCACTAGAAAAACCCTCTTGACAACCATCTCATGGCCGAAATTTTAAGAGTATTTGCTAGAGTCCTTGCACTTGAAATTGATCTTGAAAAATTCCCTCATGGAACCCTTCCATAACCGAAATTTGAGAGAGAGTTTTAACAAGTTTTACACTTGAAAATCATCTACTAAAATGCTCTCTCTTGGCCGAAAATTACGAAGGAGTTTTCAAGTTTCTTGCATTTTTATTTGTCATACAAATATTTAAATTATGTGAGAGAAAAGCCATAATCAAGTCCCAATCAAAACTCATGCATTTGCATGTCCATGCATTTGCATGTCCATGCATTGGACCACATTTTCATCCATTCAAGCTTCATGCAAATATGACAACATGCATGGAACCTCATTGGACAAGAATCTTTTGGGAAGACCCCATGGGGGGGGGGGGGGGTGGCGGCCTACTTATGTTTTTAAAAAAAAATTCAAAATTTCTTTTATAAATTTAATTTAAGTCTTGTTTAATTTTATAACTTTTATAAAATATAACATCTCATGTTTACAAGACTTATACAATCTTTTAAAATGTTATTTAACCCGTTAAATAACAAAATAAAATATTCTCTCAAAATAAATTATCCATATAATTTATTAGTTTGTCAAGTGCAATTATTTAGAAAACCGATTTCTAAATATTCTAAGTGTTAATATTTATTTGTTTGATCATATCACAAATAAATATTCTAAGTGTTTGTCTAGCTTGTATTTGGGTATGACTCGACTTGGATCATAACGTACTAGCCACATCAATTTAATATGTGTCTTGGGCATACAGAGTCCAACAGTCTTCACTTGAAAGTACGCGAGTTAGTTGTTGTTAGAGGTAGGAACACCAAGTCCTTCTACGCGAAGAAACAAAGTGTATGAGTTTCGGAGATTAATGGTAGATTAAGGATTTAGGAATTTAAAACACAAGAACATATGTATACGAAAATAATCATCTCTTAACACAAGGTACTTGTTTTAACACTATGAAACCTCAAGGGTTAATGTTTTCATGAGTAGTATACTCATTAGAATCGTAACAAGTCTTATGTCTTAGATGATGTTATTCTAACACTTTGATGAATGAACACAAGCTCACCATCAAGGGTTCGAATGTTGAATAGTATATATATATATATAAGTATTATATGTATTATTATGTCCAATAGTCAAGCATGAGGTAGAAGATTAAATCTCCATTTAGGTACCTCTAAGTTTCATGGAATTCGTGTAGGAGGTAGGATGAGAAGTCTTCCATTTAGGTACCTCTATGTGTTCACACTACACTTGTTGTAAAAATATACAAGGAGGGTCATGAACTAGGAATAATACAATAATATAAACAACTACACTATGAGAAATTATCAAGCAATGTGGGGATTTTATGTTGGAGAACCCAAGTTAGTCCATAATCACACATTCTTCAAGCTTGAAGCTTGAACATCACTTGTGGGTTAAGAACCCTAATCAAAACAGAATTCATATGAGGTTTAACCTCTGGTTTTTTATGTTTCAGCTCCGTTTTTAAGCCCAACTAACCATACAAGTGGTTATGCGCATAAGGACGTGGGTTTGAGTGAGTTAGACTAAAGTTTAAGCAAGTATTAGTAAATATTAATGAAAACAAACTTGAACAGTGGAATTTGGAGCCTTTTTGCCGCTGTTCTAGGGACTTTTTTGCTGTGAAACACCCATGGAATCGAAGCTAAGGTCAAGCCAAGTGTTCTGGAAAATGCATGAGCTAAAACGGATGAGAAATGAGTGAGTTATGCTCACTTTAGTGAAGAAGGATGCGTCTGTCCGAACTTGAACTTGCAGCTACGATTTTGGATGATTGAGAGAGTTGTGAGAGTGTTTGTAAAGTGAAAATGGCTTGGGGAAGCTTGGGTTTATATAGGAAATGAATTAGGGTTGGTTTAGATGTGTAATTAATGCCAAAAGCCCGGTTTAAACTCAAAACAACTCAAATCCCGCTCAAAATCGCGAAGTGAAGTGAGGGGACTGATCTGGGAGTTCTCTCGCGGCCCGCGAAGGGTTATAGGATAGTCTTCACGGCCAGCAACAAGGTAGGAGGGCTGAAGTTTCATTTATTTGCAATTTGGCCCCTGAAGTTTGCAATTTAGGGTTTTTAGGTATTTTAGGGACTAGTTTCGCCATAAAAGCATAGTTTAAGGCCAAATAAAGTATGAGTAACATAAACCAAGTATAATTAAGTGTATGAATGTCATATTAAGTATCGTCTACAATCAAAACATGTTTTATACATAAGTTTCACGTATTTACAAGTTTAGCACATAGTTTTCAAGAATTACGAATAAGCATCAATTGTTTCACAAAATAGAATGTATGAGCATGTATAAAGTATGTACAACATGTATGTAACAAAATACAAGTTTTATTTATGATCCAAGTCTCGGATTTTACAACGGTTACAAGGAAAGAACGATTACAAGAACACAAACTTTCCAAAAAATAGAAATACAAACAAGACTTGCTATAAAAGAAAAGTACAAAAGAGCGGGGCGTTACACTTTTAATGCATATTATCTTTCATTTTAGGCACCTTTAACCCTCATAGTTAGTTTGTGTGTGATCTTAGGAGTATAACCAAACACCGTTAGGCTCGGTTTCGTTAAATTATCACCGAATACACTAGTTTCTTCTCGTTGGCGCTTTTAACCCTTATTCTTGGAAGTTTGTGTAATTAACACATAACGATATCGAAACTTTGTGAATTTGTTATCACATATTCTTGAGAGTATAATTGAACATTACGAAGCCCCGGGTTCGTTAAAAGGTCACTCAGAGGTAAGAATTAACATGTTGACACGTTTAACCCCTTTGTCTTGTAAACTTTCGTTTACTTTCACAAACGGCTTCTTACGTCCAAATATTTACTCGTTTAAGAATATATTCATCGTGTGTGGTCAATCAGAGGCACAAGTTTGGCATGTTGACACTTTTGGTCCCTCTATATTCATAGTTTTTGTTTTTGATGAAATTAGTACCTCATAGTCAACGGTTGACTTTATTAGGGTTTAGTACACGTGTCAACACATCATTGAACACGTTTTTACGAGGTGTTACAGAATGGTTCATTAATCCATATTTCGATTTATTCGACCCGTTTGTTATATGGCATATTTTACATCATTCAATCTCATTGGTTTCTAAACTTAATTACCCAATCCCCGGGCTTGTCAACCTTGTCGTATCATTACCATTCCACGGTTTTACGCCCGCAATAGAAATCATGCTTGTTTTCAATATTTCAAGCATGCCACTTTACGAAATTTTTCTAGTAAATTTCTAATTGTTTGACCCCACATCAAGGGTTATTGAATCAAATTTAGTGTATCCATTACTTGGCTTACGCACTCTATCACTAGCACATTTTGCGACTTTCAAGTCTCTACATACATCATTGTTTTGAAAACATAGTTTTGACCCATTTGGTTGTCGAGTGAGGACCTTCACTTCATTGACAACCAAGCTTATTCCAAACACAATTTTGACCCATTTTCTATGATATACCAAACTATTCTAACCATTCTTTTAAAACCCGTATTTCTTAATCCAATCATACTTTAACCATCTAATTTGATTCGTTTGGTTTGCCGAGTGAACTTCGTCACTTCTATGGCTTACCAACATACACTAATTATTCAAATTGACCCGTTTGATATATCGAGTGAACTTCGTCACTTTAATGACACATCAAACGCCCTTACCACACTACGATATTATTAACAAGCTATAACTAAACATTTTTGTACAAATTGACGAAACTAATAGTTACGTACTTTCAAAGCGCTCCTTTCAAACGTGTATCACCACCGGCTTGTCCGCTTGACGACCCGGTTTCCTTGCCTAAAGAGTTCAATTCACAACCATTTTAGAACCCTTTTTTAAGTCTTAACGCATAATTTGCCATATAAATCAAACATACGTTTTTTGTCCGATTTTCAACATTCTATTTTCACTTAGGCATTTTAACGAACACCTAACGGGTATAATTTTACATACTTAAAATCAAGTTCGTAACTTGTTACTTTTGCCAAATATAAACATATATTTCAATTCCATTATATCAAGCATGCATACTATCATCAGAATCATCTTATAGAAATCAAGTAACACCATTTTTGGTAGTCATAATTCTTGTGTTCATCGTATTTCTACAAAACCCATTTAACCTATAAATGGATTACCATGAGCTTCATAAATTTAACACAAATTCAGCAAGTTATTGACTAGGATTTACTCCTAGACATGTTTTCATTACTAATTTCATCTAAACATCAATTCCTCAAGCTCAGATTTCGATTTCAAAAATTACCAAGAATTTGACATGGAACTAAATGATGAAATTTAGCATATCTTATGATCCCTTCACCGAGGTGATCATGAATTCGTGCTAGGATTTCGATTTGGGTTAGATTTACCCCTTCAATTTGTCGAAAAAACAAGAACTAGGGTTTGTGAGGGGAGTTTTGGTCGCCCCTGTGTTTGTTGGATCTAGACACATACACCAAGTGTGTGTTTTGGATTTTTAATTATTGTTTTAATAAAACTAGTTTCCATCTTAACACTTTTGGCCCTCCAACTATTGTCAAGTTTTATTTAAGATGCTTTAACCAAATTTCTTTGTTATTACTAAACTTGTGACTAACTAGGTTATTTATTTCTAGTTAGTTTATTTTCGTTTATTTTATACTTTTAAATTTCAATATAAAGTTTTATATATTCGGGGTGTTACAGACCGGGCGGAATATGACGGTGGCGGCTACTTTAACGGAGACCAGAGGACGTCAGAAAAAACGATAACCCCTCCACAACCTCTACTGCTTCACCCATGCGGTGGCACACCGGAGACCAGGGGACGTCAGGACAACGAATCTACCGTTTGTAGGTTGGTGACGGTGTGACAATGAACAGTGATGCGGTTGTGTTTGCGTGGTGAATGTGGTGAGACGATATCAAATTGTGGTGGTGACAGAAATGCTTTTCCTTCTATGTATATTTAATGTCTTTTGCTCACATTATTGATTCTGTAGTTACCATTTCTAGAACAATGTTCCATTGAGTTTGAACTACGGTTTTTTCGGGTGGTGATGGTGATGGTGATGGCGGGGTGTAAATGGTTTGCAGGTCTGTTGGAAAAACATTAAGGAAACAAGATGTTCGTAGGTTGATGGCAGTCTTGTATAACTCGCCAGTGAAGGGAGGTGGGTCTTGACCAGGTTGGGTGGTGGTGGTTGTTTGGGGGTAGAAAAAGAGGTGTCTCATGGTGTGGGTGGGGTTGTGAGAGAGAAGTGTGTGAAAATTAAAAAGGGAAATTAATAAGTTTGCGTGGGAAAAGACTAAAATGCCCCTTATGTGAGGGGCATGTGACCAAGATTTAACAGTTGAATTGGATGACGTTAGGGGCGGGGAGTGAAATAGAGATAAGCTTTATAGATGAGGGAGTAAAATGCTATTTTTAAAGGATTGGAGCAAAACCGTTAAAACGACCAAACCACGAGTAGCAAAACGAAAGTTTACTCCAACAATTATAAGACCCACAGGCAACATAGGGTACACCCCCTTCAACGTACTAGCAAGTTGATCATGGAGCCTATGCTTGTTCTCCAATGTTATTTGCTGGTCGTGTTTTGTGATGGAAAATGGTTTAGTTTTTTTTTTTGAACGACTACTTTCATTAGAGACGACTAGCAAGTAGCTAGCGAGAGACATACAACATCGAAAATCAAAATTACACCAATTTCTCCAATTCATTATTCTAAAAGGGGATCTATTCTTCACCCATAGGTATCCGTGAGCTTTGATATCTTCCACCGCTTTAGTGACCATAGCCGATTTACTCACGAAAATCTTTTCATTTCTACTCTTCCAAATAACTCAACAAGTTGTCATTATAACACCTTGTAATGCTTTGTTTTTCCACTTCTCAAGTCTCACGTTGTGGTGAAAAGTAAGAAGATTCTGGACCTAAAAAGCAAAAAAAGGAGGGACGGCACACCAATTACTAATGTGATTCCACACGACAGAGGGGAATTGGCATGAAATAAAGAGATGCTCGTTGGACTCGTCTTGATCGCCACATAGACCGCACACCACCGAACCCATATTCACATTTCTATTTCTTAGCGCTACTAGAGTCGGTATACGATTCATCTCCATCTTCCACATAAAGATATTAACTCTTTTGGGACCCAAACATTCCATTCCATAATGAAATTAACTGGTTCGATAGACACTTCACATAGAATCTGTTTCATCGATGCAACAGTGAATCGCCCATCCTCCTCTTTAAGCCATTCCCAACTGTCAGAATGATCCATAAATGAAGCACCTTGAAGCATGTTGACCAAAATTCTAAATCCCCTACTTTCCTCCTGATTCATGGAATTAGACTTCCATCTCCACTTCCAGGAAACCCATGATCCACCATAATATAAGACTATGGGGTGTGGATGGGGCTCTATGGGGCTTTATAGGTGCCACATAGGATCCACGTGTACCATGGAGCCCCTTTTAATTTGGAGGGTGTGGATGGAGCCCCTATTAAACAAAATTTAAAAAAAAAAAAATTGATTGGTTTAAAATTAATGGGTCCCACCTGAATTCGCGTTAAAGCTTGTTACCACGATGGCGGGGCTTCAATGGCGCCCCGGCTATAGCGCCCAGGGTTTGGTTAAAATTGGAGTGGGGCGCTATGGTGGTCTAGGTGGCGGAAGGGTGGCGCACCACACCCTCCAGCCTAATAATCATGAATAAAAACATTCTTTTTTCTTTCTAAGGCAAACAAGTTCGGAAATAATGTTTTCAATTGGGGCCTGGTCCAACCACCAATCTACCCAGAAGCGAATTCTTTCTCCCGACCCCACCTTCGCTTTAAACAGATTGCTAGTGCAAATGTCATATTTCGCCAGCCTATCATCCAAAGTAGCAATCGTGTTCCAAATCCCGGGGATGGACTTCACCTGAGAAAGGCCAGTCGGAAGCCGACTCGAACCATGTATGGCAACAATAACCCTCCGCCATAAAGCGTTGGGTTCGGTCTTAAACCACCACCACCATTTGGTTAATAAAGCCAAGTTCGCATCCCGGAGAGGAGTAAGACCCAACCCTCCCTCGTCACGAGGTGTTGTTATTCTTTTCCAACTCACCCATGCCATTTTGTTCGAATTCTCATTCCCACCCCAAAAAAACTTACTCCTTTTCGCCTCTAAACAATCTATAATCGCCTTAGGAGCAGCGTATAAAAAGAAAAAATAAGCGGGAATCGTTTCCATGACTGCTTTCAATAACGTTAGTTTACCACCAACGGATAATAAAGAAGATTTCCACAAGGCAAGCCTACTATCAAACTCCTCCACTACTGGACTCCAACTAGCAATACGGTTGATCCGATTTGCACCGAATAACACCTCCTCATCTCCCACTCCAATCCCATATAATATGGGATTTCAAATAATTTATTTTCAATCCCGACACCAAGTGGAAACATCTAAGAATACGGGCCATGTTTAACACGTTCTCGCGGGACCATTCCCCAATAATGAGCGCATCATCAGCGAATAACAAGTTTGAGATAAGGGGACCATTATTAGGTAACTCGAGACCTTTGAAAAGACTAATCTCTGTAGCTTTAGAAAAAAGGATGAAAACGCTTCCATCCCAATAATGAATAAGGATGGCGAAAGAGGATCTCCTTGCCTCATCCCTCTTTGGAACTGAAATTCAAAGGATGGGGAGCCATTAACCAAAACCGACGATCTAGCCGATGATGAAATCGCCGCAACCCAAATTCTCCATTTGACCAGAAAGTTCATTTGTTCCTGAATAGAGTCCAAAAAATTCCAATTTATGTGATCATAGGCCTTTTCAAAGTCTATTTTGAACATAAGTAACTTGGACTTTTTCTTCTTCGCCCAAGCGACTATCTCGTTCGAATGCAGGGGCCTATCAATGATGTTCCGGTTGCTCAAAAACGCAGATTGTGCATCAGAAATCACAATGTGCAAAACAGCCTTCATTATAGAAGCAAGAATTTTAGATAAAACTTTGCTATACGATCCCACAAGATTTATCGGTCTGAAGTCGTTGAACCCCATCGGATCCTTGGTTTTCGGGATGTGCGAGATAAACGAAGAAGCACAACCTTTCGAAATCGAACCGGACTCTAAAAAATATCGAACTGCATTAGAAAAATCTGGACCAAGAAGATCCCAAAACCGTTTAATAAACCAGAAATTAAACCCATCCGGACCCGGGGCCCGCTCATCCCCGCACTCCCAAACGGCCTCTTTGATTTCCTCCTCCGGAACCGGCCTAATAAGAGACATCGCATCCAATTCCGCGAGCCGTTTTAAATCTAAGCAAGACAAAGTGGGTCTAGTCACCATTGGTTCTTTAAATCTGGATGCAAAAAATCCGTAGGCCTCTTTCTTAATAAGCTTCGGATTGTTGCACCACCTTCCGTTTAACTCCAATCCATGAACCCGACAATTCGCTTCCTTGTTCTTAATAAGAGCATGGAAATTGGCAGAATTATCATCCCCAAACGACGCCCATTTCGCCCTTGATTTTTGCTTCAGATCTTTAGTTTTATTCAACTCCAATTCCATATGCCCAGTCTTACACTCTGAATAAGGGGGTGTTTGGCCTAGCTTTTTTAGCTTTTTTTTACAAAATAAGCTTAATTTGGTGTTTGGTTTAGCTTTTTAAGCTTATGCTTATTAGCTTATATAAGCTAACTAGGTTAGTTACCCGTGTATTACACGGGCTAAATAATAAAAATGATATATTATAAATTTGTAAATACTTCTTATAACTAAGATTATCTTTTAGATTTAATAATAAAAAAATGAAATTTGTAATGATGGGACCAAAAGATTAGCAAAAAAAAGGTGTTAACTCAAGAATGGAATGTGTTGCACGACTTACATAATGAAAATAATAAAATTCATAAATCTCTAAAAGTTCTTGTGGTTGAACTATATGTAACGTATAATAATGAAAATATAAAGTTACAGCAATTACTTTCATAGCCACTAAATACTTGTGATTGAATATATTTGAATTTTTGACAACACAGTTTTCGTATGTTATTAAAGATATGCAACTTTGAAACAAAAGATATATTTGATTTAATTTTATCAAATGGTACATAGAAGGTATTCATTTCTTAAAATTTAAAAAGTGAAAAAAATACCACTAATGATAACTCAAAAAATAAGACAAAATTATGTAAAGTATCATACTTACATAGTTGAATAATCTATTCCACAACCCTGAAATTTCATCATGCAAAAAACACATACGCTCAAAAGTTCAAAGGCTACTGTCATTACAAGTTGGCTTTTAAGATTTGGAATAATCTATCCGTTCATTGTTGGCTTTAAAGATTTGGAATGTGTGCCCAAAATACCAGATTGAAGTATTGAAGAAAGCATCAAGGTTTCAGTATGTTTCATCATTTTCACAACCTCCAAAACCGCAAGGATTGGTAGTAATCCCTCACTGAACCTGACATCAACAACAGCAATCACTTGACAAACCTGTCCAATGGAACCGACGACGGTGAACTCATCAATGATTGACCAATGTGAATAGTACTATAAAAAGCTAGAAAATAACCATGATATATGAAGAAAAGTAGAAAACCAACACCATAACCATCAAATAACATAATTATCTTCACTGAAGTTCAGGCCTATTGGATCAAGTTTCTTAATTTGTATTCCTATAATCAATTCAAAATAAGCATAAACCACATAAGAGCCTTCGTTTTAAAATTATACGTGATTTAATCAGAGCTACCAATTTTTATACAATGCAACAACCTGCCACTATAAACTGCCCAACATCAAACGCCACCGGCCACAATCACGGCACCTTGTCGACTCCCGATCATTAGTCCTCACCATTACAGACAGAAATAAAACACAGAAATGGGTGGTTTTGTGTTTTAGTAGTAAAAACTGTGTTCTAGTATTAAAATCTGAACTTCTTTTAATTCTCTTCAATCGTAATAAATTAAAGACTGGGGAAGAAAACCTGATACATGTCATCCATTCTTCAATCGACAAGCAATGATTCACCATCGACTCATCAGTCGCTCGCCCTCTTTGCTTTCTTTACAGAAACGACGACCATAAAAAAGGGTCACCCTAATTTCTTAACTGATTTGAAGAAGATCAGATTGCGGATAGTGAAAACAAAATCAATCGGTTGCCGTCAGTTGTGCATCTCTATGCCATTAGTGTTTCTAATAGAGCAATAGGAAGTGAATAATGATGGAAACAGAAACATTCGGTGAGTGTTAAAACGTAAAGAGATAGCCACGTGTCTCAATTTTATGCTGAAAATATAATAAAAGGGAAGGCTAAACTCCAGCCACGTGAATCTTTATTTTCATTTATATGTATAGAGATGACAAGAACCATAGTTATTAAAGGTGTGAGGCGCACTCAGGGCGATTTGTTAGGCCCGGGGATTTATTTGCGCCTGGGCGCTCGCTTTAATAACTATGACTAAAAGAGTTTCTATTTCTTAAAGAATTTGAAGGTGTTTTGGAATGTTATTCAGCTCGGTATACCTCATATGAAAAGTGATGGTATTATTGTTGCGATGTTTGTTTCTTAAATTTGATGAGCTGATGGCTGCTGCTGGGTAGGAAAGGGAGCTTGCAAATGGTGATAAGCAAAGTTAAAAGAGTTTTTTTTTTTTTTTTTTTTTTTTTTTTTTTTTTTTTTTTTTTGCATGTGTACAAAAGTGTTCGCTTTTGCCTGTTGTGTTATGATAAAACTGGCAGTTTTAAGAGCAATTCCTTAAGTTAAAGATCTTATTACCATACTTATGTGTCTGCATGTTTGATGTTATCTCATTATCAAATTCCCTTTTTGGGGGTTGGAGGGTTGTTTTACGCTAGTAGCTTGGGATACACTACCCTTTGTGGCGTGGCTACAACTGTACAAAACCGGACAAGATCAGACCAAATTGGGACCAATTCTTTGGAAATGAAACACAAATATCTGATTTTGGAATAGAACCGGACTTGAAATGGGTGCTAAACCAGGCCACAAAGAGAAGGTTTTTTTAACCATTGTGTGAGAACAGGAGAGTGCATCAGTTGTCTGGTTCTGTGCAGTTTCAGTGTGATTGTTGATTTCAACACTATGGGGGTTAACTGTCTAGAGCCAGACCAGTTACCCCTTACCCTTTAGGTTTGCAGGTTCCATGTACATAGTGTAGGATGATTTTATGTGGCTAAAAGTTACATGGTCTTAAACTCAAAAACTTACTAAAAATATGAAATATTTTAAGCTAAACTAACAGTTTAATATTGAAACATGATCCTGACTTATAAAATATTTCTTCAAAAAGCTGACCAGTTCGATAACCGAACAGACTATTAAAACCTATATAAATTAGCAACAAAAACATGCAATACAAGTTGTAACTTGTGCTTTGGGAAATTTTCAAAAAAAAACTTGATTTTTTACTTTTAACCCAATGGTTTTACCTTTTTCAATTTTAACCCTACATAATTTGTTTTTTTTAACTTTAACCCAAAACTTTTCATTATTTGCAATTTAACTTCACAACTATTGTCACTTATACTTTTCATCTTTCGCAATTTTTTGTTTTACGTATAGTTCTAAATTTTTCGAGTTCAAACGACGCAACGTACGAGTGTGGTTCAACTTTTTCATGTTTTGTTTCAAATTTTGCAAGTTAACACGACGCAACGTGCATGTGTGGTTCAACGTTTTACCTCTATTTTTCGTGTTTGACAGGTTCGTCGCAACACGCAGATCCTAGGTCGAGTCAGTGTAGTGGTCGATGACGGTTATGTGGCATTAGTACTGTTTGACACCGTTTTACGCCCCGCCGCAACCCGGGGTATGCTTTGAGGGGTTTTTCAAAGAAAAAATGGTCATGGATATGGTTGTTGTAACCTTGACTTTGGGGGTTTTTCAAAAAAAAGATTTTTTTTTACTTTTCACCCAAAAGTATTTCATAAATTACTTTTAACCCAAAACTATTGGTTTTTTTACTTTTAACCTAAAACTTTTTATTCTTTGCAATCTATCATCACAACTTTTTTTACTTTCAACTTTGGTCCTTTATAGTTTTCATTTTCCGCAAATTTTTTGCTTTATGCTTGATTCTAAATTTTGTGACTTGACACATCGCAACGTGCGTCTTTGGTTTAACGTTTTACGTCCCGTTCTAAATTTTGCGAGTTAACACGACGCAACGTGCGTGTGTGGGTGAACGTTTTTACGTCGTCTATTTTCACCGTTTGACAGGTTTAACATAACGTGCGGGTCCTGTATCGACTTAGTTATAACTAAAGAATCCCCGCCGCATTGCGGCGGGTCGCAATTCTAGTTAGATTTACATAATACGTTATAATAAGCATTTAGAGTTTTGTTTGTCAAAGTGTTGATTCATGCCTTTAAGAGTTCAAGGTGTGTTGATTGACTAACTTTTATGCTTCTAACTTCAAGGGTTCAACTTTTATGCTTTGGTTAGAAAGGATTTCATTTATTCAACCCTGTGTAATACACCTAGTAATTCAATATTCAAATTAACGATTATGTTTTAAACCTCACAAAATCCAAAATAAGTCAAAACTAAAATAGTGATAAAAAAAACCTTAATTTCTTAAGCGATATGTAAAGATTCGGAAAAAAAGAAGAGTATAATTCTAATGAAAACATACCTGCGATTAACGGCGAATAATAGCGAGGATAGACAAATCTGAGATCAACAAAATATACACGATTAAAGAAAATAACTATAGATTACACACGATTCATCAAAACACATGACTGTAAACATCATATTGTATAAAAGACATTAAAGATTGAGAAAAATAATAAAATCCTCATTGAGACACTTCAAGACACCAAATAATTCAGCATTGGAAGTCTTATATGGGAACAATAATAAAATCACTACAGCACTACCTTCTATAAGTTGATTAACAGCCTTAATTCCTCGAATATGAGTTGCGTAGGCACCACCCTTGCAAAACCCTAAACTTAAAATCAAATAACAATGAATGCGTACCTTTAATTGCAGGGTCGCAATTTGAGACCATAAAACTTACTGATAATGACTTGTCGGTAATCCGAAGCTTCAATTGATATTAAACAATCCGAATCTTCAATCACATAGAAGATATTTAGGGTTTAATATAACTTAAAATCAAAAGCCGATTTAGGGTATAACAATGAATGCGTACCTTCACTTGATGGGTCGCAATTCGAGATTGTAAACTCATTGATAATGAAAGTTGCTGGTATCTTCAATTGCTATCAAACAATACAAATCTTCAATCGCTTAGAACAGTTTTAGGGTGTTATAGAATCAAAACCCGAAAGTTGCTGGTAGGGATGGCAAAAAAGCCCAAGCCTTACGGGTTTACCCGAAACATACGGGCCGGGTATACCCGAAGCCCGATGGGTATGGGCCGGGTATGGGCTTAAGAAGGGAAAAAATTCGGGTACGGGTACGGGTATGGGATTTAGTGATACCCGGCCCGATGTTTGGCTCATTTACCCGAATAATACTCGAAAGTATCATATTATAAATTTTCATATATATAAACTTAGTACATGCACTTATTACCTTCTCTATAGTACTAGAGTCTAGTCTTCTCTTGACCGGTAGTAATCTCTTTAAAATTATATTGGATATGGAAGCTAGTGCCTAGTACTTCATATGGATATGGAAGTACTAGCTTATTTTTTAGCAAGTATAAGCTTACTAAGTGAACAAATATGTTATTTTTGAGCATGTATATTGGATATGGAAGCTAGCACCCTTTATTATGTGGATGTTTATGCAATTAGGTGGTCATAATACAATTAATTAATTAAGTAATCGTTTTGATTTAGTTTGGTATATGTGGTCTGAATATGATAAGAAAGTATTTAATCATATTTTCATTTGTTATAGTTATTAAAATTGTAAATTATATAAACATCAAAGTAAAAATTGCACATTTGTCCCAACGGATAATTAAAATTGTAAATTATATAAACATCAAAGTAAAAATTGCACATTTGTCCCAACGGATATTTTTAAGAAATTAACGGGTATACCCGATACCCGCGGGTAAGCCCGATACCCGACGGGTAATTACCCGACAAATACCCGACGGGTAACGGGCCGGGTATGGGCCAAAGAATTAGAACCGGGTACGGGCCTGGGATTACTAATACCCGGCCCAAACCCGGCCCATTGCCATTCCTAGTTGCTGGTATCTTCAATTGCTATTAAACAATACAAATCTTCAATCGCTTAGAATAGTTTTAGGGTTTTATCGAACTTAGAATCAAAACCCGACTTAGGATATTTAGGATTGAATCGAATAGAAGAGATGTATTTGAAGATAATCAGGGAGAAGAAATGGGTAAGTTTAGTAAACATGGGATTCGCGTAAAAGTTATGGTGGAAGACACGTGTCACACGAATAGATGAACAATATTGGGTGAAAAAAATACAGGATCGGGCTGAATAATCAGGGAGAATGACACTTGTCAAAATAATAGAGTGGGTTGGTATATAAATGACATAAGTTAAAATCACTTTATTATATTAGGATAGATAGATAGATTTGAAGAAGCTTATTTGAAGATGGGTTTTTAGCTTATTTAAAGAAGCTTCTTTGTGTAAGGGCAAATGATATAAAATAAGCTATAAGCTAATCCAAACACTTAAAAAGAGCTTATCAAATGATAGAAAATAAGCTACAAGCTACTTTAAAATATAAGCATAAGCCAAAAAATAAAAGCTAGGCCAAACACCCCCTAAATCCACGTTTCCTCCTCCAAAAGGTCCCTGTTTTCCATTATTTCATCCATTTGATGAAGCTCATTGGACCTACTAATAAATTGGTCACCTTCCTTTGACTTAACCTCCGCCACTGAAGCTTTCAATCTCTCCTTTAAGGGCATGTTTGGCTAAGTTTTTTGAAACAACTTATTAACTTATTAGTTTTTTGAAAAGTTATAAGCTCCAAAATGATGTTTGGCAATGAGGGTGGATGTGAGGGGAAAAAGTGAATAAGTCAATAAGTTACTCCATACTGACTTTTCCAAAAAACCAATAAGTCAATAAGTTGTTTAAAAAAGGAAAAATTACACTTTTCGTCCTTTATGTTTGTACCGGATTGCAACGGATGACCTTTAACTTCAATAATTACACTCACGGTCCTTTATTTGGAAAACTCATTACACTCTACGTCCTTTAGTCCTAACATTGTTAAAATTTTCAGTTAAGTATGGCACATGCCATGCACATGAGGGCATTTACGTCTTTTACCCTCAATCTCTCTAAAACACCATTCCCCAACCCTAAAACACTGTCATCCTTCCCATGAACCCATAGCCAGCCATTACAAAACAAAGAAACACAATCCATGAACCTTGATTTTTGTAACATCACCTGTATAGTAAAACACAACCTCTAATATCTATTTTTTTGTCCCAAATTGTGAATCACCAGTAACAACAAACAAAGCAGAATTTTCTAAGACTTTCCAATAACAAAGAAATACAATCCATGAGTCTTAAATTTTGTAATTTTGGCACTATGCCTACGATTATGGTAAACACAACCTCACATTTCAAATTTTGACCCAAATCGTGAATCAAATCATCAACATAATTCCACCACTACCACCGTAACCCAGCCACCACCCCCACCAGCGTATCCAACAACTACTACCACCAAATTCGTCCACCAAGCCCCATCAACCATCAAGAACTCGGAATTTATCGCCCGATGCACGGTGTGATTCAGATCTGCCCACGGAAGTCACCACTGCCGCCGCCTTCAATCTCCAGAAGAGGGTTAACCATCGATCAGATCTGTCCTTATCAAGGTTCGATTCAGATATGCCTTTAGATCTCCGACGGGCTGTGCGATGAAGAACACTAGATCTCCCGCGGAGCAAGGCTGTGCGATGAAGATGGAGGTGGAAGTTGAGGGTTGTATGAAGTTTTAAAGACAGGGTTGGGAGAGAAAGATGAGTATTATATTATATTTATATGTAATTTCTTTAATTTAATTGATTTAAATTCTTTTTATCTTTTTTGTTAAATATATTTTAAATAAATGAAATTACCAATCCACCCTCATGTGCAAGGCACATGTTCTGACTTAACTTAAAATTTTAACTTGGTTAGAGCTAAAGGACGTAGGGTGTAATGAGTTTTTCAAATAAAGGACTGTGACTGTAATTATTAAAGTTAAAGGTCATCCGTTGCAATATGATACAAACATAAAGGACGAAAAATGTAATTTACCCTTTAAAAATCTTAATCAAACATGCCCTAAGTGTCTCAGTTTAGCCATCAGATTTACATCAACGGGTCCAAGCGGATGAAAGGATCCCTGGGCATCTTTAACAACCTCCTCCAATCCGGGTTTGACCAACCACAAATTTTTTTTTAGAGTTAACTTCCATTTTGCTCCATGTGATTTGGTCATTTTAACGGTTTTGTCCCAATAGTTTAAAAATGGCCATTTTCCTCCCTGATTTTTCTAACTTATCGTCATTTTGCTCCCCGCCTCTAACTCCATCAGGGAGGAAACTGGCGACAAACTCGAAAGATTAGGGAGCAAACTGGCGACAAACTCGAAAAGATCAGGGAGGAAAATAGCTATTTTTAAACTATTGGAGCAAAACCGTTAAAATGACCAAACCACAGGGAGCAAAACGAAAGTTAACTCTTTTTTTTTAAGATCAGGGGTATCTTAATTTTTTTAGGATCAAGGGTATCTTTTATATAACGGAAACGGAGTTGATGGGTATTTTTACACTACGTAAATGGAGTTAAGGGGTAGTTTTACACTACGGAGACGGGGTTGAGAGGTAACCCGTGCTACCCCTAGTAACACTCTAAGTCCGCCTCTGCACACAATTTGAGTGTTTATGAAAATTGACGGATCTTGAACTTAGTTTTCAATTTCGGCCTATAGCTGGATGACATAAATCGAGCTTATAAGATATAAACATATAGAATGCATATAAGAAGTTTACATATCAAGAAAACCTATGAAATAATGCAATTTAGGCCATCCGTAGTCATAAAGCCCCTTTGTGGGCGTTATGCGACACGTGTCGTGCCACGTCACACAGGGGTTTTATGGGGCGTTATATCATTAGAGACTGTAGTCATAAAGCCCCTACCCATCATTACCTAATTATTAATTTTCAATTTTATTAATTAATTATAAAAACTCTAAAATCTTTTTTGATTGGCCAAAGGTTGTAAGCAAACAAATATACCGCCACGATATTTATAGCGCCACCCAGCAAAAAAAAACCCCATAACGCCGCCCGTCGTGGTTTTCGGGGCGTTATGAGAGAAAATGGCGCCATATGGAGCCCCACTACACACTACCTTAAAGAATGTCAACACTTGATGATTATACTTATGACTTGTATGGTAAAACAATTTTCATGCTTTTTGACCTGAACAATGATGGCTTCATATTCTTTAAAGAGTGAGTTATATTGCATCTCATGAAATGTATTCATGTTCTATACATCTTTCATAATTTGATTCCAGTTTGTTCTTCATTAATGACATTCTTTTTTATTAACTGGTACAATATCCGTATCCAGTGGCGAAGCTTGAATTTTTCGGCCGGGGGGGGGGGGGGGGGGGGCGAAAACGTATATACCCAAAAAATTCTATAGAACCGGGGGGGCGAAAACGTATATACCCACAAATTTCTATACGAAAACTACATATATAACAGTACTGAGCGAAAAATTCGGGGGGGCGGGCGCCCCCTCCCCGCCCCTCTTATCCTTCGCCCCTGTCCGTATCAGTACCGAAAATACTAGTACCGAATTTGAACAAAATTGGGTACCAAATACCGTACCGAATATATTGGTATGATACGCGTATTTCGATACCCGCTTTGGTACCACTTTGTTTTTATTTTAGTTTTTGAGCACCCGTACGAGTATTATATATGTAAAATCGACATGAATACCAATATAATACAACTACCAAATTGGTAAAATCAATATAGATAATTGAATACCGACATTATGATGTATCGTATATACATGTTTAACTCTTCTATTAAATTAGAAAAAAATGGAATATAAAGCGATACAACTACCATGGTAAATTCATAGTTTTCATAAGGTGTGTGATATATAGATGACACATTTATAAACTGATTCATGTATCGATGTAAGAATATTATTTATCAACATCACAATTTTCATAAATTATTATTGAACTTTTGTCACATCCCTTTGTGAGACTTAGGGACTGTTTGGCAATTTCTGAATGAGTAAGTGCTGAATTAGTAAGAGTATAAGGTCTGAATCATTAAGTGCTGAACCAGTAAGAGGTCTCAACCATTAAGAGCCAGTATAATGCTTAATTGTTCAGAGCCAAAAGTCTGACCAATTTAGATAAGAGGTCTTAACCATTCAGACTCAGTATAATGCTTAACCGTTTAGAGACAAGTGTATGAACCATTAAAACATTTGCTCGCGAAACAAACACTCTCATTAAGAGCTAAACAAAGAGCCCTTACTCCAGCTGCAACATCTCTAGCTAGTGAATTAAGTCAAAACTAATAAATACAAACGGTTTGAACGGTTATGAGTTATGACAATACTTCGTTTTTATAAATTAAGTTAAATGAAACAATAACATTAACGGAAAAAAGGTAAAAATGAGTTTATACAGTTATACTATACTTCATTCTCATAAATTATTATGAGTTATGATTATACTTCTTTCTTATAAATAAATTAAGTCAAATGAAACATTAACAGAAAAAAGGTAAAAGAGGAGAATCGATGTCGTGTGTTTGGACACAAAAATATAGGTGAAATTATCTCGTTTGAATTAGGTTTTTTATTTTTTGTGGGCTTCTAAAGTGTTCGCTCCTCTGATGGCCACAAATTTTGTTAAAGTTTAGTTTTAACACTGTAAATTTGATTAAGAAATAAAAGGGGAAAACTTATTAAATTACAACCGAGTTAATTAGAGCTGCAAACGAATCGAACGAACACGAACGGGACCTTGTTCGTGTTCGTGTGTTATGGAAATGCGTGTGTTTACGAATAGTTAATGAACATTTACCGAACAAGAATTTATGTTCGTGTTTGTACATTAAGGAAAGGAACGTATTCGTGTTTGTTTGTGTTAGTTTGTTAGTTTTAGGCACCGAACAAAAATAAACGTTCATGAATACACACAAACACAAACGGACGTTTATGAAATGAAGACAAACAAACGTTCATGAATGAAAACGAACGTTCATAAATTCAAATATAAATGAACACAAACAAACGTTCATGGACAGAAACAAACACGACAAACGTTAACGAATAGAAATGAACATGTTGCTACAACAAATACAAGACCAAGGCCTGTAGCGATATCTCCGGGTTAAAAGGGTTCAAGGTTTCGATTAGCCCAACGCAGGTCGTGGGGTCCCCCCACGCTTGTAGCACGTGGAGGCGGATCACTTTGTTATTATTCACTTTGAATTATGGATTGAAGGATGTTCAACCCAGAATGTCTATGTTGAGTGAGATAATATTGTAGTGAGCCGAGAATAGAACAAGCATGGAGCGAGTTCTAGAGAGGAGAAGTAAGATCAGAGATCAAGAGTGATCTTAGTTGATCTGGAATGGCTGGAATGAATGGCAAGAGGCTGTAATTTATAGGGAAAGAATCTTCTATAAGAGGAAGCCTTTTGACCAGTGATCCTTTGCTACAGTGAGGGACTTGCCCATTTGGGCGTTGAAGGGTTTGGACCTGCGGGTAAAAGCCTACACTCTGAGCACACGTTCTCTTTTACATCTGTGAGAAGGCTGGGCAAGCAACCAGTGAAGTGATGGTTTATTGTTCACGTCCTTTTTGCTGCTTACCCAAGTTCGCGGGATTTGAACCTTTTAACCCTTTAACCTTTCAAGCGTTCATGTGCCTAAGTCATTTTATTTGGTCTTGGGCTACCCCCGTCATCAGCCCCCCAAGTCAGAGGTTTTTGGGGAATAGGCTCAAAGACTTCTGACTTTTACACATTTATTTGTATTGCTTAAAGGCTTCAAGTCTTGAAGGGTTCGTTGCGTTTGAGTTTTTGAAATTTGAATTTTGACAAGACGGTTGATGTGACCGATGACAGTTTTTTGACTTTTGCGTAATAATAACTACCTAGACTTCACTTTCTTTTTTCTTTCGATCGTCTCTCCTGGGTGCTAGCAAAGATCTGTATGTGAGTTATTGTTGTCTCACTCGAGAGGAAGTTGAGGCTTTTTGTAAAGAATGGGGAATTGATCTAATGTTTAATCCGGTGGCTCCGGGTTTTAGATAAATCGATCGATCAGTGTCCCGCTGGTTCGATTGCTCTTTATTGCTGTCATTTTGAGTTTTCCAACTTGTGTCATCCGTTTTCGGTCTTTGTTCTAAATATTTTAGAGTATTATCATGTGTCGTTTGGTCAGTTGCGTCCTCAAGGTCTTGCTGGGATTTTATACTTTGAGGGTTTGTGATAGGGTATGGCCCATCATTGATGTTTCTTCTGGTTGACCAAGAACGACGATTCACGTTTGAGACATCCCAAGTTGATGTTTATTTGATTTCCTCAATGGTTACTACCTTTGGTTCTTGGAAGAACCAATTTTTCTGGATTTCTGAGTCCATTGTTCCCTTCAAATTTGTTTGGAGGCATCCTGATGCTGTGTTAAACAAGTTTGAGTCATTTGAGTCTGAACTAGATAGTTAGTTGTTAAAAGTCATTAGGAAATGTCCTTCGAGGCTTCGTCCCTTTCCTGAACACCTTTTAGTGTTGATGGGTGTGAGCACCTTGTGGGCCAAGCCAGATCGTGACCTTGTGCTCATGAGGGATGATCAGGGTATGATGTTTTGTCTTATGCTTTATCAAGAGTGATGATACCTCTGATGTTATGTTTGGTGTAACACCTCGAAAATTCACGTCCTATAATGTGTAGACACGTGTCGTATGTTTAAACGTGTGAAAGAATATTATGAAAGGACTAAAGTTGACAAACATGGAAAGTATGTGAATATACGTATTCTAAGTGTCAACATTGAATAAATATATTGTATATTAACCCTACAAGATGCTCATACCTTCAAACGAATAAATCATGGATCATACGAAGCTAAAAGTGAGAGATTACAAACTACAGGGGCTAAATGTGTCAACATGTTTAAATTATACCTCTGAGTGACCTTTTAACAAACTCGAAGCTTTGTAACGGTAAATTATGCTCACTAGAATGCATGATTAAAATTTCATAAAGTTTCTTTATCGTATGAGAAAGTTATGATCAAATTCGTGTGCGAAGGGTTAAAGCGTAAACGTTGAAAGTTATGACTTTTCGGGTAACAATTAAGTTAACCGGGGACTTAACAAAGTGGGTATATGTTTTAAAGCCTTTATAGATCAATTATGAGGGTTTACAATGCAAGAAAATAAGTGGCTAATCGAATTTTGAAGAGCCAAGGAACTAATTGCAAAAATCAAAAATTCAGATTCTGATCAGGAGGGGCCTAGCGCGACGCGAGGGGGGCCTAGCGTCACGCTAGGGGTGCCCAGCTTCGAAATTTTTGGTTGTTGCCTACTGAGTGCAATCTGCTCGATTCTAACTCGATTCTCCACATCCCTTGACCCCTAAAACACCCCCTAAGCATCTAGGACACATGTGGGAAGGTTGTGGTGTGTGCTAGACCTTGTTGTCAACATCTTGTGGTGATTGAATTCACTATAAAAGGCCACAAGTGTTCAACACTTTCTTCACACCTTCATCTGCATTTGTGGATCACTTCTGGAGCTCAACTTCCTCTCAAGTGTTCCCTAATCAAGCTTAGGACTTCAGTAAGTGTTCTAATCCTTTCTAAATTGAGTTTAGCTTAGTTAATTAGCTAAAAGTCAAACCGTCGTAATTACGGGTTGACTTCGAAATTTGTCAACAATGGCTCAGTCATATCTCGAATTAAAAGTAGATATAAGTTGGTATTTATGTGGGTAATAAACCCTCAAAAGGGTTCCCCCTGATTACCACTCTAACCAGGTCAAAAGTCGGGTCAAACTAGTTTATAAAAAGTCAACAGGATACTTAAAATGCCATTTATGCATAATTAACATTATAGATCATATACAACCTGTTGGATCATTGTTATAACTTGGTAATAAGTGTAAGAACATGTCTAAACATGTTCAACCCGACAATTTCCTGTTTAGACCCGGTTCGGAACCGAAAGTCACATAGTTTGACTTTCACTTTGACTTTCAGTTCTGACCCGTTTAGGCATGCTTTAGAAATGCCTCAGAGCTTTAATTGGACTAGGTTACATGTTAGTACAACCCTCTGTGATTATACACCTTGGTTCATTAGTTATCCAATTAATATGCATGTTTCCGTTAATTGCTCATATGTTGACCATTATGCCCTTATTACCTTAAAACATGATTTTTGGAAATGTAAAAGAGTAGAAACTTTAATTACTGATATATAAACTTGTATGCAAAGTTTGACATCAGTTTGAAATGTAGATTTAGAGTTATGCTCAATATCGCAAAATTAAAGCTTTATGTTAATAAAACGGCGTAATTAGCGTATAGCCTAGTTAAGCCTACTTTTTGACATCAAATCTTTTACCCACTGATGTAATGTATTATTTTGGGATTTTTAAAGATTTTTAATAAATTTTAGGCTGATAATCCGGTAATTGTCGGTTTTGCCCTTACGGGCCATAAAATGAGTTTTACATATCTAAACGACTCCAAACCTTTTGCTACTGATCACATATGATAAATAAATTATTTAAAGCCTTCTGGAAATATAAAAATATCAGATTTAAGTATCGAACCCGGAAATGACCTTTAATCGCCTTATTAAGCGTTTTTAACGCAAAGTATGTATTAAAAGCATATTGGACATACCCGGGTTGATACCTACTGATATAAGAGGCAAATTATAATATTTTAACAGTAAGCAAAGGTTGATAAACTCAGACTTCAGTTTTGAGCTTTTCGGCTTATGTGAAATTACCAAAATACCCCTACGGGGCATAGTTTGGTTAAAAATGATAAGTTTCACATATATGCTTTAACCTACTGATATAACTTAGCAAATTATGTATTTTTGCTGATTTCATCAGACCTGTAACTCAGATTGTTACTTAAACTCTTTTATAAACTTTTAAATGACCAAACTACCCCTACGGGGCCTAGTTTGTGTTTAAACACGTTTCGGGCATAATGAAAGACATCTTACTGATGTCACAACATATTTGAGGCATAATTAACTTAGGAAACCTGTATATAGCTCTCATGAATACCCGTCACGCTTATTACGCGTACGGTTCGGTTTATGTAACAAGTTTACATAAATTGGCCGAAACGGGTCAAACCTTAACGGTTTTATCTCAAAATCCAGAATGTGAATAATAAACCCATATTAAACAAGTCTTCAAACTTGTCGGGTCTAAATCACATTCTATCCGGTCTTCGCTTAACCGTGCGTACGAACCGTATCTTTGAAACTAGCCGGTCTAAGCTTAAGCTTAATTAAAAGACCCGTTAGGATTCTAATAGGTTATTATAAAACCTTCGTTCCAGATTAGGAGGACCAGAAAAAGCTACGTGCATTTTGCTTATTGTGATTAATACTTGCTCAGGTAAATACTTTTAACTTATTTTCCCTATACGGGCTTGGGTTACGGTATATAGCATACCGCTTGCGAAAGTCAACTTATTATATGCAGAAGTCAGAATTTTCAACAAAAGGAATATGAGAACTTCTATCTGGAATTTCGAGTGATAACCGTTTATTAAATTACATTACCAGGGAATGTCAAATAAAATGAAATAGGGAATTTGCAAAGGTATGTGACTCCTTTTGCAGTGCTAATAATTATGAATCCGATTGGACTGTGCACAGATATTTGTGAAATCCTGTTCTAGCGTACCTTAGTGATATTCTTGTCGCTTGTAGGATCGTGTGGCAAAGTGCCTCTCTTTTTTTTTTAATTAGTAGTTCTTCTTACTGACGGAATTTTAACATTGGTGTCATTGTGCCCACTTTATATTTTCCAAAGATCTTGCCTCGAAAGTTGTGTGTGATATTCTTCATCTTCTGTGGACTTATAATTAAATTTTCATGTGTTTTCTTGTACATTATCACAACTTTACATGCTTCTTACTTGCGTTAATAGTTTATGGTAACGCGTTTAGAAATTCTTTACACTTTTGATGGTATCCCAACTTAATAGGTTTCTATTGTTATTATTATCACTCGAGTTACTAGGCAGATAATCAAACGAAATAATGTTTGATGTCGGAAAAGAGATTCCTAATAAAGAAATCTAGACACAGATGCTTGTGCTTTATTCTAAATTGTCAATCCTTATGGTTTTTGGATTTCCTTATAGATATACATATCTATTAAATCATATATTTCACATACTGAATTAAACATACCATTTATCAGGTCAATGTATTTAACAGATTCATATTTCCAAAAACTAGTCAAATATCTGATCATGATACTATTTAGGGAAATCTTGCCACTCGTTTGACATATTACATACCCCGTCTTATCCGGTTCACGCCGGAGCGGTAATTCCAGTATATCCGGACAAACTGGAGAGTCTGCTATACCATACCCAGTCTTGCCGGAGAAAATTTTCTATTTCCAATAAATAGTATCTTTTCAAAAGTGCCTATCTTATTAGGGCTTTTATTCAGAATTAAGGAAATTTGTATTTCCATAACATATCTTATTATTATATTGATCACTAGACGATTCCTGTGACAGTGTCAATTTACTATTGATCATTCTTTCAAATAGTGACTCATGTCATATTACTGTTGATCATTCTCTCAACTAGTAATTGTGGTCATATCACTGTTGATCATTCTTTCAACTAGTGATTCTAATCATAACACTGTTGATCATTCTCTCAACTAGTGTTTTCTAGACTTAGTTATCCCGTGATATTACTTTATCAAATATATTACTTATGGCACACCAAAATCCATCATATTTTATTTACACAAGTACTTAGCTTATCGTGAAGTTAATACTAAGGCATCTTTTCTTAAGTTCAAGTCTAAATGCTACCAGTTAACAGCAATCTCCTAACTTTTTTATATAAATTTAGGTATTATTATCACAACACCTAAAGACTTAAAGCAGTGGCTCTGATACCACCTTCTGTCACGGCCCCCGACCCACCCTGGAAGGAATCGGGTGCCGCGAACAGCCCGTGGTACCGGTGGTTATTTTGAAAACGTTGCAGCGGAAATTTCATCAGAACCGTGAGTTAGGAAAAATATCAGAGTTTATAAACACCGGATTTTATTTATTAAATAGATGGAAATAAATCCATGTTTTACAATGGTAGCTTTAATAAAGATAAATTTTGTTATATAAAACAATATTTCTTAATTTGATTTTAATTAATAAAATAAGCCACTTCTTTGATGCCTTTCAGTGCCGTATCCAATGCTTACTTCAATCTACTGTAATTACCTGAAAAGTATTTTAAAAAGGTTTTGTCAGCGGGAAATACTGAGTGAATCATTCTATTTATGAAAACGACCTGTTTGTTATAATTTACAGTATTAAGAGAGATTAAAATGTTTCAGATATCAAACCAACTACCCACAGTATTTGTCACTCGAATCTTTACGGTGACTGTGGTCATATCACCATTGGCTGCCCCAATGAATGACGAATATCACTAATTTTAGGTTCGCCCACCTAAAGTGATAAAACTGTAATACTGTGCACAATACCCCACATACCGGCTGTAACTTGGTGATTACATAAACTTAATCACTGTAATTATAACTTTGAAAATAAACATGATTTTGTAAATAGATTTGATAAAAAGAGAATGACTCACTTTATAATCATGTAGATTCATACGGACATAATTTAGTCTACAGATAAGCCTTGATATATTGCAGATTTATACAGGCAGAGCTTAGCCTATTGATTTAGCCTTGTAACCTAGTGCACACGAACTAGGTAGGTAACTTAATACAACAATTACGATAACTCACGAGATTAAACCCTCACAACGAATGACAAAGTGCGATACTTAAACATCCATCGGATTCACAACGAAGGACAGAGTATTTCCCGAGTTCGGGTGGCACTCAACATCCTGTCGGAATCACAACTAATGACAAAGTATAACCCAAGTTTGAGCAGCACTTAAACATCCATTGGATAGTTCCAATCGATCGGACATTGAATCGTAACAGCGATTGAGTTAATACCCTGTATCGTAGCAGCACCCCCTACTAATTTAGTGTTTTGTGTGTGTTAATTGTGATAAACCGACGATATCTCAGTGCCTGAAGTGAGTTTCTTCGTCGAGCAAATGCACAGAAGCCAGTCCCACGACCCTCTATTTATACCCAATTTTTGTCATCCCTTGCGCACCGTAACACTATAACCCTTACGGTCCGTAAGCATCCTTGCGCACCATAACACTAATTCCCTTGCAGTGCGCAAGGGACACCTAAGCACTATAGGTTTGCCACGCGTGGGACTAGGCCTGCTGAGTCGATAGATTTAATAAATTCAAATTATAAAACGATTTATATGGATAATTGTTGAGTAGGGAATGCCCCCCCTGAGTTTTAGGGGCCCTGATCCTGATTCTGATTGTTCTGATAATTTTAGGGTTTGCGCAGAATCACTTGGGTGTCTTAATTATGGTTTCCTATTGGATAAAATAATAAAATAAATAGGACTTTTAATGAGGTTTTGTAACACCCCAAAACCCGAATGTTTATATTCGTTAAATGTTATGCTATGGTACATTAAGAAATAAATGACTAGGTTATTTAACCTAATAAAGTGAATGATAAAAACTAATTAGAAGATGAAAGTTGTGCCAAACATGTTTAAATGGCAAACATTGAGGGGTTAAATGGAATAAGGTGAAAGTTAGGTTACTAAATAACAAAACACACACACAAACACACATAGTGTGTTCGTGAAAGAGCAGGAAGCTCCCATGGAGCCAAGAACCCTAACTTCATCTATTCCCTCAAATTGGAAGGCTAAACGAAGCTCAAATTCATAACCAAACACGGATTAATGATCACCTTCACAAGGGGATCGTAAGGTATCTTAGATTCTAGATTGGTGATGATGCACGAAATGGGTTATGTTGTAAATCACGAATTAGTATGAAATTGAGCATGAGTATGTGTTAGATTCATCATTTGGAACATGGATTATGCATGAATTAGGTTAATTTGGTGTTTAAGGGTGAAACCCATTAGTTATGGTAAGAATGATGATTTGAATCATCATCCATGTCTAATTCTTGTTGAATGTTGATGTATTTTGAGTTGTATGATGGATTCTTGTTAGAGGAATTGAAAGAAATGTGATACTAGTATGTTGATGTTCATGCATGTATGATTCATGTTGATTAGTAGAAGGATTTGATGAATTATGTATAAGGTTAGAAGAATATGCATAAATTAGTTGTACATTGTGCTAACATAGTGGTACGCACACCAAGTGTATGATGAAATGTCTAAGTGAAGTTAAGATGTGAGATCTTATGAAATAGCTTGATATAAATGATTGAGATTAAGTAATGATGTAATTAGTAGAATACTAACGTGAAGAAGGTGCTTTAGATGGAACTTATACAAGAATTCGGGTTAAATGTATGTCTTGGTCAAGACTATGCATTAAGGACTTGTACGTTGTATTTAATATCACTAGGTGATAATATGGTTGTAAGCATAGTTGCATTGTGAGTAAGAAATGTATATAGTGTTATTGATATAGCATAAGTGATGATGCGGATACACGAGGATAAACCGAAAGTTTGTATGATGAACTGCTGACTTTTGAAGTCAACTACGCATAAGAAGCATGATTTGGTTTGTTGTCATAAAGGTAGAATTATAGGAAGTTGTATAGTACATGTTATGTTAATATGCGTTATTTGTGATTACATGATGAATTTCATGAGTTTGAAAGGATATGAATTGGATTATATGTCATATGCTTGTTAGTTGTGACTAAAGAGAGTCAAATGTGAAATATGCGATTATTATGATCGTTAACATGTACAATTGTGTATGCTAATGTGAATGTGATTTGGTGACATGAAAGTATAGGAATCATGTCGAGAAGGACTCAAGCATGAAAGGCTAACGGGTCAAAAGGAGACAAGATAACGGACACGAACTCGGACGCACGAGGTAAGTGATTTCTGTAATCACTTCTTATGTTCGATTAAGTTATATTGTGTTTTAATTAACTAAACATGATAGTTGAGGTCGAATATGTGTCGTAGTCCTTTTGTCGTAAAGGATGGGATTAAAGTTGACCAAAAATATCCTTAATGGGTATTTTGGGCAAACGATCTTAATAAGTGGTTTAGGAGCAAGTTATATGATTAGTGTAATGTTTTGGACAAGAATGGAAGTGGGAAGTATGGTCTTGTTAGGCATAGATCAATCAATGCGCAAATACCCATAACGGGTCAAATAGTTAGAAAATGATAATAAGCCGATAGAGCGTAAGTTAAGAATTTCCTTAATCCGGATGTGGGATTTTAAGTTTGTATGAAAGAATGTGAATTTACAAGCATGTAGGAAGAAACGGGAGGTTAAACGGGTAAACGGTTCAAAAGTTATGCGCGTTTTAGTGCGTGCGGACGATGAAACGAAACTGCAGGAAAATGTAATTTGGAGAGGGCGTCGCCGACGGGTCCCCACCCCGTCGCCGACGGGCTCTAGTTTGGCCATTTTCTTCCGACGGGTTAACAAGCTAGTTACGGGCTTATTGGCGCGACGGGCTCTTGTTTGTGAGCTTTTTATTTTTCGCGTCTTGTGTTTCCGGTTGAACTGTAACGTGTCCTGGTGCTTCGGCTTCCGACCCGATGATTCGTAAAGCTTCACATGAGCATATAGGTATGTTGGTTCCCATTTAGGAACCTTAAAGTGGGATCCCATACCCCAGGTAAGAATCCCACCTTAGGTTCCTGAACCTTAAAGTGGGATCCCATAGCCCAGGCAAGAATCCCACCTTAGGTTCCATTTAGGAACCTTAAAGTGGGATCCCGTACCCCAGGTAAGAATTATTAATTTAATTCTCATTGGCAATCGCCCCTATGTGGATAAGCAAGTATGTATGTTTGTATGTATTTATACACGTATGTAGAAGTTGTGTAATCATCGTATTGGTAAGTAAGAGGTATGCAAGATGTTGTACGTGTATGTAGATGCGTGTTTATGTAGATAAGAAGATACATGTGATAGTATGTATATATGTGAAAGCGTAGGAATGTATGTATGTAAGGTTGTAGGAAAGATATGTACGTATGTAGATGTGCATGTATGTATGTATGAGTATATACGGGGATGTAATGATGTAGGAAGGGTTTCTATGCATGTAGATGTGTATGTATGTATGTATAAAGACATGTATGAGTGTATGCATGTATGCAACAATGTAGGAAAGGTATGTACGTATGTAGATGTGTATGTATGTATGTATGTAAGTACGTATGTATGCATGATTTAGACACGTTGAGGGTTTACGTTATTAATGGTGTACCTTGAGAATGAAAATTAATGCATGTACATTATTGGAATCTCACCAAGAAATGGATACACATATGAGATGCTTAAAGCTTGAAAGATGACGAAATATGAAGTGTATGCGAATGAATCTTGTTTATATAATGTGTGCTAATGATATGATTGTATGTGGTGAATGCAGGTTGTACGGATAACGGGCGATTATCATAAGGATTAGAGAATCGAAGACCGAGTCACAAGATAGATTGTACGGGAGTATTTGAGTATATACTATTAGTAAACAGGACTTATGCTTTATCTTTGTAAAAGATACTTATTAAAATGAACTTTCTAGTAAGTCAAAACGTTAGTAATAGAAGAAATTTTATGGCTCGACTTTCCGCTGCGTCATGTTTAAGTTCTTACAGGGAATTGTTCATTATACGAACGGGTCATGCCCGAATTTTGTAAATAATAATACTTATTTGGAATAAGAAATATGGGCGTTGCAGGTTTGTTACATCAAGGTCCGGGTTTATATTTACAGAATATTTTTAGGACATTTTTTTTGTGTGAGTCGTTACATTCTCCCCACCTTAATAAAAATCTCGTCCTCGAGATTTACTGAAATAAGTAGGAATACTTCTTCTTCATCTCAGATTCCAGCTTCCAAGTGTATTTGGTTTATGATATTTCTTTTAGACTTATGTCACCTTTTAGTTAAAAATAATATTAGGGTAGATGATACAGAATCAAAATATCTAATTTTGTGAATACGAGTTGTATCAGAAGTAGGATTCAATGATTCAACTGAATTAGTTCGAGAAATCGATGATAAACGAATGAGATGAAATGATATAATTTTCAAAGTGACTAGGTTCAAGCCAAAAGATATATGATCAATAGATATTTAAAATGAATGTGAAGGACTTTTAGAATCAATAAAATTCTTTGTCAAAAGAAAGCTTACTTTGATTGGTAACTGAGGAAGACTTTGACAGTTTCCAAATGAAATCAAAGCATGAAAAATGATTTGTCAAATATTTATGATATGAGAAATCAAAGTGTTGAGAGGAGTGAATTGCAAAGATACACCAAAAGACAATAGAGTTAGTGTATCATTTTTAGAGTTTCAAGTTGTTTTATTTGTTGAAATAATATAATAGCACACTGTTAGTGACTATATTTTTCATACTATCTCCTAGAAATTGAAATATAATAAGAACAAGTTATTTTGGCCTGACCAACCATTATATTATATTATACTTTTGTAAAGTAAATGTAATATATTTTATTTGTGTTCCTATCTGAACCGTATCCTATATATCACATATAAATATTATGTAATATATATATTATTTGTTACGCATTTTTACTATATGTAAATGGTCACCACTTTTAAATACATATTATTTTAGTATTTTACCATACTATGTAAAATAATTATGTAAGATATATTACAAAATACCGTAATGAAGTTATTACGTTTACAAAATATTATTTTGTAAAAGAAATCATTATTATTTATAACGTTAAATGAGAGTTATAAATAAAGGTATTTATTATACAAAATATTTGTACAAATACTTTTGTACATATATTACACTTAATGGGTCGATTCTATGGGATTACTTATTTTTATTTTGAAACCATATAACGTTATGAATGTTTTTACAAATATTGTAAATAAGTGAAAACGGAGACTATTTTTATATTGTTTTATGAAAATATATTTTTCTCCAATGTATATATAATTAAAATTTACTAAATACGTATGACGACTTACTTTATATATATTAACTAGTCATTATCATGGTTGGATATTGGTTAGTGCTGCCTTGTTTAAGCATAGGTGGCCAATCCATGCATAACTAAGGCTAGGCTATCCAATACCTGCCCCTGATAATACTCTAATATTAACACTACTACTATTAATATATTATTATTAATAATAAAATTATCAATAATAAATAACTAAACAATAACTTTTAAATAAGAGTATACCTCAAACATAGTTTTTATATATAGACATATAATTTCTTCACCGCAATGATTTAAAATATAGAAACATTATATTTTTAAATTAGGCAGTTCCATATATAATCAATTAAATTTATATATAATGTTTTTCGATCAACAATGATAGAGCAATAAATATTACGAAAGGTTCGATTGCTCTTGTACTAACTATTAAGAGATATACCGAAATATGAATTTGGGTATCATTATCTGAGCACATGATGGTTTTAAGATTTGCTTGTATAAAAAGTGGATTTAATATAAATAATAAATAAATAATTAAATTCCGTATATGGTATGTGCGAACTTGATTAATGCGAGCTTCAAATTTATGAAAACGTCACCACAAGGTGATCGTGATCAAAGAAATGATTTAATGAAGTCGAGGATCATACAAGCATGTCATAGTTCAAGAGAATTGAAATGTTTGTTAGGATTATTCCGAATATAATGGTTTTAATTCATCATATGGAACCTTGCATTGAATATGTATTACGAGCAAGTTCAAACAGTTGAACTCGGTTTAAACAAAATGAGTTTTAATAAGGTTATACATGGTTGCAACAAAATCATGTAAAGAAATTTGAGTTTTTCAAGAACTTTATTGACTCGATATCAAAGAGTTATCGTTTTGTAGTAATGCGGATTACAGTATCAAAATCAAGTCTAACTAAAGGATATTGGAGTTTGGATAAAACGACAAATTAGAATGAAGCCCTCCAGTGGAAATTCAGAAATTAAACGAACCACATGCGCGACAAACGGTGCATGTGTAACATGTGGATTTACCAAGAATTGAAATAAATCAATATCCGCTATTATGAAATAAATCCTCCTGGTATGATGACCTTTGCGAAAGTCAACTTATTATATGCAGAAGTCAGAATTTCAACAAAAGGAATATGAGAACTTCTATCTGGAATTTCGAGTGATAACCGTTTATTAAATGACATTACCAGGGAATGTCAAATAAAATGAAATAGGGAATTTGCAAAGGTATGTGACTCCTTTTGCAGTGCTAATAATTATGAATCCGATTGGACTGTGCACAGATATTTGTGAAATCCTGTTCTAGCGTACCTTAGTGATATTCTTGTCGCTTGTAGGATCGTGTGGCAAAGTGCCTCTTTTTTTTTTTTTAATTAGTAGTTCTTCTTACTGACGGAATTTTAACATTGGTGTCATTGTGCCCACTTTATATTTTCCAAAGATCTTGCCTCGAAAGTTGTGTGTGATATTCTTCATCTTCTGTGGACTTATAATTAAATTTTCATGTGTTTTCTTGTACATTATCACAACTTTACATGCTTCTTACTTGCGTTAATAGTTTATGGTAACGCGTTTAGAAATTCTTTACACTTTTGATGGTATCCCAACTTAATAGGTTTCTATTGTTATTATTATCACTCGAGTTACTAGGCAGATAATCAAACGAAATAATGTTTGATGTCGGAAAAGAGATTCCTAATAAAGAAATCTAGACACAGATGCTTGTGCTTTATTCTAAATTGTCAATCCTTATGGTTTTTGGATTTCCTTATAGATATACATATCTATTAAATCATATATTTCACATACTGAATTAAACATACCATTTATCAGGTCAATGTATTTAACAGATTCATATTTCCAAAAACTAGTCAAATATCTGATCATGATACTATTTAGGGAAATCTTGCCACTCGTTTGACATATTACATACCCCGTCTTATCCGGTTCACGCCGGAGCGGTAATTCCAGTATATCCGGACAAACTGGAGAGTCTGCTATACCATACCCAGTCTTGCCGGAGAAAATTTTCTATTTCCCATAAATAGTATCTTTTCAAAAGTGCCTATCTTATTAGGGTTTTTATTCAGAATTAAGGAAATTTGTATTTCCATAACATATCTTATTATTATATTGATCACTAGACGATTCATGTGACAGTGTCAATTTACTATTGATCATTCTTTCAAATAGTGACTCATGTCATATTACTGTTGATCATTCTCTCAACTAGTAATTGTGGTCATATCACTGTTGATCATTCTTTCAACTAGTGATTCTAATCATAACACTGTTGATCATTCTCTCAACTAGTGTTTTCTAGACTTAGTTATCCCGTGATATTACTTTATCAAATATATTACTTATGGCACACCAAAATCCATCATATTTTATTTACACAAGTACTTAGCTTATCGTGAAGTTAATACTAAGGCATCTTTTCTTAAGTTCAAGTCTAAATGCTACCAGTTAACAGCAATCTCCTAACTTTTTTATATAAATTTAGGTATTATTATCACAACACCTAAAGACTTAAAGCAGTGGCTCTGATACCACCTTCTGTCACGGCCCCCGACCCACCCTGGAAGGAATCGGGTGCCGCGAACAGCCCATGGTACCGGTGGTTATTTTGAAAACGTTGCAGCGGAAATTTCAGCAGAACCGTGAGTTAGGAAAAATATCAGAGTTTATAAACACCGGATTTTATTTATTAAATAGATGGAAATAAATCCATGTTTTACAATGGTAGCTTTAATAAAGATAAATTTTATTATATAAAACAATATTTCTTAATTTGATTTTAATTAATAAAATAAGCCACTTCTTTGATGCCTTTCAGTGCCGTATCCAATGCTTACTTCAATCTACTGTAATTACCTGAAAAGTATTTTAAAAAGGTTTTGTCAGCGGGAATTACTGAGTGAATCATTCTATTTATGAAAACGACCTGTTTGTTATAATTTACAGTATTAAGAGAGATTACAATGTTTCAGATATCAAACCAACTACCCACAGTATTTGTCACTCGAATCTTTACGGTGACTGTGGTCATATCACCATTGGCTGCCCCAATGAATGACGAATATCACTAATTTTAGGTTCGCCCACCTAAAGTGATAAAACTGTAATACTGTGCACAATACCCCACATACCGGCTGTAACTTGGTGATTACATAAACTTAATCACTGTAATTATAACTTTGAAAATAAACATGATTTTGTAAATAGATTTGATAAAAAGAGAATGACTCACTTTATAATCATGTAGATTCATACGAACAGAATTTAGTCTACAGATAAGCCTTGATATATTGCAGATTTATACAGGCAGAGCTTAGCCTATTGATTTAGCCTTGTAACCTAGTGCACACGAACTAGGTAGGTAACTTAATACAGCAATTACGATAACTCACGAGATTAAACCCTCACAACGAATGACAAAGTGCGATACTTAAACATCCATCGGATTCACAACGAAGGACAGAGTATTTCCCGAGTTCGGGTGGCACTCAACATCCTGTCGGAATCACAACTAATGACAAAGTATAACCCAAGTTTGAGCAGCACTTAAACATCCATTGGATAGTTCCAATCGATCGGACATTGAATCGTAACAGCGATTGAGTTAATACCCTGTATCGTAGCAGCACCCCCTACTAATTTAGTGTTTTGTGTGTGTTAATTGTGATAAACCGACGATATCTCGGTGCCTGAAGTGAGTTTCTTCGTCGAGCAAATGCACAGAAGCCAGTCCCACGACCCTCTATTTATACCCAATTTTTGTTATCCCTTGCGCACCGTAACACTATAACCCTTACGGTCCGTAAGCATCCTTGCGCACCATAACACTAATTCCCTTGCGGTGCACAAGGGACACCTAAGCACTATAGGTTTGCCACGCGTGGGACTAGGCCTGCTGAGTCGATAGATTTAATAAATTCGAATTATAAAACGATTTATATGGATAATCGTTGAGTAGGGAATGCCCCCCTGAGTTTTAGGGGCCCTGATCCTGATTCTGATTGTTCTGATAATTTTAGGGTTTGCGCAGAATCACTTGGGTGTCTTAATTATGGTTTCCTATTGGATAAAATAATAAAATATATAGGACTTTTAATGAGGTTTGTTACATCAAGGTCCGGGTTTATATTTACGGAATATTTTTAGGACATTTTTTTTTGCGTGAGTCGTTACAACGGGCTTGGGTTACGGTATATAGCATACCGCTTGATCGAGCATCAAATCTCCACAGTTGAGTGGGTAGTTGAATAATTTGATCGGTTCGTTTAAACAGTCTTGATTACTTAAAGCCTTTGGGGGGTTAATGACCATGTCCCGGATATCCTCGGCATCATCTTACGAGATGGTCACGACCTGAGCACGGGGTGTAGGCATACACCTGTCAGTGTATAACTCTATGATGTGGTGTGTCTATTGATCTTTAACCCGGACAAGATCCGGGCTACTGAACGCACAAGTAACATGTAATTCGTTCACAAGATTATATATTTAAATAATTCTCCCAAGTTATCAAAGGTTAATTTTGCCTCTGTGCATTTTAATCAAATTATACAAGACATTTTGTGCCACGTGCATCCAAATCAATTTTCTTAAACCATTTTCAAAATGAGTCAGTTAATTGTATTTACCAGTGTAAACTGACGTATTTTCCAAAAAGGCTAAATGCAGGTACTATACGAAATCGGCTGGATATTTCTCCTTAGCATCAATAGAAGTCTCGCAAGCTTAAGATGCCTAAAGTCTGTTGAACTATTGTTTCTATTTTATGTTCGATCCTTCTGTGGATAAACTTCCGAATATTGTGACATTTGATATTATAATAATAAATTCGGTTGTATTATATTTTCAATTGCTTCCGCTGTGCATATTAAATATTGTGTTGTTTGACTATTATGTTGCCAACCACGTCACGATACTCCCCACCGGGCCCACCGGTGACACGTGGAAATCGCGGTGTGACAGGTTGGTATCAGAGCCAACACTGAGTGAATTAAACACTAACAAACGTGTTTAATCTCAGTTACACAATTGCACATATCTAAACTTCTGAGTCTAGACTTAACATAGGATTATTCTCAAATCCTAATATGGAAATTTATGCTTCCAAAATTTTTATATATACGTCGCCAAGCGAAGAAGCTGTAATAAGAATTCTCCACATCTGGAGCCTTGAAAAGCTGAGCTTCGTACCGCGACCAGGATGAAACGTGCAACCTCGGAGAAAGCATTCAGGAATTGAATGAAGAAGAAACTCCTTTTGTTGAAGATCGTTTCCTTATTAGTCCTTATAAGGACATAATTGTCTTTCAGTCCCTACGAGGACAACAGTATTCCCTTCAAGTCCCGCTTAGGGCAACTTTATACTTTTATTTTTATATAGTGGAATGATTAAGTTTAAACTTTCATTCTAAACAAGAATATTAGATAAATGGAAAATAACATTTCCTTTTGCAAGATCTACCATTATAATAAAATGGCAAAATCTAAAAAGGGCAAGACCTAGCCTCGTGTCATATTAAGACCGGCCAAGATGGCAGTTCCTCAAATTAGATTCAGATCCTTATTAACATTTCTTTTATAAGATCTACCATTGTAATAAAATGGCAAAATCTAAAAAGGATAAGACCTAGCCACGTCTCATTCTAAGACCGGGCCAAGATGGTAGTTCCATAATTAGATTCAGATCTATATTAACACCTCAATTTAAAATTATTCTGCGTTAATTAAATTAAGAATCTTAAGTGTGAAACCTAGCCTTCGGGTCAATTATAAGACCGGGCCAAGATGGTAAGACCTGTTAAAAAGATTCAAACCATTAATTAAGAATCTTAAGTGTGAAACCTAGCCTTCGGGTCAATTATAAGACCAGGCCAAGATGGTAAGACCTGTTAAAAAGATTCAAGCCATTAATAAAGAATCTTAAGAGTGAAACCTAGCCGAGCGTCATTATAAAGACCTGGCCAAGATGGTAAGACCTATTTAAAAGATTCGAATCCCTGTTAACATCTGAAAACGTGTTAACACTCCTGGCAGACGTGATTCATTAAAAATCACACACGTTATTATTATATAAGGATCTTTCTGAAGATTCCTAACCCAGTTTAATAATCTCTGAATCCTGGGTTTACATCATCAATTAAGATGATCATATTTTAACCATACGTGGTAATATAGTGCCTACGGGCCTTGCTCATTTCCACATGAGCCAAAATACAGTGGTAGCTATGACTCCCTGTCAGAAAAAGGTAAGGAACTAGGTTCAAACCTCAAATGCTTTGATTCTCTGAAATCATAGCATATAAATTTATATTTGTCCTTGTGACTAAGCCTGTTGTGCTAATTTATCTAAAGGCCTTGATTCTCTGAAATCATGGCTTATAATTTAAAAATTGTCCTTGTGACTAGGCCTATTGTGCCAATATACTCAAATGCTTTGATTCTCTGAAATCCTAGCATATAATTTATAAGTGTCCTTGTGACTAGGCCTATTGTGCCAATATACTCAAATGCTTTGATTCTCTGAAATCCTAGCATATAATTTATAATTTTCCTTGTGACTAGGCCTATAGTGCCAATATACTTTCATGCTTTGATTCTCTGAAATCATAAGCTTATAATCTATAAATGTCCATGTTACCAGGCCATTGGGTGCCACTAATAAAACTGTTAATGTTTTATAATTAGGATAAATTATAATAGAAATCCTAAACATAAACGATTAATAAATTAACCAAATATGGTCTCTGTTTACCATGGTTAATGAATTTTACCTAAGGGGCAATACCGTAATAAACATCCCTTAGAAGGGGAAGTGCCTACGGGCTATAGTTAATGTCCTCTGAGACTAAAGACAGTGGTAGCCTACAGCTCCCTGTCAAGAAAAGGTAATGAACTTTGATTCAAACCTTAATGCCGCGATTCTCTGAAATCATGACTTATAAATTAAACTTGTCTACGCGACTGGGCCAATTGTGCTATTATTAACTTATAAATTAAGATTATGATAAAAAAAATCCTGAATAATAAAATAAATATCCTTCCTCCCCTGTCAGTATGCATTTTAAAAAGGGAATCTTAAAGGTGAAACCTAGCCTACGCGGCCAAGATAGTGAAACCTACTCAAGGGATTCAGATCCTTGTTAACACCTAAGAACGTGTTAGCACTTTTGACAAATGTGATTCGAGAAAATCACAACAGTCATCCTTATATTGGATTCTTCCAATTCCCTTATCTAGCCTAGTGATTTAGGGATCATGGCTTATATCACCCTATAAGATGATCATATTATAAACATCCGTTGGTGATGAAGTGCCTATGGGCCAAACTTGTTGTCCGATAAGACAACGACAGTGGTGGTCTTTGACCTCCTGTCTAAAATGTTGGACTATGTCCAAACATAATAGTCTATATGATCAATGCGATCATGACTAATAGCATCTAATACGATGATTATATTATTTTAACATCCTTTAGTGATGCTTTGCCTACGGGCTATAATATATTGTCCATTTGAGACATTGACATTGTTATCTTTATGATTCCTTGTCTGAGGTAGTGAGCTGTGCTCAAGCCAAAATAGTCAATATGATCAATGCAATCATGACAAAGATCGTCAATATGATGATTAAAGATTTTAACATCCTTAATGATGTTTTGCCTAGGGGCTATATTATCTTGTCCAATTGAGACAGGTCAATTGAAATCTTTGGTGATTCTTTGCCCAAGGGGGTGAGCTATACTCAAATCCCATAGTCTATACTATCATTGCGATCCTGACTAGTATCATCAGTATGATGATCATAATATTAACATCCCCCGTGATGAAATGCCTACGGGCTATACCTTATTTTAGTGTCGGTAAGACAAAGACAGTAGCGATCTTTATGATCCCCTGTTTAAAATGGTGTGTTTATACCCAAACCTAATAGTCAATATGATCGATGTGATCATGACTAATATCATTAGATACGATGGTTATAAATATAAACATCCATTAGTGATGTTGATTGGCTTACTTTTCTGCCAAATGAATCGTCCTTCAAGACGATGACAGCTGTAGTCTATGACACCCTGTCCAAAGGTGAAAAACCACGTTCAAACCTTGAAGCCCTAATCTAATAAGATTGCGGCTAATAAATTAAGGTCCTTGGTGATAGACCATCGAGTTATGTTTTAAAGTCATTCATGACAAGCCTATGTGCTATAATTTGTCATTCGTGACAAGCTAATATATTAAATGTTAACATTCCTGGTGACATTCCTTGTGCCAGATTTGATAAATGTCCTTATGACAAGGCCGTTGTGCCATATCTAAATAACCTTTGCGACAAGGCCTTCGTGCCGTATAATCATTTATGTCCTTCGTGACTAGGCTTTATGCCATATCTTTCTACGTCCATCGAGACAGGCTTCTATGCCATATGTGTATACATATAATAAAAGTCTTGTAAGGCAAGCCTTTGAGCTATTTATAATCGTCCTTGTGACAAAGACAGTTGTGACATTATGGTCCCCTGTCAAGCAGGTATTGGACTCGCTCCAAACCTTAAATGCCATTGACAGTCCTTTTGTGACCTAAGCTAAATGTAATAGATATACATTCAAATAGCATTCATTAAGAATGTTCAGAACAGAATAGCCCATACGGTTTATGAATGCCGTGGCTAATCTAAGTCAGGTCATCAGGATGATAACTAATAATTGTTAAATCTTGGTGATTAGTACCAAGTTTTGAGTATGGAAAACTTGGATGAGATGGGCAGTTCACGATGTCCTAGTTTCCGTTAAAATATAAAGACACAATATAGTTATAAAATCGATGGGTTGTCTTAAAAATCAAGCCCATATTGTGGGTGATAAGAAGCAATTAATTATCAAGACTCCTTATGAGCAACCCTCATAATTATATGTATCAGTACGATTAATTAATATTAAACATTAAAAATGGCGGAAAAGGCCGTCCCCGGAATCGAACCTGGGTCTAGGCCACACCCTTTCGCGCGCCTAGCCAACCGAGCTAGGTGCCTAGTTTGTGAAATTTCCATTTTGATTAAATATAATTATTAGTGGTTAGCATTGGCAATAAGAGGGCACACTAAGGTTTCAAAACCTACTCATTATAAATCCATTATGGATCTACCTCAGCTACTCACGTTATATAGATTAAGAACGACCAGTCAAAGCTGAGACTGCCCTAAATTGTCATAGATTTTGCAGTTAAGTTTGAAAGGATTAAGAATGGAGGCGCTTAACCCTCCTGGTGAATGAATGCCAAGAGGCAGTTCACGATGTCATCAAATACATTCCTTATCATTTACCAATGATAATTTCTGCTAAGTGTCCTGTTTTTAATACAGGCAATAATAAATCTTCATAAACCATAAGCTTAGCAAACTTTTATATTATTCACAAGGTATAACTTACCAAGGAAACCATAGTAACCGATTCTTCTAGTATCTTTCTTCGCATAGAGTACGACAACATATGTTATTTTAATTATTTTCTCATTATTTTTATCGCCTGTGAATGCCAAACTATGTTCGATAAAAGTGCCATATGAGGATTGGCGTATCCTAGTGTGTCCCATAGATTACTTCCATGCCTGATCAGTATGGAGGTTTAATACATGGAACCCCTAAGATATCCCAATGATCATATTGTACTAAAGTCGACTAGTAGTATTCAAGGAAGATATCCAGAATGGAATTGTCCAAGTAAATGTTCCCGATTAAGGAATTCGTGGACTTATAACATAAATGTGTCACTTATTTGACACGAACAATGATGGATGAACTGGAGCCTGAGATATGGAAAAATCTCTGTAGCCTCCTTGCATCTTGATTATCTTCTCGTAAGTTTTCCCCGCTTACCTCTTGGAAGGCAGGTAGAATTAAGATTAGCATCCCGCTGTGGGCTGGAGTATTGTGAAAACTCCATATTGATTATGGAATAATCGAAACCTTGATTAAGTAGGTTTTAAGACATAGGCTCATATAGCATGACTCAATATTCTGAGGGTTTTATGTCATTAAATGAGAAAGACGGTTCATATTGCTTATGCATACATACCGCAACCCTAATTAGGCAACGATTAAGAATTGCCATCAGCTACCCAGGATCTAAGGGAAAACTATTGGTGAATAGGCTTGAAGAAGTCTGTGGCCACCTATGTAGCTAAATGCTTGACATATGGGCAAGTCAAAGCCGAGCATCAGAAACCATCAGGTTTGCTACCACAGCCTGAACTTCCTACGTGGAAGTGGGAAATGGTAACTAGGGATTTTATTACCAAGTTACCCAAGACAAGGAAAGGAAATGATACTATATGGGTGATAATTGATAGACTGACTAAGTCAACACATTTCTTACCCATCAAGGAGACTTATAGCTCCGACATGTTAGCCCAGTTATACGTTGATAAGATTGTAGCCTTACATGGCATACCTGTGTCTATTATCTCTGACCGAGATACTAGATACACGTCACATTTTTGGAAGAGTTCACAGCAATCTTTGGGCACACGTTTGAATTTTAGTACGACTTACCATCCTCAGACAGACGGTCAGAGTGAGCGTACTATTCAGACTTTGGAAGACATGCTACGTCCATGTGTGATCGATTTGTATGGTAGTTGGGATAAGCACCTACCGTTAATCGAATTCTCCTACAACAATAGCTACCATACCAGCATAAAGGCTGCGCCTTTCGAGGCCTTATTTGGTAGAAAGTGTAGATCGCCCGTGTGTTGGGCGGAAGTTGGAGATGTCCAATTATCAGGACCAGAGATAGTGTTCGAGACGACGGACAAGATTGGCCAGATTCGTGACCGTCTCAAAGCTGCCCGAAATAGACAGAAGAGTTACGCAAATCCAAAGCGTAAAGCTTTTCACTTCGAAGTAGGTGATAAAGTGTTGCTTAAAGTGTCACCCTGGAAGAGAGTGATGCGATTTGGTAAGAAAGGCAAGCTAAGCCCGAGATACATAGGACCTTACGAGGTTATCGGACGTGTCGGGTCAGTTACTTATAAGATAAGCTTACCTGAAAAGCTCAGTGGAATTCACAATGTGTTCCACATCTGCAATCTGAAAAAGTGTTTCGCTGACGAATCACTGGTTATACCACATACAGATGTGCATATAGATGAGAGCTTGAAATTTGTGGAAAAACCTTTGTTGATTGAAGATCGACAGGTGAAGAAGCTTCGAAGGAAGCATGTATCTATTGTAAAGGTCAAATGGGATGCCCGTAGAGGTCCCGAATACACGTGGGAAGTTGAATCCACAATGAAAGAAAAGTACCCTTACTTATTTCAGTAAATCTCGGGTCGAGATTTATTTTAAGGGGGTGAGGATGTAACACCTCGAAAATTCACGTCCTATAATGTGTAGACACGTGTCGTATGTTTAAACGTGTGAAAGAATATTATGAAAGGACTAAAGTTGACAAACATGGAAAGTATGTGAATATACGTATTCTAAGTGTCAACAGTGAATAAATATATTGTATATTAACCCTACAAGATGCTCATACCTTCAAACGAATAAATCATGGATCATACGAAGCTAAAAGTGAGAGATTACAAACTACAGGGGCTAAATGTGTCAACATGTTTAAATTATACCTCTGAGTGACCTTTTGACAAACCCGAAGCTTTGTAACGGTAAATTATGCTCACTAGAATGCACGATTAAAATTTCATAAAGTTTCATTATCGTATGAGAAAGTTATGATCAAATTCGTGTGCGAAGGGTTAAAGCGTAAACGTTGAAAGTTAGGACTTTTCGGGTAACAATTAAGTTAACCGGGGACTTAACAAAGTGGGTATATGTTTTAAAGCTTTTATAGATCAATTATGAGGGTTTACAATGCAAGAAAATAAGTGCCTAATCGAATTTTGAAGAGCCAAGGATCTAATTGCAAAAATCAAAAATTCAGATTCTGATCAGGAGGGGCCTAGCGCGACGCGAGGGGGGCCTAGCATCACGCTAGGGGTGCCCAGCTTCGAAATTTTTGGTTGTTGCCTGCTGAGTGCAATCTGCTCGATTCTAACTCGATTCTCCACATCCCTTGACCCCTAAAACACCCCCTAAGCATCTAGGACACATGTGGGAAGGTTGTGGTGTGTGCTAGACCTTGTTGTCAACATCTTGTGGTGATTGAATTCACTATAAAAGGCCACAAGTGTTCAACACTTTCTTCACACCTTCATCTGCATTTGTGGATCACTTCTGGAGCTCAACTTCCTCTCAAGTGTTCCCTAATCAAGCTTAGGACTTCAGTAAGTGTTCTAATCCTTTCTAAATTGAGTTTAGCTTAGTTAATTAGCAAAAAGTCAAACCGTCGTAATTACGGTTTGACTTCGAAATTTGTCAACAATGGCTCAGTCATATCTCGAATTAAAAGTAGATATAAGTTGGTATTTATGTGGGTAATAAACCCTCAAAAGGGTTCCCCCTGATTACCACTCTAACCAGGTCAAAAGTCGGGTCAAACTAGTTTATAAAAAGTCAACAGGATACTTAAAATGCCATTTATGCATAATTAACATTATAGATCATATACAACCTGTTGGATCATTGTTATAACTTGGTAATAAGTGTAAGAACATGTCTAAACATGTTCAACCCGACAATTTCCTGTTTAGACCCGGTTCGGAACCGAAAGTCACATAGTTTGACTTTCACTTTGACTTTCAGTTCTGACCCGTTTAGGCATGCTTTAGAAATGCCTCAGAGCTTTAATTGGACTAGGTTACATGTTAGTACAACCCTCTGTGATTATACACCTTGGTTCATTAGTTATCCAATTAATATGCATGTTTCCGTTAATTGCTCATATGTTGACCATTATGCCCTTATTACCTTAAAACGTGATTTTTGGAAATGTAAAAGAGTAGAAACTTTAATTACTGATATATAAACTTGTATGCAAAGTTTGACATCAGTTTGAAATGTAGATTTAGAGTTATGCTCAATATCGCAAAATTAAAGCTTTATGTTAATAAAACGGCGTAATTAGCGTATAGCCTAGTTAAGCCTACTTTTTGACATCAAATCTTTTACCCACTGATGTAATGTATTATTTTGGGATTTTTAAATATTTTTAATAAATTTTAGGCTGAGCATAACTAGTAGTCGTAGGCTTAATCCGGTAATTGTCGGTTTTGCCCTTACGGGCCATAAAATGAGTTTTACATATCTAAACGACTCCAAACCTTTTGCTACTGATCACATATGATAAATAAATTATTTAAAGCCTTCTGGAAATATAAAAATATCAGATTTAAGTATCGAACCCGGAAATGGCCTTTAATCGCCTTATTAAGCGTTTTTAACGCAAAGTATGTATTAAAAGCATATTGGACATACCCGGGTTGATACCTACTGATATAAGAGGCAAATTATAATATTTTAACAGTAAGCAAAGGTTGATAAACTCAGACTTCAGTTTTGAGCTTTTCGGCTTATGTGAAATTACCAAAATACCCCTACGGGGCATAGTTTGGTTAAAAATGATAAGTTTCACATATATGCTTTAACCTACTGATATAACTTAGCAAATTATGTATTTTTGCTGATTTCATCAGACCTGTAACTCAGATTGTTACTTAAACTCTTTTATAAACTTTTAAATGACCAAACTACCCCTACGGGGCCTAGTTTGTGTTTAAACACGTTTCGGGCATAATGAAAGACATCTTACTGATGTCACAACATATTTGAGGCATAATTAACTTAGGAAACCTGTATATAGCTCTCATGAATACCCGTCACGCTTATTACGCGTACGGTTCGGTTTATGTAACAAGTTTACATAAATTGGCCGAAACGGGTCAAACCTTAACGGTTTTATCTCAAAATCCAGAATGTGAATAATAAACCCATATTAAACAAGTCTTCAAACTTGTCGGGTCTAAATCACATTCTATCCGGTCTTCGCTTAACTGTGCGTACGAACCGTATCTTTGAAACTAGCCGGTCTAAGCTTAAGCTTAATTAAAAGACCCGTTAGGATTCTAATAGGTTATTATAAAACCTTCGTTCCAGATTAGGAGGACCAGTAAAAGCTACGTGCATTTTGCTTATTGTGATTAATACTTGCTCAGGTAAATACTTTTAACTTATTTTCCCTATACGCAACTTATTATATGCAGAAGTCAGAATTTTCAACAAAAGGAATATGATAACTTCTATCTGGAATTTCGAGTGATAACCGTTTATTAAATTACATTACCAGGGAATGTCAAATAAAATGAAATAGGGAATTTGCAAAGGTGTGTGACTCCTTTTGCAGTGCTAATAATTATGAATCCTTTTGCAGTGCTAATAATTATGAATCCGATTGTGATTAATACTTGCTCAGGTAAATACTTTTAACTTATTTTCCCTATACGGGCTTGGGTTACGGTATATAGCATACCGCTTGATCGAGCATCAAATCTCCACACTTGAGTGGGTAGTTGAATAATTTGATCGGCTCGTTTAAACAGTCTTGATTACTTAAAGCCTTTGGGGGGTTAATGACCATGTCCCGGATATCCTCGGCATCATCTTACGAGATGGCCACGACCTGAGCACGGGGTGTAGGCGTACACCTGTCAGTGTATAACTCTATGATGTGGTGTGTCTATTGATCTTTAACCCGGACAAGATCCGGGCTACTGAACGCACAAGTAACATGTAATTCGTTCACAAGATTATATATTTAAATAATTCTCCCAAGTTATCAAAGGTTAATTTTGCCTCTGTGCATTTTAATCAAATTATACAAGACATTTTGTGCCACGTGCATCCAAATCAATTTTCTTAAACCATTTTCAAAATGAGTCAGTTAATTGTATTTATCAGTGTAAACTGACGTATTTTCCAAAAAGGCTAAATGCAGGTACTATACGAAATCGGCTGGATATTTCTCCTTAGCATCAATAGAAGTCTCGCAAGCTTAAGATGCCTAAAGTCTGTTGAACTATTGTTTCTATTTTATGTTCGATCCTTCTGTGGATAAACTTCCGAATATTGTGACATTTGATATTATAATAATAAATTCGGTTGTATTATATTTTCAATTGCTTCCGCTGTGCATATTAAATATTGTGTTGTTTGACTATTATGTTGCCAACCACGTCACGATACTCCCCACCGGGCCCACCGGTGACACGTGGAAATCGGGGTGTGACATTTGGGGATGCTGAGGCTACCCCTGGCGAAGATGTTGTTGCCAGAGGTGCTAAACACAGGTTCGAGGGTTCAGGTTATGTGAACGTTCCAAATGTCAAAGGCTTTACTAGGGTCGGTGCTTCCAAAGCTTCTACCCATTGTTTATCCCGACGTATGTTAAAGGTAGCTGACCATCCATCGGCCCCTGAGCTAGTGCAACTGAGTGATGTCATAGAGGCTTCAAACGTTTGGACGTTGGGGTTGAGGAAAAAAGACGAGGATTTTTCCTTGGTGATTAGTAAGGGGAGTAAATCGGCGGGTAAGAAGGTTGTGAGCTTGAAGGGTTTTGGTAAAGGTGGTGAAGGTTCCACCAATATTAATCCCGACGAGGTTTATGTGCCGGATTGGAAGGTCACAGTTGGTGATAGCTTCAGGTATTCATCCGTTTGTGAGGATTTTCTTACCCATTTTGTTACTCCTACCGTTCGAGGTTCTTGCTCATCTATGGACGATGAACCGATGATCTCGAAGATGATGATGGGTGCTTGCAACCTTGCTGCCTTGCTTCTAGAGGGTGTATCCCAATTTCGCAAAAGGATGCAAGAATATGAAGTCTTTTCAAAGAAGAGGGATGAAAGCTTCAATGGTTGCTTTGAGAGAAGCTGAGGGCTACGCTGAGAAGGAGAAAGCATTGTTGTTTGAAAATTTGAGAAGTTTTCTTCCAGCACAAGACTGATATGGCTGAGTTGGAAAATTCTTGGAGGCTGACAAGGTTTAAGTCAGGGTCTTTAAGGCTGCCTTGGAGGTTTAGAAAAAGCCTTCTTAGAGGAGAAAGAAGAGTTAAAGGCTTCGCTTTCCCAGACAACTGTTGATAATAAATGGCTCATTGAGCATGGATTTCAGCAAGTGGTTACCTATCTTCTCCATTCGTCGGAGTTCAACAAAGTCTTGGATGATGTGTACACCGAGCTTCTTGCTCATGGGAGACACCAGGGTTTGTTTGCTGGTTACAAAGCTTTGTGAACCTTGGGATCCTTAGGAAAAATCTTTTCTTTTTCAACCCACAGCCTTCAAAGTCTTCAAGGAAACAATTTTGAAGATTGAGCATATGATTTACCCTTATGTGGGTAAAGTCTCCAAGTGTTTTGGTAAACCTTTGCCTGTCTTGCAAGGGCTAAAACCTCGGGGCCTTAATGAGGCTGTTTGTAAGGAAGTGTTGAAGTCCCTCTCGAAGAAACGTCCTTGCTCTGGAGATAGCGAGAAAACGTGTTCTGAAGGTGATGAGGGCTCAAAGGGTTCAAGCCTTGAAGCCTCCGAGACAACGGGTGTCGTAGGGAGGAAAAAGAGGAAGGCTAAAAAGACCCAAGATGATGGAGTTTCGAAGAAGGATGATGCATCATAGTCTATCATCCCTGATGCTGCCAAGTGAAGAAGAAACTTTAATTCATAGCTTTCTTAGCATGTCGAACAATGTTATGAGTTGTTTGCTTAGACATCTTTTTGTTTTAAGCAAACCGCTTAGGTCCTTTGGTGGTTAAAGCCTGGAAGGCTTGTGGATAATGTTTTATGTTTGATAGCCAGTATGGCCCTTGCTATCTTTAACTTATCTTGCTATGTTTATTGTGTTGTTTTGTTTACTCCCTTGTGTTTTCATTGGTTTTGTATGTTGTCTTTGTTTTGTGCGGTGCATCTTATGTTACTTATACCTTAAAGGGTTCAGTGCTGCAGTCACTTAGCCTTAGGATATTTTTAACAAGAAGATACAACCTCTATCCTATGTGTGACATTCACTTAGAGTCTTTTTGGTTCGTAAGCCAATGTTGGGGCTTAAGGAACATTTGGTGTAGGCTGTTCAAACCCGTCTATGAGACATGATTTTTAAGATTTCTATGAGTCTCATGGAGTTGTATTGATTTAGGAACTCACCCCTTATATAGGTCCATTCAACCCTTGAACCTATTGAGCGATGTGGCCTGGGAGCTCATCCCCTTGCCATGGAGTTTCTTGCTAGGTTCTCAACCTAATTATAGGATAGAAAAACAAATTTTGATTCATTGTTCATTCATTTCAAAGTACTTTGATTACTAGGGGAATAGAACAACTTTTTGGAACTATTTGTAACACGTTTTGGTTAAACATGGAACCTTTTAAGGTTTTTGCCATCCTAATGGCGGGGAAGCTTTTTGCCTTGCGGACCTGCCAGCTTGTATGATCCCCCTTTGTGGGCTTTAAGGATAGTGTATGGCCCTTCCTATTTAGGACCAAGCTTTCCTTGGCTTTCTTTTTTGCAGGCCTCATTATTTTGAAGCACAAGGTCCCCAAGCTTGAAGCGTTCATGCTTCACCTGTGTATTGTAATACAATTCCATGTTTTGATTGTACCTTGCTTTTTGTATGGCTGTTTGATCACGAGCCTATTCGAGGAGTTCCAAATTCAACATCATCTCTTTCTTATTTGACTCGAGGTCGATATTGAATGTTCTTTGTATTGTTACTTCGATTTCAGCTAGGATTACAGTCTTTGATCCAAACACTAGGCTGTAGGGTATTTTCTTGTGGCTCGTTTTCTTGGTTGTTCGAATTTCCAATAGCACATTGGGAAGCTATTCGAGTCAGTTGTTGTCGTATCTTTCCAATCGAGATTTAATCCCTTCAACAATGTTGTGGTTTGTCCTATCAACCTGGCCATTGGATTGTGGGTAAGCTACCGAGCTGAATACTTGAGTTATTCAGAACTCCTTGGACCAGGAGCTAGAAGGTTTCTCGACAAACTACTTCCCGCTACCTTGACTAGCACCCTTGGGAGCCCAAAATGGTAGATTATGCTTTCCTAAACGAAATCAATGACCTGTTTCCCTGAGATTTTTGCCAATAGTTTTTACTTCTGGTCACTTGGTGAAGTAATCCTCGGCTACCAATAAGAGCTTGACTCCTTATTTGGCTAGTGGGGATGGACCAACGATGTTCATTCCCTACTTGTGAAATGGCCAAGCCGAGGAGATGGGAACGAGGTCATGTTTAGGGCTTTTGGGTACCAGAGCATGTAACTGACAAACTTCATACTTTCGCAGTTGTTCGGAGGTATCTCGATGCATGGAAGGCCGAAAGTATCCGAGTTTTATCAACTTTGACACAACCGATTTTGGGCCACAATGAGCTCCACATATCCCTTCGTGGACCTCTTTGATCAGATATTGGCTTTGTTCTGGGCCAACGCATCGAAATAGTGGTGCAAGGTATCCTTTTTTTGTAAAGGATATATCCTTGTAACACATACTGCCTTGACTTGATACGAACCCTTTCAGCCTCAGTCTGGTCATTAGGTAATTCACCGTTTTTGGGGAACTTTTCAATGGGAGTCATCCAATTTGGCCCTTTTTCGGTGATCACATCTTGAACCTCGTGTTTTTGGATAGATGGTGTTTTTAATACCTCAACTAGTATCTTCTTGGTGAGGTGGACAAACATAAGAGATGCAAGCTTGCTTAGTGCATCAGCTCTCTTGTTTTGAGATCTTGGAACTTTTTTGATGGAACATGTTTGAAATGTGTTCATCAATTCCTTTGATTCCTCTTGGTACTGATACATGTTGGGTTCTTTTGCTATGTAGCTGTTATTGTCTTAGCTTGAGAGAGTCTGTGAGGACTTGAAGCTTTTGAACCCCCCCATTTCTTTGGCTATGTAGTTGTCACTTACTTGGTTTGAAACAAGTAACGAGTCTGTGAAGACTTGAAGCCTTTTGACACCCTTATTTTTGCAAGCTTGAGCCCAGCAATCGATGCTTCATACTCAGCTTCGTTGTTTGTATTATGAAATTCAAGACGAAGGGCATACGTGAATTCCAATTCGTTAGGATCAATTAGAACTAGCCCTGCTCCTGACCCTTCAATGCTGGAAGCTTCGTCGGTAAAGAGTTTCCAGGTATGGGGGTCGAAGGGTTTAGTGGAGGTTGTATTGACTTCCGTTGTGACTTCTTTAGGGACTTCTATGATGAAGCCAACTGAGACTTGGGCTTTGACAGCTTTTTCGGGACATAGGTGATTTTTCAAGCAAATTCTTAATAGGTTAGTCAGTGACCACTTGTATCGGGTGTGACTGAAAGTACCTTCGAAGCCTTCTAGCCGTTTGGACTAGGGCTAGAGCAAGTTTTTCCTAAGAAGAATATTTTATTTCTGCTAATTTTGAAGTTTTGAAAAAGTAAACGGGTATCTGAACTTTGTTTCGTTCAATGATCAGAGCCGTACTTATGGTCTTTTCAGTAATTGAAAGGTAGATGGAGGTTGTTCCTCCTGTTTCCATAGCCAAAATGGCTGGGAGTGAAGCCAAGTGTTGCTTCATTTGGTCGGAGGCTTCCTTTTGAGGTAAAACGCTTCAAAGCTGTAAGCTTTCCATCGAAAGTCTTTCTTGTTAGCACATCACTTGAGGGTTGGCTTTTATGCTTTGTTTCCCCATGATGTGCCCTAGAAACGAGCACTTGACTGGATTAAGCTTCATGCTGATCTTTCTCGAGTTTTGGAAGGTTTATTGTATGTTATCGAGCATTTGGTATTTCGTTTTGCTCTTGATCATCAAATCTTCAACATAAGCTTCTATGTTCTTGCCAATTTGTTCGGTGAACGCTTTGTCAACCAGACGTTGATAAGTGGCACCTGCATTTCTTAAACCAAAAGGCATTTTTTGATAGCAAGATACAGATCAGTGTGAAATGTGGTTTTTTCTTCATCTTCTTTTTTCATTAGGATCTGATGGTAACCCTTTTAGGCGTCAAGAAGACACTTGAACGGGAAGCCTGTGAGCGAGTTAACCTTGAGGTCTATCTGGGGCAGCGGGTAGAAATCCTTTGGGTATGCTTTGTTCAAGTCTTTAAAATCGATACACATTCTCCAAGACTTTTCGGGTTTTTAAACCATTACCGAATTGGCCACCCATGATTGATGCTTGACCTCTCGAAGGATTCCGGCTAGAAAAAGCTTTTCCATCTTTTGTATAATGGGCTTATTATCAGATGGGATCCATAACTCATGTTTCAATAATGCTACGGGGGATGCCGGTCAGATATTCCAGGCACCAAGCAAAGACATAGTGCAAGAGCAACTTTTTAAGGTAGGAGATGGTTTCTTTGGAAAGGTTAGTGTTTACCCTTGTCCCCTGTTGAGGATATTTTGGGTTTATGTCTATCACTTGTTCATCGTATTCGTCCTTTCTTAAGCTTTCCTCTTCAACCACAAAAGCCTCTTGGGTAGGTTGAAGGGTTGCTATCTCCTTTTCAGTGGGAAACTTCACAGTGTCTTGACCAACTGAAACTGTCATTCCGAACACACTTTGCGCTGGCCTTCCTATGATGATATCATAGTTGGAAGGGATATTGATCACCGCAAAAGTGATTTGTTCGGTTCGTCCCTTTGTTCTCTCGCTGAACAAACATTAAGGGTTATTTGGCCTAAAGGCTTGATAGGTATGCCTGCGATACCTTCGATGGAGTATTCAGACTGTTGAAGCTTTGAACGTTCATCGTCGCTGAGAGGGTTAAAGCATTTCTCAAACATGATTTTGGTGGTTGCACCGGTGTCAATGTAAGCCTTTTGTGTCTTGATGGTTCCTATGTTGGCTTCCATCACCAGAGGGTTTGAAAGCAACTCTCCTTCTGGTGGTGGGAAGCAAATATATTGACGTTCCCATGCCTTGAAATGATGGCGTTTGTGGGAAGCTTTGCTCTTAAGGTCGACCATGTTCACTTCCTACTTTTTTTTCAACCATCTTGTCCTTGACCCCTTTAACCAAGTGAGTCAGTTCGGACTTGACGGCTTTTTCGATTCTCTTTTTGAATTGGAAGCAATCATTAGTATGGTGACCTTTCTACTCGTGAAACTCACAATACTGGTTTGATTTTTCCAATCTTTTGTTTTTTGGCAAAGGTTGAGGAGGGCGGAAGCTGTGTTTTACCTCTTCGGTTGCCAATATCTCTTGTGGAGCCTTGGTTAAGGCTGTAAAGTTTATGGTTTTTTCTTGGCTTGGAGAGTTCCGGCCTTCTGGAATCCGAACCTTTGAACCGTTTGTCATAAGATACATACTGGAAGCTCTAGTTAAGAGTCTTTTATTTTGTTCTTTGATGCCTACAGCTTATTTTCCTCGAATGTGGGCTTCAGCCCTTTTGAGTGCTTCTTCAAGGGTTTTGGGCAGGCATTTATTAAAGTCTATTGAGACATTTGGAATTTAGCATTCATGAACCCTGCAACCCTAATCTTTTCATTGGCGTAAGTTAAACCTTCCTTCCTGTACCTTTCGGTAAAGCCTCTGAGACTTTCATCATCACGTTGTTATGGGAAACCTTTGCTAAGATCGTCAAAGGTCTGAATGCTTTGTTCAGGAAGGTCATTGAACCATATGCATGAAGACCCTTCAAGGGTTCGCATGAACATGAGACAACATCCGGGGTTGGGCCATTTTTCTATTTTTGCAGCCCCAGCGAAGATTTGGAGGTGGTCCTCAGTACCGTGATGGCATCTTTATCTAGGTTTGAAACTCGTAATCAACGATTTGTTGGGAGAAGCAAGACAAGTTGTTAGGCTTGTAGGGTTTCGAGAGTTATTTTACTACCCTTGAAGCTGGGTTACCGCTTGAGGTACCCTGGTGAGTGGTTGGCACTTGGTTGATGAAATTAAGGTTAAAGCCTTGAAGGCTTTCTGTGTCATCATCCAGCTTTCACGTGCTGCAAAGGAAATTGTGCCATCATCTGTGTCATCAGCTAGGGCATAAGGTTAAAGCCTTAAAGGCTTTCTGATGGTACTTATAAAAGATGTCATCATCTAGGGCATAAGGTCAAAGCCTTGAAGGCTTTCTGATGGTCCTGTATAAGGAATTCCCATGGATGTGTTCATTACCGTACCTCGAGCCAAAGACAGGGTGGCCATGGCTTGTTACCACGAAGTAGCAATGAGAGGAGGAACACCTGAAGCTGGTGACTGCCATAATTAATCAAGAGTGGTTTCATGCTTAATAGGTGCACTGGCTGTAACGGGTTGGGAGGTAAATAATGGAAAAACGGTTGGACTAGGCCTCCCCAAAAGCTAAAGGGCTTGAGTGGTTGGTCTGTCACACTAGGGCCAGTTTTAATGTAAGATGTGGCTGAATGTGAGCTGCTAAAAGGAAGAGATGGAGGGCCAGGTGTTAATGAGGGTTCAGACTCCTCATAATTTAGTCTTATTCTTACCCTTTTCTTCCTTTCTAGGCTCACATGCTAGTTGAGAAAAGATCTCAGTTGTAAGAAATTTCTAGCTACTCCCTCGGGTGTTAGATCTATGTATTTCGATGTACGCATTGAGAAGATGCGACCCCTGATCGAGATGGGGTTGGTGTATGAAAAGAAGTGAACTCCGGGAACATAGTTCCGTTGGAGTACTTCCGGGAGTAGAAAGAGGTGTAGATCTGACCGGTGAGATCCGACCAGAATTTGGTGTTAAATCGGTGTTGTTAGGCACCTGATTTACCTTGTCGGGAGATTCGCTCTCAGACATGATGTAAAGAGAAAATGGAGCTACACAACTGGTCTTTAAGATAAAGTAAGCGGCGTAGCCCCACGGTGGGCGCCAACTTGTTGCTACAACAAATACAAGACCAAGGCCTGTAGTGATATCTCCGGGGTAAAAGGGTTCAAGGTTTCGATTAGCCTAACGCAGGTCAAGGTTTCAACTTGTTGCTAAAGTAAGCGGCGTAGCCCCACGGTGGGCGCCAACTTGTTGCTACAACAAATACAAGACCAAGGCCTGTAGTGATATCTCCGGGGTAAAAGGGTTCAAGGTTTCGATTAGCCTAACGCAGGTCATGGGGTCCCCCACGCTTGTAGCACGTGGAGGCGGATCACTTTGTTATTATTCACTTTAAATTCTGGATTGAAGGATGTTCAACCCAGAATGTCTATGTTGAGTGAGATAATATTGTAGTGAGCCGAGAATAGAACAAGCATGGAGCGAGTTCTAGAGAGGAGAAGTAAGATCAGAGATCAAGAGTGATCTGAGTTGATCTGGAATGAATGGCAAGAGGCTGTAATTTATAGGGAAATAATCTTCTATAAGAGGAAGCCTTTGACCAGTGATCCTTGGCTATAGTGAGGGACTTGCCCATTTGGGCGTTGAAGGGTTTGGCCCTGCGGGTAAAAGCCTACACTCTGAGCACACGTTCTCTTTTACAGCTGTTAGAAGGCTGGGCAAGCAACCAGTGAAATGATGGTTTACTGTTCATGTCCTTTTTGCTGCTTACCCAAGTTCGCGGGATTTGAACCTTTTAAACCTTTAACCTTTCAAGCGTTCATGTGCCTAAGTCATTTTATTTGGTCTTGGGCTACCCCCGTCATCAGAACACAGATAAACATATATAAAATTTTGAATAAAGTAGACATCTTTCATCAAAACATTAAGAAGATCCATTAAAAATATAATAAAAAAGCCCAATATGATTAGTTTAAGCTAGACAGGCCCAAGTTGAAGGCCTATTAGGGTTACACTCACCACACCCCTATAAATAGTAAGCTTCTCCTCAACACATCCATGTTGTTTTCCTCCTCCCCAAACTACACATACATACTACTATCATGCCTATCCTTTCATACATGCATAAATATATATAAATGGTGAATCCATTACTCGCGTGAGTGTTAGAGGGTGGTCCAAAGAGCTCGGCCTCTGACCCATTCTAACAAGTTCTTCATGTCTTGTAATTTTTAATACAACTTTTCATGCCAATTGCCAATGGGTCGGTTTTTTATACTCAATTTTCTTATTACTTGTTATAAATGATTATAGCCGTGGTGGTGGTGGTGGGGGGGGGGGGGGGGGGGGGGGACCTCTGGTTGGAGCACATTAAACACATCCATGTCTTTAAATAGAAAACTCATATAAAACATAAACTTATATCTTATGCTTATACAAAACTATCAATCTCAACATGTCTTTAAACAGAAAAACTCATATAAAACATAAACGTATATCTTATGCCCATTTAAAACTATCAATCTCAAAATTTTTAGCTTAAGTCATTTAGGTATTAGCCCAATACCCATTTTAGTTTAAAAAATAAACTTATATTTAAGGGGCACATTTTTCTGGATTCGGACAGGACACCTGAATTCTCAGTGGCTATGTATATGATACATGGGTACATTGGTGTCGGGTGACACCCCTTCATGTCAATGTAGCTCTGCTAATACCTTTGATGCTTAACGTTTAGGGTGCTATTATTTGTTGATATTGATGTATTTCCAACTATAAAGTTGGAATCGTGGGTAAATATCGAGCAAAAATGGGGTTAATCTGTCATTATTAGGGTTTCTTCCATATGTTTTTGCATAGATAAAAGTTTAATTTAAAACATATTTTCAAAAGGTCACCCAAAAAGTGTGTCAAAAGCTCACTGAAAAAGTATGCTCAAAAGCTCACTCAGAAAGTATGCTCAAAAGCTCACTCGGAAAGTATGCTCAAAAGCTCACTCAAAAAGTATGCTTAAAGGCTCACTATAAAAATACGGTTAAAAGCTCACAAAAAGTAGAGGTAGAGCATAATATAAAATGATAGTATGCGCAAATAAAGTATTCACAATATAGAGTGGTTGAACGTTCACATGTGAACCTTGCTCAGATTCGACATCATTTTATGGGGTTCAGAGAAGGTCAACAATGCAAGTTCATAGTATACTCAGCTATGAGTTTCTACATCCTTCTTCACTTTACTGTATTGGGACGATGTGCATATCATTCAAGCAAAAGTGTTACGTGTTAAAGTATGTTATAGTTGCTAAACTTAAAACATTGTAACTTGCTAATGAATGCATTGCATTGTTAAAGGCTAAAGGAGTCTTTTCGCATCTACAGTAACGCCAACGTCTAAAGTAACACCGAGGCCTCAATAGCGTCCAAAGTAATGTTGTGGTCATACAATCGTCTAAAGTAACGTTGGTGTCTGATGTAACACCGTGGCCAAGGATAAAGGGACATTCACTTTGTAGCTTTCCAGTTGTTATACAAATACTTATAGCATAGTATGCATGTTACAGTTTGCTAAAGCATAAAGTTACGTTATGTTAGGGGTATGCTATGTAAAGATTATCTCTTATGACGATGTGATATAAAGTAATGCTATGTTATGTTTTCTGTTTTGTTATAGTCTAAGGTTGCTTTAAGAAATAGAATTCACTCATTTTAAGCTGATGTTTATTATGCACATCAGATTAAAGTTGAATAGCATGTGAGTTCCTCGACATGGTGGATGAAGGCTCCTATAGCATGTTATTTAATATTTCCATATGATTTTATTATTATATGTAACGTTTTTAACTATTAATGTATACAAAATATGTCGTCCAGTTTCCATGTTGTGTAGAAAGTGATGGTGAACCCTTACCAAGTTCTCTATACTAGGGGCATGCAAAGTCGGTTAACCGAGAGTTCGATTAATTGAAAATATTAACCATAACCATAACCTATTGTTGGTTAACCATCAGTTATGGATCGATTTCGGTTAATTATCCAATGTATATAAAATTTGTAAAATATATACTCGTGAATATAAAAATTACAAAATTATATAGATACCAAATGGATATTGGTAATGGGCCATATCTCTCTATTATAATAATCAAACCTCTCTAATCCTACTTGTCAACACCACAAGCCCACACTTCTCTATCTCTCCTACATGTCACTCCCACATTTCATCATGTCCACATGTCCTCTTCTCCTGCTTTCCGTTATGTTTTTTTTTAAGAAATGCTAAATGTCAAACAGACAAACACCATTAATGAGGGCAGAGAAATTTCCGTTCTCCCTCTTCTCTCTTCTGCAAGTCAAACATAACCCTCCTCAAACCAGCTTATCTGGTTCAAATGGTCAGACACCTCTGCGTTTCCAGCTTTCCTCAAACAACTATATCATTCAAATTTTGAATTCATTATTTCCCCAATCTATATCTTCAAAACAAATTCCAAAACTGAGAGAGAGGGAAGAGACCCAGACGAGAGTTGAAAGAGATTTCAGGTGAATCACCGACATCCGGCGACTGCAACAAAGCTTCAAAGACAACCGTTCGAACTCCGAAGACGGCCAGGGTTCCGGCAAAATTCTGATTAAAGCTTTACATGTTCCCTCCGACGAGTCAGATGCCACACCAAGTCACAACGATGGAAGATTTCACTTCTGTTCGGAGCACCAGCTTCTTCAATGGCGACCGGACCTTTCACCGACAAAACCGCCGTTTTCAGGAAGCTGAAAGCCAAATCGGAGAATAAGGTGATGTGATTTTGCATGTATTTGTTCGGTTTCGTCAGATCTGTGATTAGTTTATGTGAATTTGCATCTGAATTGATTTGATTTGTGTTTATTGTGATGTGTTGTGTGTCAAATGTGTTTTGATTGTAACGCGAAGAATCCTGAGGTCCAGCCTTCTAGAATTTTCCCCTCAATTTGAAAAGACCTAGGCATAGGAGAGTCGTCATCGTCATCAGGGAAGATTTTACAGAACCAGCAATCGGAACTTTGCCTTCAGTTAGAAAACCACTGTCACCGAAATGATTGTGGGTTTTCACGCTGGTCCTTGGTGGTGCCGAGCAGGGTTTGTGTGGTACGCGAGTAGAGAGTGGCGAGCAGGGTTTGTGACGTCCTCTTCCATAACCGGCCGGATAGGTGACCGGTGATAGCAACACGCAGATGCTAGGGTTTCTAAGTTTCCGGTACTAAGTTCACTTTTTTACCATGGTCATTTTTTTTTTGACGGGAAACATGATTTTTACAGAGAAGCAAAGCCGACCTTCTATTGCTTGGAGTTTATCCATAGAAGAAAAAGGAACAACAAAAAGCTATTGGTAAGAAATGTTAAATTATGAACTTTTTGACTTTACTTGCTGTGTTTACTTTTTTTTTTTTTGAAAGGTGAATTTCGAATCTGGTTGTGAACGAATCCACAGCTCCTAAATCAGGAGCCCCAACCGCCCCACTGAGTCAAGGCCTTGCGTGCAGAGGACCCAGCCCAGAGTGACTCAGCTTTCCCCGAGAAACTTCACCACCCCACATCCGTATAGGTGTGGGTTTGCCAGCCTAAGACTGGGCGCGGTTACTTCGAAAACTCGATCGGTCCTCCGTTTCGAACCCACGACCTCTCAGTCATGTTTCCGAAACATCATTGTTCCTGGCCACTGGGCTAGAGCCAGTGGTTACTTGAAGTTGAGGTTTAATCAAAGAACTTTACTTGCTGTGTTTACTTGAAGTTGAGGTTTAATCAAAGAACTTTCCTTGTTGCTTAGCGTTAATCACAACTGTGCTTTTAAACTAAGTTGCTGTGATTTTGTATTTTTTTTTCCTTTTTTTGTGTTTACTTGGTTTGCTTACTTTTGTGAGAGCATTTGTACAGAACTATTGCATATGACATGAATCATGATCATTAGTTTTTTTTGTTAAAGGTGTTTGATTCAATTTAAAGAACTTATATTGCACACCAGGTTTTCTTTAAAATGGCATAAAAGAGGTCTTTTTTAACAGTTGGGTGAAAAAATAGGTTCAGAATTGTGCACCTTAAGGAGTTATGTGTTAAGGTCTATGTTTCATGAATTCGACGTCCGTTTATTTATTAATTCTCTAAATAATTCTGTTGAAGAAACAGTCAAACTAATTACAACTCCTAATTGCAAAACCACATTCAAGCATGAGCTTTTACAGCCCTTTGAATATATATAATTCTGATTGTTATATATCACATAAATCACTTAAAAAATGCACATTCAGACATGTTCATGTTGTGGCTTTAGTTGAACTCTGACAATGCAGTTTTGATCTAATATTATTGCTTTGTTGTTTGAAATAGTTGATGTTTCTATATAAATATCTATAACAAACATTTTAACTAAAGCCACAATATAAACGTGGATAAGTGGCAAGGTATGAACTTATTGAGACATGTCGTACATTTTAACAAATATTTGAATAAGACACGTTTAAGATATGTATTATTTCTTTATGTTAATTTAACTGTGAAATAGTGATTTTTTTTAAATAAGTAAGATTTGAGCACCATTTTAGGAGTTCAAACTGAATCTATTTGACCTTAAAAGTCAAACTTTACCTTTGTTTATATTTGGGTGATTTTTTTTTCCAGGGGAGATTGAACCTTTTAAGCCATATACTCACAGGTAAATTTTGAGGCATCAAGATGCACTTCACACTTTTGGTACTCCATTAAGAGGGCTTCAGCATGTATCATTGTTTTGTCTTAATATTTAGCTTATAGTTATTAATTTTTGGTCTTCTTTTTCGATATTCTAACTACATATATAGGTCTGTTTGGTTTCCTAAAAGAGGATGCCAATGGAATGAAGTCAAAGCTAAATATATAGGTCTGGTGTTTTGTCTCGATTGCAGATCTGACCATGAGGCTGGAAAAGGCTGTCAACTATGATGAAATCAAAGCTGCTATCAAGTAAGCACATCCTATATCTTATGCAAGTAAAATGTTTACTTTTGCTTTATAGTGGTTCTGATGATTTCGTATCTGTCAGGATGGTTTGCAGGTAGTAATCTGGAGGGTATCTTGGGTTACACCAATGAGGATCTGGTTTCCACATAGTTTTTAGCAGTGTTGCAAAAATCGCGACTAGTCGGCGATTAATCGGCGACTAGTCGCTAGTCGGCCCTCTACTGAGTAATTTTTCACTAATCAGTGAAAAAATCGCTAGTCGGTCAAAGCCGGTGATAATCGCTTCTAGTCGGCCCAAGTCGGGCTAGTCGGCCCAAGTCGGCCCATATAAATGGATTGCAAAAGTGGCCCAAATTGAAAACTTAGCCCATTTTCTGTTGCCCTAAAATCAGTAAACGACTTTTGTTCCTTTGTTATCACTTATCAGCAACACAGCAAGACAGCAAAGCAACTCAGAGACACCATCGACATCGACATCGGACATCGGAGACATCGGACATACCTGCTTCTCCGGTGACATCGGACATACATACATGCTTCTCCGGCGACATCGGACATTCCTTTGTTATTATCACTTATCAGCGACATCGGAGATCAGAGACATCGGACTCGGAGACACCAGCGGCAGCGACGACTCCTTCCTTCTCCGGCATACCTGCTTCCTTCTCCAGCGACAGGTAATTTGATTGTTTCAGTGGCCGATTGTTTCAGTTGTTACTTTGATTGTTTCAGTTGTTACTTTGATTGTTTCAGTGGCCGATTGATTAGTTGTTACTTTGATTGTTTCAGTGGCCGATTGTTTCAGTTGTTACTTTGATTGTTTCAGTTGTTACTTTGATTGTTTCAGTGGCCGATTGATTAGTTGTTACTTTGATTGTTTCAGTGGCCGATTGTTTCAGTTGTTACTTTGATTGTTTCAGTTGTTACTTTGATTGTTTCAGTGGCCGATTGTTTCAGTTGTTACTTTGATTGTTTCAGTTGTTACTTTGATTGTTTCAGTCGAATATTATTAGTGAATATCTTGTGAAAGTTGTACTGAATTGATGATTTTTTTGGTGTAGACGTGTTGTTTAGTTATGGCATCTGTGGAATCAACCGGTAGTAAAGTTCTTAAAAGAAAATCTAACGATATTGGATGGGAATACGGAAGTTTGGTGGATCCAAATAAGCTAGATAGAACTCAATGTGACTTATGTAAAAAGACTATGTCCGGGGGAATATATAGATTGAAACAACATATAGCAGGCATATCAGGAAGTGTTACGGTTTGTCCAAAAGCAACAAAAGATGATCAGTTAAGGGTTCGAAATGCTCTTAATGAAGCCCAAAACAAAAAAAAGGCTAAACAAAGGGGTGATGAAGATTTAAGATCCGAGGTGAACATTGGTGATGAAACAATTGACCTAGATGATTGTTTAGGAGATTTGAAGGAATCTCGTTCTTTTGGTCCTATTAATAGATTTGGAACTAGCCAAGGCAAGAATAAACAAAGCAACCTTAACAATGTTTTTAAAAAGGAACAAATGACTCGTGTAAAACAATATGTTTGTAAGTGGGCGTATGAATGTGCAATTCCATTTCATGCCTTTGAAAGGGATAGCTTCAAACAAGCAGTGGAGGCAATTGGTCAATTTGGTCCTAGTTTCATGCCTCCTACTAGATATGAGATGGGAACTACCTTTTTGAAAAAGGAGGTCGAAGACACAAAAACTTGTTTGAAAAAGTTTGAAGAGGAATGGAAATTTACAGGATGTTCTATCATGACCGATGCATGGTCCGATAGAACAAGGAAAAGCATCATGAACTTGTGTGTCAATTCAAAGTTAGGTATAGTTTTTTTATCTTCTAAAGAATGTTCGGATGAAGCGCACACAAGTGCAAACATATTTGAGTATGTTGATAAATGCATTGAAGAAGTTGGTCCTGAAAATGTCGTTCAAATTGTTACCGATAATGCATCTAATAATATGGGTGCATCAAAATTATTAAAGGAGAAAAGACCAACAATCTTTTGGACATCATGTGCAACACATACAATTAATCTCATGCTTGAAGGTATATTTATGTATTTATTTTGTTACTTTGTTAGTTTTCCAATATCTAAATGTATTCATTTTATTTTTGAAGCTATTGGTGGATTAACAAGATACAAGAAAACTCTCGATCAAGCAAAGAAACTAACGATCTTTATTTATGCTCACCACAAAACATTGGCTATGATGAGAAAGTATACAAAAAAAAGGAACATTGTGAGACCGGGAGTCACAAGATTTGCATCCGCCTTTCTTACTTTACAAAGTTTGTCGGAAAAAAAGTGTCAACTTAGGCATATGTTTTCAAGCGGAGAATGGGAAAAATGTAAGTTTGCTAAAACGGAAAAAGGAATTGCCGCTTACGAAACGGTTGTTTCACCATCGTTTTGGGGCGGAGTGACAACATGCTTGAAAGTATTTGCACCATTAGTCAAAGTCCTCCGAATGGTCGATGCGGATTGGAAGCCTTCAATGGGTTTTATATATGGTGAGCTTCAATGGGCAAAAAAAGAAATTATCAAAGCATTGAATGATAATAAAAATGCATACGAGCCTATTCTAGATATTATCTCAAAAAAAATCATCCAAAAGGCTTGATACTTGTCTACATATGACGGCCTACATTTTAAATCCATATTATTTTTATAATAATTCGGAGGTACGAGAAGATTTAGAAGCCAATGATGCTGTGGTTGAATGTGTTGGTGTTTTATTTCCCAAAAAATATGATATGCAATCCCTAATCTTGTCGGTCGAGTTGCCAATCTACAAGCGGAAGCAAGAAAAATTTGACCGTCCTATTGCACTTAAAGCATGTGAGATCAACAACGAGAACTTTGATCCGGGTAATTTAATGATTAACATTATTTTTGTTTTAGAATTTCACATTTGTCATATAAATATATTATATGTTTGTTTGTAGCAAATTGGTGGGAAACGTATGGTAACTCAACACCAAATTTGAAAAAGATTGCTATGAGGATCCTTTCTTTGACTACAAGTTCTTCGGGATGTGAAAGAAATTGGAGCATATTTGAAGGGGTTAGTGAATATAAATGTTTAAACTTTAAAGTTTAAATATGTTGAATTTGAACTTATTGCTGAATTTTATGTTTTTTTAAACTTCGTAGGTGCATACTAAAAAAAGAAATAGACTAGAGTCGAGTAGATTGAATGATCTTGTTTTTGTTCAATATAATGCAAATTTGTTGGTGAAAAACAAGAACAGAAGGGTCAGAAATCGTGAGGTACTTAAAGGGGAAGATGCTAGTGAGGCTAAAGAGTGGATTGAGGATGATGGAGAGGAAGAGGAAGTTGAGTCGGGGGTTAATGTAGCCGCGGGTGTTGATGAAGTATCGTCTAACCAAACAAGTGCTAGGAAACCTGCTAAGGCGAGACAACTTTATGACGAAGAATTTGAGTCAGAGAAAGAGGATGAAGTAGACGAGGAGATTGAATACGAGTCAGATGGTGTCGAAATCATTGAACACTACGGGGATGACGATTACATTTGAACTATTTGTTAATGTTTTAATTTTAAGTACTTAGACTTGTTATGTTATGAATTATATGTAAGTTTAGTTTGAATTTTGAACTACTTTTATCGTTTTAAGTATTATATTGATATGGATGTGTGAGTTTATATATACATATTTATAAAAATAAAAAAATATACATATAAAAATCCCGATCCGATTAATCCCGAGTAATCACGAGTAATCCCGAGTAGTCGCTAGTCCCTACCTCGCCGACCCGCTAGCGACTAGCGAGTTCTTCAACCTTGGTTTTTAGGAGAAAGCAGGTAAATGAATTATTTATATCCATATTCGTTTCAATATTTTTCAAGGGGTCCACATATAATGAAATAAGAATGAAATTAACGTGGTGAAGTTGTTATTTTAATAGGTCTAGCCTATTCGTTTTGTTATTTTAAGACCGGTCTACTTTTCTTGGGACTAATAAAATAAAAAAATCTGCTTATTAAGAAGATAATGATAATCTTACACGAATTATTGGAGATAGGTTAAAGAATAATCTGCTTATCCCTACAACCACTTGACATTACCACCACCAACTCCAACGGTTGGAGTTCGTGGTGGTAATGTCAAGTGGCAGGCCTTGAATTTGGACACCAGTAGCTACTCATGTGGAAGTGAGGTTGTGATCCATAAGACCCGTATTTTGCATCAAGTTTACAATGCACACAACAATGAGTTGGACTAATTATGCTTTTATTTAATTTCCCGACTTTTGATTTTTTGATTTTTAGCTTTTCTCTACTTTTAATTATAGACTGAATAACTTGCATTTAAGAATGAATTTAGCAAACAAGTTGCATTTTGTTACCGATGTAGCAGTGAGTGACCTGTTCAACAAGTAACAAGTCATATTTTTGGCCAATTTTTTGAAAAATCCTGACATGTAACGAGAGTTAAGATGAGGTTGCTTGCTAAAATGGGGAAAAAGGTAAAATTCGTTTCTATATAGGGCAGTATGCCCGTTTCATTAGATTAAACCAAAGTTAAATTTGATCATTACTCAAAATGAGACTTTTTGTGCATTTTTGTTAGAAAATAAGACATTAAGCATTTTTGTTAGCATTTTTGTGCAGTTTCTATATAGGGCATATGCCACCCCATGTCCCCATCAGCCATTCTTGACACTTTTTGTGCATTTTTTAACACTTAAGCGTGAAGCGCTTAAGCGTTTAGAACAGCGCTTTTTTTGGTCTGAAGAGTTACAACACTTGAAGCGTTTTGAAGCGAGCTTTAAGCGCGAAGCGATGATGGTTTGAGGCGACGCTTCAGCCCAATCATGTCACATTTGGGCCATTTTTTAGGCCCAACAGTCTTTAAATAGGTTTTAAATGAGGCCCTGCTTATTTACCCTAATAATCAGTCGTTATCTTTTAACATTTGGGCTTTTGGGGCCTCTTGCATCGTGCTTTTGGGACCGTTTTAAAAGGTGTTAATTTGGTTTGGGTCAAAACTGGTTTTGAGAATAATGAATTCCGTTCAAAACAACTTTTTATAAAAAGTATTAATTTGGTTCCGGTTAAAATGGGATATGAGCAAAATGAGTTAGGTCAAAACGAGTTGTTTAAAAAATTATAAATTTGGTTCGGGTCAAATGAGTCGTTTTAAAATAGTATCAATTTGGTTTTGGCCAAACGAGCTCCTAGCTACATGAGGTTGGGTCAAAACAGTCCGTTAAAAAAATCAATTTGGTTGGGTCAAAATGGATTATAAGCAAAATGGATTCTGGTCACAACAGACCGTTTAAAAAATATCAAAAGTTATTCGGGTTAAAATGGGTACGGGCAAAAATGTAGTCGGGATGCCGGATGGGGGCTAGCGGCGACATGGAGGTGGCTGCCACGGTGGAGACGGAAGCATTTAGTAATTTAGATTTGAAATTTAAAGGGTTAACACCTTTTTTTGAAGATTCAAATGGAATAGGATGATCTAATCACTTTAGAATAAAGAATCTATTACCTTTTTTTTTTGCTAAAAATAACTAATCAAGGGTATTCTTCTCCATCTTCTTTGCTAAAACAATAGTTTTTGTTAATTGTTATTATATGTTGTTATTTGGAGTCAAAAAACATGTGAAATTACCTAACTATCCCTGACTTTGAGCAAATGATTATCAACTAATCTATTATCAAATCTAATATTTTTTTATGATCAATTTTGTCACATCTTTTGTGTTTAAGCGGTGATGACGAATCTGATCTCGATAGCAAGCAAGATGAATTTAAATTCGGGCTCGATGGCAAGGATGGTATTGTACCAGAAAGCTTTCCCGTAAGTTATTCAACGGATAATATTACGTTTTTACCCGTCTTTAGTAATTATGTTTTAATTTTTTGTTTTTTTTTCTTGCTGGTTTGTGATGATCGATACTCTGAACTGATACCCTGCCTTGACCGACACCTTATCTACCAGATGAGATTGAAGTTGGATTTGTCTTTGACGGAACACTATGAAAGGCATTGCCCTCTGCCAGAAAGGCGTTTTAACTGCTTGATTCCTCCCCCAAATGGGTACAAGGTGCGGTTCTATTCAATAGAAGTGGAAAATGGACGTGTCAAACGGGTTGGATTGACAAGAAACGTTCTTTCATTCAATTTTTTAATCTATCTATATATATAATAAACAATATCTGAATCTTAATACAAAAAAGTTTTTAGCTTTTGTACTATGGAAATATTACATTTTTGGGGGAGCGAAGAACACTAGAAACCTATCTTGTAATTTGGGTTTTATGTAATGCTTTCACATAACTGGAATGGTTGGTGCTCCAAGTACAGCGAGTGCGATTCTTTGTTGTTTTTAAAGATGTGGAAGCTACGTCATCAAGATTTTCCAGGTTTTCCTTCTGTTGTCTTACACATCATGTAACAATCGACTTTTTATGTTAAGTGTGGTTTGATTACAGGCTAGCAGTGAACATTCCATGTGCTTTGCTATGTCTGAGAAGGAAGTTAAAGCTGTTGCCAAGGCATTAGAGGCTAAAATTCATCAAGCTTTGATTTCTGGGTGTCTTTCTCAGGTAATGTGCTTTAACTTGAATCCAAAAAACTCCAACACCACACATACACACACATGTATTGCTCTTGGTAACTCTTTTTTTTTTAATTTAGATGAACAGAAACAAGAAATCAATCCAAAAGACGAGGTGTGGTAATAAGGAGGATATAGAAAGAAGCGACTGTAGCATCATCGGAGGGAAAGATGCCAAGCAAGTAAGTCCTTGTTTTAACCTTGAGATGTCATTTGCAACTTTTAGTTTATGGGTAATCTTATAATTTGACTTTTGTTTTATGTTTACTGTCAAACCTTTCATTAGTGGCTTTTTTTTTGTTATTTGAAACGAAGAATCTATATATTATTCAAGCAGAACTATGAATAATATTTACTTTCATGGTTCTTCTTTTGGGCAAACTTCACAGGATAGAAACAACTTCGCATTTACTCATGATTTAGAATCTGACTTTCAGTTAGACCAAAATAGAAACCAATTCACATTTTATAAATGACTTTAACAACCAAGTCACATTTGATTACCGAACTGGTAGCATGTCATTTCATTTGTTGATTGCTTGATTTACAAAAGTTGTTAACTTGACGTCTTATTAAAATGACATCAACAGGTGCCGCATCATCAAATTTACGTGCAAAACTGATTAAAATGCAGGCTTTTGATTCTGGTTCTTAGTCTTTGATTGCTGAGTTGTGTTGTGAGGCTTGGATTTAAATCAAATTCTCATTTTGTTATAGTTTGGTTGATAGGGACAAGATGGTGTTAGATCATTGAATTTGATTATGAACATATTATTAACTGTTTTTAAGTGAACTCTTCAATAAATTTTGTTGTAGGATGTTTGTGATGTTAACTTATAGCCAACATAATATATTTAAGTTCTAATCTAAATTTATTTAGTGGAGTTTTGAATATTTAAGATCCTCATTCTTGGTGATTTTTGTGATGAATTTCGCGTAACGGGTCAAAAAATATTATTAATGTTCTGGCCGTTGTCTCACACTAAGGTTGTGCTAATGTGAGGTTGGCATGAGAACAGAAGTTAGAATCATCACATGTAAACAAGTATTTTGTTGTAAAAAGGTGCGTATCTGAGATATATTAAGCGAGAATTGTGTGTTCGTTGAGCTTAGTTGGACTTAAGTCTTAGATTCTTGGTAACGAGTATGAGAAAGTCAAGGATTATATCCATTAAGGTGAATCATTAGATTTGACGAATGGACTTTGTATGATGTATGCTCATAATATTAGGTTTCATATAGTAAGGACATAACATGTATTTATTTTTATTTATACACTTTTTAATTAATGAAAATTTTTAATTCACATAATTTTGACTTTTGGGTTGGTCAAAGCTTGTAGAAGTCTAGGAAAAGCATTCTCTCGGTTCAACCTCAAGTTTGCGCAAGTTAGGTTTTAGATTCATGTTTGCTGGGAATGTCGGATGAAAGTTTGTAGTTTGGATCCATGATAAATGTGGAAGTTAACATGACTTTATTTGTTATGTATGGTGGATTAACAGATTGTATATATGTGAATGAATGTTAAATCATATTTGAAATACGTATATGCATCATTAAATTTGAATTATAAGATGAGTAGTAGAATTATATTTGAATTATAAGAGACTGATCATAATATTAATAGGTGAATTCTAGAGAAAAAATAAATTAAAAAACTTAATCTATGTGTGATATATATTAGATTATTAAACTCTCTCTTATCTTATAAAAAAGTCAAATATATTTTACGAAGTTCTTTATAAAATTTGATAAAATTCAAATATATGTAAGTCTATAAAACTTTACAAAAACAAAATTTACTCATAAGGTTATACATAATTTGGATTTAAAAATTCTATTTCGATGTTAGTTTCGAGCATATATGAATTTATTTGGTTTACAGTGTCGTTTAGTACACCAACAAACATTGCTTAATACATGTTTCTTACAAATTTGTCATTTATGTTAAATTTAACTCAACTACAACCGTCAAGTTTAAAACAATTATCAACCCCAATAGCATTTGAAAACATGTCTTTTAAAATTTTTAATGACATAATTCGATTAATATAAATTAAGTTCTCATTGATTATTATAAATTAAGTTTTCAATAGTATCATATGAAAATTTGGTAAGAAGAAAAAGAAATATACAAGTAAAGAAGTATTTCAATAATATTATTTCATCTTTTTGCTGGTGAAATTATTGAAAAAGTTCTCAAATTTACGAACCAATTGCTTGAAGAACATGCAACATCTGTATGAATAAATAGTTTTTACTTGATCTATTAAATATTGAGATCTCACTATCAATTAAAAAGGAATTAGCTTTACATGAAAACTATAAATACCTATTAAGGAAAAAGTTGGGATACTTATGAAACCGAACTAAAAATTTGTTGCGGGGAAGAGAAAGAGAATACTAAATATGTTGAAAGTGTTGTTTATGTACTTTTTATTATTGAAAACTAAATTTTCCTAGCCCCGGATGTTCCCGGGTGATAGAGCACTTCACGTATGCTAGACGTTTGTATTTATAAAACTACTAATGGTTTCTCTACTTATCGTATTTTAACTTTTTAAATTTTTACACACTAACAAGATTAAAATATTAAACTAAAAAAAACTTTATGTAAAACCAAAAAAGGTTTATGTAAAATCAAAAGAAACCTAAGTCTCAAGTATTGCTCATGTATAAGTAGCTCATGCATAAGATACAAGTAATCTGTACATATTAACAAAATTGATTTGGGTCATTTTAGAATCCAGAGGGGCAATCTTTACATATCTTAAGCATTAATCATTTTGTGTTGTATTCTTTCTTAATGAGTCAAGTGGAAAAAAATGACGCTTAAAATGAAACGGATCGAAAGTCATCTAAAATATAACGAGTCAAGTGGAAAAAAATGACGCTTAAAATTTCTTTTGTAAATATAATTTTTTTAACACAACCCATAACCCGTGAAGCTCACGGGTATATAACCTAGTGTACATAATAAAACAAACACTAATGGACCCTCAATTACACAAAAAGTTAAAAAGAATCTAAGATATCTAATCTAATACTAATAAAGGATTGCATCTAATGCCACATCATAATGTATAATAATTAATATCTAATTCTAATTTATGATTAGAGTTAACTGCCATTTTCGTCCCTGTGGTTTGGTCACTTTGGCCATTTCAGTCCATTTCTAAAAAATGCGTCATTTTCGTCCCCCACGTTCTGGAAAGGTGCCATTTCAGTCCAAAAATCATAACCCAGTTAAGTCAGTTAGTAAATAAGGACTGATTGTGTAAATTTGTAACATAAAGGACTGATTGTGTAAATTTGTAACACCACCACCACTAGCCCTGCCACCACCACCACTCCGCTGCCACCACCACCACCACCGCCACCACCGCCACTCCGCTGCCACCGCCACCACCACCACTCCGCTGCCACCACCACCACCACCACCACTCCGCTGCCACCGCTACCACCACCACTCCGCTGCCACCACCACCACCACCACCACCACCACTCCGCTGCCACCGCCACCACCACCACCACTCCGCTGCCACCGCCACCACCACCACCACTCCGCTGCCACCACCACCACCAATTTTGTTGATGATAATGTTGTTGCTAATAATGTTGTTGCTGCTGTTACTGTTGTTTCCTTCAAATATTAATAGAGGCGATGATGATGAATTTGTCGTCGTCTGAGTGGATCGAACAAAGCTTGAAACAGACCGTATCTTGGCGGGGTAATATCCGGAGGCTTCTATTTGAAGCAAACGTGATGTTTGCCGCCGCCACCGCACATTCTCGTTCATCGTTCATCACCGCACCATCACATTCTCGTTCATCGTTCATCTCCGCTGCCACCACCACCACCACTTAGTAGTTTCGATTTTGTTCTCAGGATTACTAAAACCATTATCCTAGAACGTTGAAAATCATCGAGTTTGATGTAAAGAAAAATAGTATGTATGTTTATTGATCTACAAACATAAAATATGATTAGTGATTCATTTATTGGGATGCCTTTTCTTCCAAGGCATAAGTCACATGCCAGTTTTGCCTCTGGTGGTCACGAGCTAAATTCAAGACTGAACCAGGTGTAGACTGTAGACTCGATTGGACCGGTGATGGATTTCGTTAGAAAACGAGAATGAAGACTAGACCAGTAATGGTCGGTTGGTTTCGGTTTGAACCGAATCCAGTTCAGATTTCATGGGTTAAATTGGGTAGTTAAGCTGCTTTATTCTATCATTTGGCACATGTTCCCCGTTTTAATGGTTTAGCGTTTTATATTTTTACTAACCCTTCTCATCTCCGGCTAACCTGCAACTCCGGCCACCTCGCCGTCGAGAACCGCGGTGGTGGGGGCGGTGGCGGTGGCGGTCTTGACCCAATTTGACCGCAACCAACCGCAACCAACCGGTCTCATACTACACCCAATTTGACCCTGTTTCACCGCAACCAACCGGTCTTGACCCATTAACCTAAAGCTCCCATCACTGGGATCAAAATAGTCCCACGAGAACCGCAGTGGTGGGGGCGGTGGCGGTGGCGGTGGCGATGGTGACATTGTTAAGGAATCGATGTCGTCTACGTATACCTTACAGCTGTTATTAACAGTGGAGGGATTAAGATTAAGTGTTACAGAAGAAACTCCAGCTGATTTCATGTAACTTAAGGTTGAATTGTGGGTTGGAGATGGTGGAAGATAGGATTCCCCTGTTTCTTGTGCTAATTTAGCGAGGGTGATTCCGAGGTTATGAAGTGATTGGGTGTAGAGAAGATGGGATGCTGCTAAATTGTAGCGGGAATCGATTGCTTGTTTCATGAAGCGTCTTCCTTGTTTGCATAATCGCAATGGTTCGCAGGAGGGCTCTGTTTTTGAATTCGAAACACCCATTGTTCAAGTTTGATGTTATTGAGGATGCTGATATCTAGTACTTAATTGGTGAAGTTAACCAGTTGTTTATACAGGAGGTTTATAATGAGTTGGAGTTTAGAAGAAAAGTGAAATACAACATGAATATCTGGGAATCTGATTCACTGACTTTTTCAAAGTGGTGGTGGCGGTGGTGGTGGCAGCGGAGTGGTGGTGGTGGCAGGGCTGTGGTGGCGGTGGTGGTGGTGGTGGCAGCGGAGTGGTGGTGGCAGGGCTAGTGGTGGTGGTGTTAACTGCCATTTCAGTTCATTTTTCAAATTTACACAATCAGTCCTTTATGTTACAAATTTACACAATCAGTCCTTATTTACAAACTGACTTAACTGGGTTATGATTTTTGGACTGAAATGGCACCTTTCCAGAACGTGGGGGACGAAAATGGCGCATTTTTTAAAAATGGACTGAAATGGCCAAAGTGACCAAACCACAGGGACGAAAATGGCAGTTAACTCTTATGATTAAAAATATACATACATTATCTATAATTTTAAATAATATGATTTTAGTATTTCTTAAAATAAAATAGTTTAAATTACAAAAAAAATGTTGTCATTCATATTTGGGATTATATATAAAATCGATATATGAGTTTTTCTAACATATAAATAAATGTTAAAAAAGAACAACTAACCAGAGAACTATCTCACAAAAAGACTAAAATTTTATTGAACTATGTTTTAAATTATAGACAGATAGAACTTAACTTTTTAAAGTTTTATAGATGAGATAATATTAAGGTTTGTAGCTACACCGATATATAATCAATAAATATGTTTTTAATTTAATAGAGCTAAGAAATATATCATACCCATCTTTTAAGATTTGAATAATGATGTTACTTCAAATGTACATGCATTAGAACATAAAATATACAGAGCTTTATGGGCATTTTTCAATTTAAATTTTTTGGTTTGTTCATCTTACACCTTTATGGGCACACAATTTGAGTGTTTATGATTATTAGCGGATCTTGAACTTAGTTCTAGTAAAATCAGGAGGGCGGACGCCAATCAGGTAGTGGTTGGGGAAAGACTTAGTGTTCCTTGTGATCCAGGTTCGACTTGCACTCTCCCCATTATTTTCTGCGGCATCCAGGTGAAGGGCGAATACAGGTGGCAGCGGTTAGTCTTGGATGGGAGGCGAGATTTTACCGATTATTCCATTGTCGTGCTATCGGGCGGGTTAAGGTCGGGTTTCCGCGCATCTGGGACAGCCAAGGGGCTGGCGGCGGTCGAGTAGTCAACGTTGGCCACAACGCCCGATGTCATGGTGGTTGGCACGTCGTTTCTTATCGTTAAAAAAAAGGAGAGCGGGTTCTCAGAATCCAATATTTTATACTAAATAAAAAATGGATATTATTTCTTTTTAAAATTTGCACTACAACGCGGAAGACAGGGAGACCGGGGACCCGTCTGGCCCGTGACTGGCAAGGTTGGTGTGTATGCGTTTTTGTGGTTATTATCAGAAGATTTTCCCAATAGCTGGATGACATAAATCGAGCTTATAAGATATAAACATATAAAATGTATATAAGAAGTTTACATATCAAGATAACCTATGAAATAATATGGGACAAGATCAGGAGAAAACACCTCAACCTCAAAGTGTGAGAACAGTGAAAACGATTCTCAGTCACAAGATCTTAGTGGTCTGTGGCTGAGATTGATGCGGTGACATTTTTGTAAATACTAGGGGCCTTGTAACTATCTGAAGGGGTAAAATAGGAAGACCAAACAAGGGTGCACATGCTAATCACATGTCATTTCCCCGATCATATTTAAACGCCAATACGCGATTATTTTTTTCAAAAAAATCACACCATAAAATTCAGCGTTTTTTTATCTTTCCAACGAGTATACTATTGATATATTTTTCGAAAAAAATGAAGTGGGTTTTTTTATGGCGTTTTAAACTTTGTTTTTTACAGCGTTTTAAACTGGGTTTTTATGGCGTTTTATCTGAAGTGGGTGTTTTTATGGCGTTTTCAACTGAGTTTTTCATGGTGTTTTTCTGAACTGGGTGTTTTATGGCGTTTTTAATTGGGTATTTTTATAGCGTTTTTCTAAACCGGGTGTTTTTATGGCGTTTTCAACTAAGTTTTACGGTGTTTTTCTGAACCGGGTGTTTTTATGGTGTTTTCAACTGGGTATTTTTCATGGCGTTTTGTGAACTGAGTGTGTTTTTATGGCGTTTTTATTTGAACACCCATTTCAAGTTATTTTTTTAATTGAGTTATTAGATTTTATCACCCTCAACTATTGGCTATTGGCCGCTGCCACCCTCAACTATCACTTTGACATCCGTCACCCTCAACTTAACACTTAGTGTGTTTTGTCACCACGTCTGGGTGTTTCATAGTTAAAAAGTAACACTTAGTGTGTTTTGACACCACGTCTTGGTGTTTCATAGTTAAAAAAGTGACATTTGGGTTTTTTTTTTGTGAAACAGTACTCTGGGTGGAAGTCACGGAGTGCCTAAAGTTCACTATATAGGAATGCAAGGAGACTACTTTGACATGGTATGAAAAAAAGTTTTTTTTTTCATATAGAAAATAAACGTTTCAACACAGTATTAATCATTTTGTTTCGTATTTTTTCTTGCACGCTAATATCATGATGTCTAATACTCTTATATATCGTTGGTCATTAATTTATGGCTACAACGACTAGAGATCAATGCAAACGTTGATGAGTAATTCAATATGTTTGAGTGGCCTACATAGCTAGGAGATCGATACAAACCTTCGAGAAGCACACATGTAAGTGATTTTCTCTTATTTTTCATCGTGGAATAGTGTTTTTAATGCTTTGTATGCGAATTGATATAAATGTAAATCGATAAATTGCAGAAACAAACCTGGGGGCAGATTTAGCGAATCTATGACTTTGAGAAATCTAATTAAAGGTCAAAGAACTTAGCTGGAACAAACAGAGGTTAGTTGTTGATTATCGCATAATCAGTTTCAAAACGCGCTAATGTTTCTCTTCTCTATGGCGCGACAGGCATGTCAGAGTGCTTGTTTTCATGGTCCTAGAGGACTCGCTGATTGTAATGGTGCATCATCAGAGATTTCACATACCTCAGATGCGTCTCAAATTGACACGGTCTGCACGCTGCCTGTGTTGCGGACAGTCGAACACATCAGATGGGACGCTCGACCGGTCTACAAAATGACAAAAACATGTCAATTTTGTAACCCCAACAGCTGATCAAGATTTATCATCAGTAAGACCTCCTTACATTGATAAAAAAGATCCATAAACATATAAGAGATTGAAAATTTCATTTTTCTAACCAACCAGGTCATCATCAAGGAAAGGATACAGTGGTATACATGAGCTATGGTGATGCAATCACGTACTCATAAGTTTATTTGAAATAACAAATTAAAAGTTGATTAATAGTGTGTTTAATTGGATTGTATGTAGTTGCAGAGTTATGATTGGATCTGGCTGAAAACATTTCCCATTTGGCTGCAGTGTTTCATAGTCAGTCGCAAAACCACATGTGCAGTTCATAGGTTCTTGAATGATTGGATTTGGGAAAGAGAGTTTAGCCACAGACCAAAGTGCAGACTCTGGCTCACTATGAGGCGGTGGTGCTCTGGTTGGTGGCGGGTATAAAATCGGTGGCTCAAATAGAGGTGGTGCAGGTATGAACCTTGTAGGTCAAGGATATGAAGATGTTGGTGGGCATGGTTCATTATTATAAGGAAGGCTTAGACCAGGGCTCGGCTCATAGTTTTATGGAGGGGTTAGACTAGGGCTCGGCTCATAGTTTTATGTAGGGGTCAGACCAGGGCCCGGTTCATAGTTTTAAGGTGGTCTCAGACCAAGGCCAGGTTCATGCAATTTGCTATGGAGAAAATTACCAATCTAGCCAAGACTTTAATCAAATTACCAATCTAGCCACCTCATGCCTCATTGGAAGGCTACTCACATGTATGGGATGAGTCTTTCAAGCATGGGATGAGTCCTTGGGGAGAAACCCAATAAAAAATAGACACGTGGCCACAGACGCATGGGATGAGTCTGCGGACGCATGGCCGCGGACGCATGGGATGAGTCTTTCAAACATGGGATGAGTCTTTCAAGCATGGGATGAGTCCGCGGACGCATGGGATGAGTCCGCGGACGCATGGGATGAGTCTTTCATGTGTGGGATGGGATGAGTCTTTCCACGTGTCAGTTGGGGATTGGCGGACGCAATACTTGGCCATGCAGACGCATCAGAAGACTTGGGATCTGTGAGTGGCCTTCCAAGGACGCATGAGGTGGCTAGATTGGTAATTTGACTTTTTTCTTGGCTAATTTTGTAATTTTCTCTTTGCTATGTCATTGAGCTGAATGTGGAAGACTGCTGATGTAATTTGAAACTCATGGTGGAATTGTATGTTATTCATAAGTTAAATAATTGTTCTATAGTTAGTTAATTGTTTGCGTTCTTCATAAGAAATCTTTATATATTTTATTCTCAGCTTATGATTGGCATCTTATTTTGAGGGGTAATTGTTTGCGTTCTTCGTAAGAAAACCAACAGAAATGAATACTGCAATGCAATGCAATGTGTAGTTCCTGCTGCATCGTGCGGGCACCCTACTAGTTATTCTTAAACAATATTGCCGTTAGTTTCAATTGAAATTCAATTTATTTTAACCTATTACTGTTAAGTTATGAAAAAAAAAAAAAGAAACTTCAATGGTTCATCATTGTAGAACTACGAGTGAAATGAAATAAAAAAAAAGTGTATTAAGTTGTGGGAAAAGAAAAGTCAATGCATCATTGTTTTGTCATGTTCCAAATGTCACCCTTTAAACAAGATCTCAACCTTATTTCTTCAAGTGCTTCCTACAAACATAAAAAAACTTAAGTAAATAGGATTGCTTATGTAAAAATCATAGATTAACAAGATTAGAAAAGAATTAAGTAAATAAGAGTGCTTATGTCAAAAATTATAGATCAACAGCAAGACTAGAAAAGAAAACCCGGCCACCTCTTGTTTTGTTATGCACTTCATCTTCGGCTTGTCCCCATTTTGATGTCTGCAAAGACAAAGAATCCGGCTTAAGCCAATAAAATGACGTAGGAGGTTTTATGCATTACTTTAGAAATAAAAGTTATTCGACTACGTGCTAGTAAAGGTACCTTAAACACTATAGCATTAAAGAGGGCAAACATAACACCAACTGACAATACACCAGGACCCCTCATGCCGGTTACCAATGATATCGCAACTCCATAACCAAAACCTGCCACCACACTGCATGGATGTACAAATAACTTAAAACAACAGATGCAATCTTGATGGGCAGGCAATAAGTAGCTCGCTCACCTTGTCTGGACATCTTCCTTGCCTCTTAAGTTATTCATGACCAAAACTATGGCGTCATTACACCCCTTCATGACAGCATAATTGCGAATCTTGTCGCCGCTCGATCCAACTAAGAAAGATTCTACCAATGGCTTGTACTCTCCACATTTCAATTTAGACAGGAACTGCGCCATGTACATACATACATACAATAACCAACCGTTATTCAATTATGAATATCAACTTTCGGGAGTTAAATAAATAAATAGTTATAGTACTTGAGGGCGCGAATTAGGAGCGTGGAAGATTTCCTTGGGAAAAGCTTCGGCAACCATAGCCATTGTCATGGAGACACAGAAACCATTCATAACAGCCTCCACACCTTGGAGAGTAGCCTTGATGGGGTTGACTTTGGCAAGCCAGTTCTTAAATCTTTTACATTCGCATTCACATGTAATCTCAAACTTATCTCTCTTTTCGTCCCCCATGATTTCAGTAAGACTACGTACGTGTGTGTGTGTGTTTGAGTCAAAAATACAAAATTATTAGTTGATGATAATTTAACAAGTATTCATAAATAAATAAAACTAGTACCTGCCAGCAGCTGTTGCTCTCTCTGATGACGATGAGCGATGGGCAAAACTATAAATCAACGTAAAAGGTTAGGTTATTTAATCACGTTTCTAAGGGCCGGCAGCAGCCATAATCAGTTTTCTTTATTTTAAATTAAGGATCAAATTTGCTTATCTAAAAATTGATTGGTTTAAACTTTCTTTTAGTTTTTTTTTTAATTAAGGATCAAATTAGCTTATCTAAAAAGTGATTGGTTTAAAGTTTAAACTTTCTTTTAGTTTTTTTTTTTTAACGATCAAAGAATAAAAGTCCGGCTACCCGAGATAACCCAATTGCAAAAGGCAGTGGCGGATCTAGAAAAAATAATTATAGAAGCAACATTTCAATAAAATTTTTTTAAAGAGGCAGCGAAATCGAGAAAACGTCAATCTTTTTTTTTTTTCAAATTGTCTTAAGGTATATCCGCCCCTGGCAATAGGCGAGCCCATACGCCCGCGAACGGTAACCCAAGCCCACTATATCTAATTCCGGGGAAAACCCGTCACCCAAAGGCCTATTGTGGTAAAACCCAATTGGTGCTAAATGGGCCGTGTTCGCAGGTTTGCAGATTCTACTAGACCCGAACCCAACAAATTTATACGAACCCGAACATGACCTGTTCAACTCGATTTTTTTCCTTAAATTAATATATTAAAATTTACTAAAAAACATAAATTATTACAATTAAAATTATAAAATCTTATGTCAAAATTTCTTTTTAAGTTATAATTATGGCATAAACTACTCACCCAATTTAATTTATGACATAAAACATATTGTAAAAGATATAATATAATATAATATAAATTGGTTAAACGGGTCAACCCACCAAACCGACCAGATTTACCGAACCCGACACGTTTTGTTAAACGGGTTCGCGGGTTCAATCTGAAACTGATGCGAACCCATTTATACTAAACCCAACCGCAAATTTTGTGTTACCCGTTGAGACCTATGACCTCAAAGTCAAATTTTCACTTCCCCTATAATGCCAATTAAGCTATAGCTCATTAACGCTTTCTTTTAGTTTACCATTGATTTTGATTTCAATTATGATTAATCTTGCGCAAACCTTTTTTAATTCTAGTAATTAGTTTTATGACCGAAACCGCTAAATGTGTTCGTTGATTGTAATACTCAAAAGTTTTAAAACATATTACAGTAAATAAGTAAAGCTTATTAGACCACCCGTACTCGTCCAATTGTGGGGCGTTTTTTGGACCAAAACGCCAACCCGAAGAAGGCCCATGTGGGCTTTTTTTGCGAATAAGGGCTTGGAGCGTGCTTTATTTCACATCGTGCTCCATTTTGATGGCCCAATCACATGTAACCCTCTTCTTCTTTGGCCAATCAATTTTTTATGGTTTTTTTATTTATTTAACTCTTTACACTTTACACCCCTTTTAACATAATGCCCACATCCCCACTACACCCATTTTTGAAAAAAACGCCCCTTTGCTAACTAGGACGACACATGACGGACAACGCCCAAAAGTGGGGCATTATTCACCCCAGCCACTGCGCATAGTCTTACTAGGATTTTTTTTTCTATACTAATTGATTTGATATACTAGTTATATATATTTCTACTAAAATTAAATGGGAAATACCCACCAAACTATTTTACTATATGTATATGTGAGTAGTTCTCGTTTTTTTAAACGTATACTTCATTAGAAAACATGCCAAACCCGAAGACCAGGCGGCCAAACCAACACAAAGATTACATAATTACAAACTTACACCAATTTTTCCAAAGAGATAGATTTCTTCTAAGCCAAAGAAACCCCATAGTCTTGATCTCATTGATGAAGTCCTCAACTCTCACTCGTTTATTCAAAAGATTAACTAGTTCTTAACTCTCCATATGCTCCAACTACCAATAATCATGATCCCATGAGTTGTTTTCGTTGAAAGAGAAACATTTGATTTGTAACTCTAGCTAGAATTTTGAGTTAAAAGGGAAGAATAAATTATCAATATAATAGATTTGAAATTTAAAGTTTCCATGTCATACGATTAGCAATTATAAGATACGTCTTCCATATAAAATAAAATCATTATCTTCTTCTAAACTAATCGAAGGAAGATTTGGTATGTTATACTCATTACCATCGTTCATTATAATCAAAATCGTTTAGACGTTCCGTTACCGCCTAATCACCACTCGCTAGCAACCGTGACCGCAGTTTCACAAGGAAGCAAATTACCAGTTACCCCGTTGAAGGTATGTTGCACGCGGTTGTTCTCTTTAGCTTCTGTATGACCAGCCACTGCGGTGCAAGTTGAACCAGCACCGTCCCATTATATTTGCTCTGCTCTTTCTGTTTACTTGATCGAGCCTCTGTCATTGTATATGTTTTGTGCGATTGATAAAAACCTACCTGTCGTCTGCAGGAAAATTTAGAAACAAGTTAATGCATGAGATATACTGAATCATATTCCATTGTTAATGTTGGCTCTAAAACCATCGCATATGCTATTGGAAAACTTTCCTTAATCCAGTTATACAACTTGTGTTTATGTTATGTTGGATTAAGATATTAGGATCACGTAAGTTTTAATCTTCTGCTTTGTTGATTTGAATGACCATATACTCACACAATTGATACAATAAAATGATAAAAAAAATGTTTTCTTCTCATGACTTACTACAGTGACATCAACTTATAATTTGAGCATGTGTTTGTGAACATGACATAATAAGTTTATGATAAATAAAAGGAATTACTTTGTCTAGAGAAATAAATGCATTATATATAACAAGAATGTTTTTTTATCAACGAAATATTCAAGTTAGATTTCTGTATAAATCATGAAAATGCCAAATTTACTTGTTGGTTGTTTTGATAGTTGGAAAGCAACAGTCCATGTTTTCATATTACAAATTTTGAGGTGTTTATTAACGGTATTCTTTTTAATTATTAATTACATATACAAACTATACCATCCGTTCTTAACTAAAACGATGAAATAAAGTTGTAAATATATATATATTTTCTATAGACGGGAATAATTCTAAGATAAAACATGGAGTTCATATGGCTAGAGTATTAAACACAATACCATACGAGTTTTACGATTAAATAACGAGTCCTAAACGTTGCCATCGGTCAACGAATCACGTAATGTGATTTAAGTTCCATATATCTTATGCATCGGTATTTAAAACATAGGTTCCGAACTTGCTAAAGACGACTTTATTTGTTCTACTTTGCCCTAATTAAGGTACGGGTTCCTTTTCTTGACATCATAGTATTTTATTCAATCAGTTACTTTGTAGTACGGATGTTTCACTAGTTGTTTATGTTTCGTAATTACTATATATTGTAGCATGCAATAGACCTTAGATCTTGCGCTCATTATTGAATGTTCCCTTTAGATTTAATGCAGTTATACAACTTGTGTTTATGTTGGATTAAGATATTCGGATAACAAGTTTTAATCTTCTGCTTTGTTAATTTGAATGAGCATATACACACACAATTGATACAATAAAATAATTAAAAAAAATGTTTTCTTCTCATGACTTACTACAGTGACATCAACTTATGATTTGGGCATGTGTTTATGAACATGACATAATAAGTTTATGATAAATAAAAAGGAATGACTTTGGCTAGAGAACTAAATGCATTATATATAACAAGAATGTTTTTTTTTTTTTTTATCAACGAAATATTCAAGTTAGATTTCTGTACAAATCATGAAAATATATTTTAAAATTACTCACCAAATTTAATTTATGACATAAAACATATTGTAAAACATATAATATAATATAAATAGGTTAAACGGGTCAACCCACCAAACCGACCAGATTGACCGAACCCGACACGTTTTGCTAAACAGGTTCGCGGGTTCAACCTGAAACTGATGCGAACCCATTTATACTAAACCCAAACTCGCAAATTTTGTGTTAGGTTCGTGTTATGTTTTTTGGTCGTGTAAAAAATTCACACCTGTTGAGACCAATGACCTCAAAGTAAAATCTTCACTTCCTCTATAATGCCAATTAAGTTGTAGCTCATTAACGCTTTCTTTTAGTTTACCATTGATTTTAAGTTCAATTATGATTAATCTTTCGCTAACCGTTAAATGTGTTCGTTGATTGTAATACTCAAAAGTTTTAAAACATACTATAGTAAATAAGTAAAGAGACGCAACAAAAATACAAACCTAAAAATTTCTTTCTTTATTAACTGTTTGACATACTTGAAGGTTCATTTATAGAGTGTCGAACGCTTTCTTGAAAAGAATTACAACATTCATTCTTAATTAAAGTATCAAATGTAATATTTAAATACAAACTATGTAACCACCCTTCTCGTACAGTCCTTTATCTTTAACTCGATCTACACCCGTTTGTCCTTAATGGTGATAGAGAAATCTGTGCAATTCCTGCGGTCACCATATACAACTAACCCATTAGTAATTGATAACATCAAATAAAATTAAATACATATATTTAAAGACCGTATATCATTCTAACTACATAATTCTATTTCGTTCGATTATCCTCTCGAATTCACTTGCTCCAAATTCGACATCAATTCCTCACGAGCCCAATGTTCTCATATATGCATTACATTTCTTTCTCAACGGAACACGATTAGTAACACAATATCTCAATATAATGAAAATTCTCATCTTCGCGTAAACATGTATCGTTGATGTACATTCATTCAACTACAACACGTGTATACAATTTCCTAAAACAATTGCATGCAAACCAGTCCCATTCATATATCACACATATAAGTTTATGTTACTTATGTCCACTATGATTACATATCTACAACACACGTACAAGTCTCAATTGACTTATTTACATTCGATTATCATACATATTCATGCATACATCTATCCGCCTATAACATTCCTATGAACAAGTTCTATCCCTTCATGTGTGTAACACATACTAACGCATTGATCAATAATTTTTCAAATCACACATGTGAATATATATATCCCTTCATGTGTGTAATACATATACTAACCCATTTATATTATATTACGTTCTGATGATGATGAGTGACGGGCAAAACTAAAAATCAACGTAAAAGGTTAGGTTAGTTACTCACGATTCTACGGCCGACAGCCATAATCACTTTTGTTTATTTTAAATTAAGGATCAAATTTGCTTATCTAAAAATTGATTGGTTTAAACTATCTTTTATTTTTTTTAATTAAGGATCAAATTTGCTTATCTAAAAATTGATTGGTTTAAACTTTCTTTTAGTTTTTTTAACGGTCAACGAATAAAAGTCCGGCTACCCGAGATAACCCAATGTCAAAAGGAGTGACGACCAAAAAGTTTTGGCTTGAAGCCTTCCGCATCTTGCCTTTGTTTTTCTTGGTTGGTTGGGAGGATGATGGTTCAACAGCGGTGGTGTTGGTGGTAGCTTGGTGTGCGTTCTTTGACAGAGTCTTTTCAGAAGCTCCATGAATGACGATGTTGTTATTAATGCAGGCTGCCAAACAAAAGGTATCATTGAGAGTCTTTGGTGAAGCGGACTCCACGAGGTTCATGATCGAGGTAGGGAGGCAATGGATGTATTTGGTAATGGCCTTGTCGGCGGTGTCAACTTGACCAGGGCATAAAATACTCAACTGCTTGAAGCGTGCGGTGAGACCAGCGTTATCGTCCCCAGTCTGCTTCAAATTCCATAATTTGTTTTCTAGCTTTCGAAGTTCGTGGGGAGGACAAAACTCGTCCCTCATAAGCTTCTTCAAGTCAGCCCAAGGTAAGGCGTGGGCTACTTCGTTTCCTCTGGTGTTCCGCTCAGAAGTCCACCAGTCGAGCGTTGTCGGTCGGAACACCGAAGTAGTGTTTTGGGTTCTAAGGTTGTCAGGACAGCCACTTTGGAGGAAAGTCAGTTCAATGGCATCGAACCATCGAAGCAGGGCAGTAATGCCTTCTTCCCTAGTGAATTTGAGAGGTTTACATGCCATAAATTGCTTAAAAAGGAACGTAGGCTTTGGTGTTTCCACTTATGAGTCGACAGAATCATGAGGGGTTTCATTGATGAGTTGGATTCGGCTCACTATATTGGGTATCACCATTGCAATTTATTCGGCGATTAAACCCACCAGTTCTTGCTTGGATATCGAATCACCTTCGTTGGAGCCTTTCGTCGAACCCGAACGTGACTTCTTGTCTGAGTCTGGGGAAGACATCTAGAGGTTCGAAATAACAATAAAGGATGAGAGTTGATCATAATTCAAAAATATTGTTTTTCATGTATAAGCATTTAAGGATCATCTAATCATGTATGTTTCACATAATTTGGCATGAATTCAACAAGTATTCACAAGTATAAATACGTATGATTGCATAAAAGAGTGTAAATTTAGTTTGTTCTTGAGAATTATTATTGTTTTTTATTGCGAAAGACGTGTGAATCGTGTAACTGTTTGAAATGAACGAGGTAACAAGTATTAAAAACACATAGAAATTGAGATAACATAAAATAGAGGCTTAATAAAACATTGGATTGTTTCAGGTTTAGAAACTTCGATTATTCCAAAGTGAATCGAAAGTCCTTTCAAATTAGGGAAACTTGCTTTGGCCTATAGGTAAGATACTCTCATCGAGAAGCGATTAACGGTATCTTATTCTTCCATTTACTACACGTCCCTAATCGATTAGAAAATTGAAACTTTGGCGGGATTGAAAATCGAGGAATGAGACTAGTCGACAAGATGTGGGTTTCACCCCTAACTTGGCGATTTCGTACCTTAAGTGTGGTTGATACTCGTCAGATCAAAATTTTAATTTTGACATTTTGAAGAGGGTCCACTAGAATTTGAATTGGAAATTTACCATCAAGATGTGGATTTCACTCCTAACTTGATGGCGTAATTTCATGCAAAATAAAGTAAGCGGATTGAGGGCCATTCACCAAATTATGGGTTTCACGCCTATTTTGGTGAATTCGTCTCGTTTGTATGATAAGAGTGTCTTCAAGTCTTCAAAAGTGTATTGTGTAAATGTCTTAGGAAAGGCATATTGTAAGTATTAAGACAAAAGAAGAGGTAAAAGCAAATAGGAAGAATTTAACATCTTAAACAAGTAGCAAGAATGCTCAAGTATGGTACCTACTATAGACTAGGTCGAATCATGGCAATTCTACCTAATTCCCTATAGTTATGGCTCTGATACCAATCTGTCACACCACAACCGATGGTGGAAACATCAGAGTGAGACGAACGAGATTGCTCAAAGACTTCATAACACTATGGGACAATTATTAATTCAAAACCGATTTCATTCATAACAATAAATTGTCAATTACATCATGAAAATTAAATTACAACATTGGAAATAAATACAACAAGGTTCAACAAAATAAAGTAACTAAATCTAGTAATTTCAATACGAGTTTCTAAGTCGTCCCTACTAGATTTCATCATGGTAACCTAAGTTATCAAGATTAACATATCAATGGTACGCAATATTCAAGTAAACCCTCTGATTACCGCAAGAATTAAATTTAACATGACCTCTCATTCATGGGTGGTACGTTACTCCTATAGCGATATACATGTTAAATGGAGGCTCGTACGAAGTTAATGACATGTGTATCACATAAGAATCACCGAAAGATATAAATCAAGTATAACGAAGAAGTATTCATGTATTGGATTGTTTTGTGCATTGCATAAAGTATAATGTGTTTGTGATTTTGATATGTTAAACATATTACACCCAAAAAGTGTAAAACGGTAAAAATGGGTTGAGTGTACTCACAGTTTTGAAAAGCTTCCGTTGAAATCATGTGAAGAGTTGTGTAAGTTGAGGATGGAATCACCAAAGTCACCCTACATGGGGGAAACTGTAGGACATGGGTCACAATTTTATAATAAAAATTATATAAATAAATATAAAATTGTAAAGATACTCTCTTTACATAATTTTGGGAAATTGTAGTACAATGAACCATGTACAAATTCAAATGAAAATAAATATGAACCACTACATATTTAATAAAACAATCGATTCAAACCAATATCTTCAAAAGATAAAGTCTTCAACTTGATCTTTAACCGTGTCTACTTGTATGGTTCGTTGTCTTTTCAGTCCGTTATATAGGCTTCAACGAGATCTTGAACCATGTCTTCTTGTACAATAATTTCCTACAAAAAGAACAAACAAATGTTGACGGTTGTGGCTGAGGCACGTGTTCAACACGCTTCCCTTAAAACAGATTTCGCGCCTCTACTAAAGACGACGTGTCTGTCTCCCAGGGTACAACAGCCAAAGCAGTTTGTACTGCCGGAGAAGGCCACGCGCCCGAGGTTACACCGGATAAAAATATAGTGTTAGACCTTTTGGAAACTAAGAATAGAAATGCAGATGAATCATGTAGAGAACTTATCTCTATATGTTCCCAACATATGGGTTATCAAATACTTCTTCTCTAAGAACTCTTCATGCATATCTTTATATCTCTTTCTTGTATCTAGCATTTTTTTTCTCTCTTCCTAAGAGGCACATAGCCTACAAAAGTATATATGCAAGAGTCATGGGTGAATGAAAAGTCCAACATAATTAGAGACTTAATATACCATAAAATCTCTAATCAATTGTCATAAAAAACATCAATACACCACATGAAAAGTTTATTACACTAATAGAAAATTAAACAAGTGACATAAATAACTCTACTCAAGAGTTTGTCACTATATGTATAATTTAATATTAATAATCTCACTAAATTTCCATTCATCACATTTAAAGAAAATTCCAACAATCCCCCACATGAATGGAGATTGATCAAAACACATAAAATTTCCAAAGCAACCTCGACAGTTGCGTATTGCCGGATAAGTAGGTGTTCCCTTTGAACTTTCCGTTGTGAAGCATACTTAGCCTCCTAGAGGTTTGTAGACGCGATGTCCTTGAACAAGCCCCCATTTGTGTAGACGACAATACACTTCACACAATACTCTCCTTAGCCGGGTCATCCCCTCATAGTCGTGTCCAATAATGGTCCTGGAACACTTTCCTGGTTCTGCGAGAGCTCTAGGAATTGTGCCCCCAATTCCATTTGTAGCGACCCCACTTCTCTCTAACATAGGTGATTCCCCTTAAATCATTAAAAGCATCGTGGTTACCATGATTACACAAAATCATTTACCACATAATATGCTTAGCCTCACAATTTGTCACTGAATTTTATAGGAATGAACTAGGATGTATTTAAACATCCTTTTATCATTTAGGGGGTATATATGACCTTATATACTAGCTTATGTATATCATCTATGCCCCCACAGTGACCACCCTTAGGCATATGAATTCGTTGTCCTATTGAACTTAGATCTTGGGATCTCCAGTCAACTAAGGTAGGTTTCCTTCACACATCCTTTTTACATAGGCTTTAGTCTCATTCCATAATTTGATCTCTAATAAACCCTTAGGTTGTTGGATCCATAACATTATCTTTGTCTTTGACAAGTCACTAAAGATAACTTTGCAGTTGAGATCAAATGTCATGACGTGTTCGTAACTCGAAAGTTAACATTGCCTATTGTCAACTTCTAAGACTATAACCTCAGTGGCCACCTGAATCTGGTTATAATATTTGTCTTAGAATGATACATTTATCATTTAAGGCAAACACATCTCCATTATGCACTACGACATTTGTGTCCTCCACTTAGTCGTCTATTTGCAATGTTAGATTGGATTACAAAATACTTATTGCCAAAAACAAATGCAAGACACCCCCACATTTAAGTGTTATTGGATAACATCTAGATGGGTTAATGAGAACCATTTCTACATACCCTTATAGGGTTGTTTCTTAAATGGATCCTCCCCCACATTTCTTGCCATTTGATCAACATTTTCGTAACACCACTTATGGCGACATTTATACACATATGATTGAACAAGATCAACCTCATTGTATCAATGAATTCAACTCATATTGCATTAGCTTACATAAGCTTCCGAGCTGACCAAAGCAACACATGCCATTGTCATAAGTTTGTCACCAACTTAGAATAATTCTAATTTCACATCTAGAATAAGCTTAGACAATGAGTTCTCCTCATTAGCTTTCCGAACAAACTCTTAAAAAGCTACATGTCTTTTCCTTATAATGAATGAAAATTATCCCTCAACTTTGTCTATACACAAATTCTATTTGTGTTCATACACATTTGAATGTTTAGAGTTAATTAGTCTTCGTCAAGACCCATAATTAACCAAGTACTAGTCTAGCATGCTTTAGACTACAATACTTTAGCATGTGAACAGAAGATGCATCATTCTGATTCTTCACAGCCCTAAGGATATCATAATATCACTTTGCAACATTCATCCCTTGTTAAGACAAAATAATGAGACTTATTCACAATCCTAAAACATCAATATTTAGGAAGGTCTCACAAATTATTGTATATAGCACATAGCTAAATTTTATCATTCATTTAAGGAACATAACTTGTTTACCTTTGATCTCCAACACTTTACCATTGACTCATAAGGACTTAAACATAAGTCTTAAACCAAGTCACTTGGTGAACACATTCATCACCAACAAGATGAATGTTCCTCGTCTACAATCACTATTATTTGTGACACAGAGTCAACTAGATTGACACTCAACAACATGGCATTCATAATTTTGCCATAAGTGATTTGCACACAATTATTGTTATTCATTAGAGATATGAATATTTAGGATGCTCTCCCAAATGAAGGTAAAATCTCCATATAGTTCTAACAATAATCAAGTGGTAGACTCATCTACGTGTAGATCACTTGGAACAAATCTCGCAAGATTTATTATTCACACTTGTGAATTTTTCATTGACTTCTAACGAAGTATGTCGACATGAATCTCGTTTGTGTATTTCATCTCAATACACTCTGTACGTTCTTTCATTATTCTCTCATGACGTGGTTACACATTTGATGTCTCGTCTTTGACATTTAGTCAATGCAACAACTCTTAAGTTGTTTATGTCCAAGAATTTTCATGTACTATCCGTTTAAAACCATATTCTGTTAAACAATGTATAGTTGACGTTATAATTATTTTCCACAAAAATAATTTATACGTCACAAACATTAGTGATTTATTTCTTTGTAAAAAATTGCATGTGTTATCCGAAGATATTGAACACAAAACAATAAAATACATTGGAAACTAAATCACAAGTGGCAAACACTTTTGAAATTTAAATGGAAGCATAGACGATATGTAGACATCAAATACCAAAGTGCTTTTATCTTCAACACTTTATAATCTGACTGAAATATTCTCAACAATATCGTCTCATGGCATGTCTTGAGGTACTCCCTCAATAAGACTCCATGCACTTGTAAGTACAAGTTCCCCATTTCATCTTTAAACTTGGACAATTATGCTCAAAACAACACCAAGTTGTTACAAATACTACATTGAAGTAGTAAACTTGAACAATTAAATTTGTTCACAACAACACCAAGTTGTTTTTCACCAAATAACATCCACCAGGCTGTTACTTTGTTCACCATATGCTACTTATAGTAAGAGTAGCGAACCATTTGAATTATTAATGTTATGCAAAACTTTGTTTTAAAAATAATTCAAAACAGTTTCTTAGTTTTGCAATGTACAATATTAATAATATCAATTAGGGTTATGAAAACATAGATCAAACCCAAAATATCAAATGGTTTTTTTTATTGTTTAGTCTTACTACACATGTACTAAACATTTTCTAACACGTATGTTAGAAAAAAAAATGTTATAACAAGCACATTATAGATTCGAACGTTTACATAAAACGTTTTACAAATATATAGTTTATAAAATAAACAATTTCTCATCATTTTAATGCACACATAGGCAATTAAATGTTTACATAAAACATTTCTGTTCATTATGAACAATCTCTAACCTCGTATTCGTGATACACATTTTCTAACACACGTGTTAGAAAATTTAAGTCATTTTATATATACAAAACATGACAAAATTAAGGCATTACATGTCATTAATAAAACTCATCAAATGTCATCATTAAAACTCTATTCAAGAGTTTCACCATATGAAGAGTTAAGAGTCTCAATAATTAATTATGGACTTAAACTCTAATAAAACTCATCAAATGTCATCATTAAAACTCTACTCAAGAGTTTCACCATATGAAGAGTTTAATTAGTACTAAAATTTCACTCAAATGGATTTAGAAATCACAAATTAAAGTTGGTGATAAATCCCACACAACTACACCATCACTTTTTGGTGATTTGAATCTTGAAGCCAATCAAACATCAACTTCAATGTATGAAATTTTATTTCTAAATCATACAAAGCATTAAAATCAATGCTACAACAAATTACTTATATAAAATGTTTACATAAAACATTTCAAAGCATTTGTATTTTAACCATTTTTTAACAATCATGTTAAAATGACAGAAATTCTGACGCGCACATTAGAAATATTAACATTTCCACAAAATGTTAATTCGACTTGCTAAAACACATATATGGTTCAAATAAATAAGTGATTTCTAATACACACGTTAGAAACTAAACAATTAAAAAATTGCTTCCAAACTAACACTTTTCATGAACGTTTCTAACAAACATGTTAGAAGACAAATGATTACAAAAATCATTATAAGACTTATTTGTTCATATCAATCCATGGGTGAATGAAGAGTCTACTTTAAATAGAGACTTAATTAGAGACATAAAACTCTAATCAAGTAATATAAAAAAGACATAAAAAACTCTACTTAAGAGAATTTAACGTTTACAAAAACGTATGGTTTACACCAATAATTCCGGTCTAACACGCATGTTAGAGAATTTAACGTTTACAAAAAAACATATGGTTTACACTAATAAACCCGATCTAACACAAAAGTTAGAAAAATTAACGATTCCCAAAATCGTTTCAAAACCAAACGTTTGAACCAAAACTATTCGTTTTGTACACGGTATAGTATTTAAGATTGTATCTCAATCTCAAGAAATCCAAACACAAGTTGTACTACATACATATTTCCCAAAAAAAAAAAAAAAATTTAAAAGATCATAATCTCTAAATTTTTTTTTTATTATAAATCTTTTTGTTAACCCAAAATCCTTATAAATAAGGTTTTAAGATTGTAGCAACAATCTCACAAAATCTGTTTTAAGTTTGTAGGACATGGGTCACAATTTTATAATAAAAATTATATAAATAAATATAAAATTGTAAAGATACTCTCTTTACATAATTTTGGGAAATTATAGTACAATGAACCATGTACAAATTCAAATGAAAATAAATATGAACTACAACATATTTAATAAAACAATCGATTCAAACCAATATCTTCAAAAGATAAAGTCTTCAACTTGATCTTTAACCGTGTCTACTTGTATGGTTCGTTGTCTTTTCAGTCCGTTGTGTAGGCTTCAACGAGATCTTGAACCATGTCTTCTTATACAATAATTTCCTACAAAAAGAACAAACAAATGTTGACGGTTGTGGCTGAGGCACGTGTTCAACACGCTTCCCTTAAAACAGATTTCACGCCTCTACTAAAGATGACGCGTCTGTCTCCCAGGGTACAACAGCCAAAGCAGTTTGTACTGCCGGAGAAGGCCACGCGCCCGAGGTTACACCGGATAAAAATATAGTGTTAGACCTTTTGGAAACTAAGAATAGAAATGCAGATGAATCATGTAGAGAACTTATCTCTATATGTTCCCAACATATGGGTTATCAAATACTTCTTCTCTAAGAACTCTTCATGCATATCTTTATATCTCTTTCTTGTATCTAGCATTTTTTTTTTCTCTCTTCCTAAGAGGCACATAGCCTACAAAAGTATATATGCAAGAGTCATGGGTGAATGAAAAGTCCAACATAATTAGAGACTTAATATACCATAAAATCTCTAATCAATTGTCATAAAAAACATCAATACACCACATGAAAAGTTTATTACACTAATAGAAAATTAAACAAGTGACATAAATAACTCTACTCAAGAGTTTGTCACTATATGTATAATTTAATATTAATAATCTCACTAAATTTCCATTCATCACATTTAAAGAAAATTCCAACAGAAACGAAGGTGTGTAAGTTAACGGATTTAGAATGGAAGATTCCGACTTGGAATTTAAAGTATCAAAAGTATGTATACAAAGTATTATCTAGTTTCTAAGTACTTGTTTATGACACTATGTTATGTGGTTTCATGGGTCCCAAATTACCCTTTAGAATCAATAACAAGTGACTTAGAATCGCAGACACGTTAGCCTAAGTTTATGACAATAATCATGGCTTGATTATCATCACGAATTCAGCCACGTTTATGTATATATGTGTATTTTATATAGTTATAAATATATCCTAAAACTAAGTCCAATCATAGATATCATGTAGTATCATGTACGTCAAGCATGGAGGTTAAAACCTGTGACAACCCTCAAAATTACATGTAATCCGTACAATTTATTTAATGATAATTAAAGTGCTTGATGACTGTGCTGAATCATTTAACTGCTCTCTGATTACTGTGTTATACTTACATGTGCGTGTTAGCATACTAGTAGTATACATAAAAGTCACTAAATAGTCCGGTATGTTTTCCTATGTGTTAGGAATAAATTGCGTTACAAAAATATATAAATAAGACGCCTTACGGAACAATTAAACAACTTAACGGAACAGTATCTGACCGAACAACCGGACATTACCCGGGACGCAAAATAATTGTTAAACATATGGTGTTATTATTTCTTGGCTAGTTATGGTCCCCGTTTGCCATAACACCCACTAAAAACCCTATATCTAACATAAAATATCAAATGCTTACAACCTAACTAATACTTACACTTTAGTTACATTTTTTGCAAATAGACCCTCCCCCCCAACCGAATTTTCAGCCCTTGGGACCCACCACATCTTCACAATCATTACTTATGGATTTGTGAATATTTCCAAGGTGATAGGTTGCTTGTTGCATTGTACAAGATATTGTGCAATCATGACACATAGCCCCCAAAATCTCTACATAATCCACTCAAGATCATTCACTCTCTCACCTCACTCCTCTCTCTCTCATTTTCGGCCCTCCATAGCAGCCACCATCACCACCACTTCACAACCATAAACATCCATCATCAAGTTCCATTCAAAGCTTGAAGTTCATCCATGGAGGTTGCAAGTTGAAGGACTTTCTAAGGAGCTTTGTTCTAGTCTTTTTTTCATCATCTTCTCTCTACATTTTCATCACTAGAATCATCCCTAGCTTTAAGCTAGTAGTAAGTTCCTCATGTCACCTTTGTTCATCTTGTTTCATGATTAAAAGATGTAATATGTTGAATCTACAAGAACACTAAAAAGGGTTGAAACAAGAAGATGTAACATGATGTATTTATGTTAGTATGATGTTATCTTGAGATGTTGCTGATTTCTTGCTGAGTTACTTGTTAATATTGAGTACTAGAAATGTTGTTGATCATTATGCATGTTAACGGAACCAATCTAACTCGCATTAGAATGTAAAAGCTGAAAAACAGAAAGATGCTTGCTGATTACAGCCAACTTCAGTTGGCTGTAACCGAACCTTAATAAAACGAAAAATGTGTTTTCTGAACTCTAGATTTATGTATTATGAAATACGGTTCTAATGGCACTGGAATCATAATTTTTGGACTTCCTTTACTATTTTTAAAGGGTCATTTTGTAACAGCAGCTCAAGCTGCATTTTTACTGCTGAAAATAGGTGTTATATTTTTGGTCATAACTGGAAATCTATGATGAATTAGATCATGAAATTTGTACAGTAGATGACAACTGATGTATTTGTAATTACCCCACTGGAATTTCGTGAATCGGACTCTCGAAGAATTTTTAATAAATTATTCTGTGGACTGCAGTCAGAAAAAGATAAATCTGAGTTCAGTCCGGAAAATGAATTTTTATAAAATATTGGTAATGAACTGGACCCCGAGATTTTTATACAATAATATTTGGATCGTTTAAGACATTCTGTAAAAATTTGGGAATTTTTGGAACATGTTAACTCTTTTATTAAAATCTCCGAAAACAGCCCAATTTTGAATATAAAAGCTGAAAGAACTTAAGTCATAAATTGCGTGTCTAAATGTCGGGTATGTTATCTGTGAATGATATAACATGTTATATGTGTTATGTGCATCATCGTATGTTTGTTTAGGAGTGGGGAATGGATGGGAAACTTATATGGGCATAAACCATTAAAGTGATGCATGTTATGTGATAGATACGTGTAGGAACTTTGTGTTCTATTTGAAATCACTAATAAACTAAGTGGTAATCATACTAGGACGTGATTGACTGACCTTGACTGTTAGCTATATTTGAGAGTCAAACCGAGCAACCGAGGTGAGTTCACACTCTTTTCAAGGCATGGGATTCCCGGTGGGTTGGGAATGGGATTGAATGACTACTCGAACTATCATTACTATTAAACTACTTACTACTGTCCTCGGATTGAAGGGCACGTACGTAAAGCCTACGTACACGACCATAAGACCATCAACTCTATCAATTGAAGTCCCTCATTTATCGACTTAATCGCCGAGGCCTATGGCGAGCGGGTCATTAGTTAATAGTGCTATTAGGTTTAACAAACCTCACACCGTGCCAGTCGGACGGGCGTGTACTAATGGACTATGGGCAAAGGGTCAATGCTGATAGACATTAACTTAGGGCACCTCTTACATTTTCGTAGCAGTCGATACGCGTGGTCTAATAACACATGGGAAGCCCCCACTAATCTTCGCAAACATGTCAGGAAGACCGCGATACGAATTTATACGATACATGGTTTACAAAATAGATGATTTACGAAACGAATGATATAACTAAACAACCAACTGTGAACTCGCTCAACTTTGTTGTTGACTCGTTGTTACATGCCTTACAGGTCGCTAGATGCCTATGGAGCTTGCACGGGGAGGAGGTTGTTGTGGGATGCGGACTGTTATGTCCCGTACTTAATAATTGAACTTTATAAACTATGTTTTGGACATTAAACTTATGAACTATAAACTTATGTTTTGAACTTCCGTTTTATGCTTCCGCTGTTAACTTAAAACTGGTTACTGTCTTATGGTCACCAATTGTATTGTGATTGGTTTTACTTACTAAGATTACGTTGTTCAATATGATTGGTGGCTCGATCTTGGTCATGTCACGCCTCCAAGCGGTGATACCCCGCATGGTGGATTTTGGGGGTGTGACAAAACCTCTTTATATGATTCACCACTACACGAAACCATCACAAGGATGATTCGGAGGGTCATGAATAACAAGAAACTAAATCTAACTATTGTAACCTCAAGTGACCAAGTAATCTTTAACCAAGGTGTGCCTACACATCATGAAAAGAATTAACTAAGTGATGGAAGCTAGACGGGGCTAAGTTACTTTGATGCTAGTAAATCACTTGAGTGTTTATACACAAGGCACACAAATGAAGGAGTGGAACTAGTGTTGGAAAGCCAACGCTTCCATTGTTCACACTTCACAAGTTCATCATATGAAAGATGATGACTTGTACTTGCTTTCATCATTTGATTTTGTCATGTATAAACAGAAATATAATGAGTTTTGAACTCATATCTTTGATGAAAAGCACCTCAACATAAACCCACAACCATAGACTAGGTTGTGAGCTTGGTGGGTATAAGATTCCACCAAGTTTTTGTCAAGAACATGAATATACAAGATTATGAAAACAAAACAGAAAGTTTACACACTTTGGACCTCAAATGTGGTGAGGTTATACCTTAGATTACCAAGGTAATCTTGTGAAAAACTTCCTAGAGGTTATCCAAGTGTTTAAGAAGAAGAAATAAGCAAGAAATGGTTGTAGAAGTGAGCTATAACCCACTTTCAAGTAGGTGGATCACCTCAATATAAGGTGGATAGAAAGTTGGGTAAAGGTGGATTTGGTCAGGTATTTGTAGGTCGTTGTGGTTGTGTTTATGGTGGAACTGACTGCATATCAAGTGTCCTGGTGCCATGGAGGTAATGTTTTTTTACCAACTAAGTTTCGGGTTCTCTGAAAATGTTCTTTTTTTTAATAAAGTATGATTTCTAAAGTCAATTTGCATTTATTTTGTTTGTGACAGCTAGCTCTAAAGTTTAAGCATAGAAACTGCAAAGGCTGCAATTATGGTTCTCCTTATGAGTAGCAAGTTTACAAGTATGTGCAAGTTCTTTCGATCATATTTACATAGTTAAAAAGTGACATTTGGGTTTTTTTTTTTTGTGAAACAGTACTCTGGGTCGCAGTCACGGAGTGCCTAAAGTTCACTATATAGGAATGCAAGGAGACTACTTTGACATGGTATGAAAAAAAGTTTTTTTTTCATATAGAAAAATAAACGTTTCAACACAGTATTAATCATTTTGTTTCGTATTTTTTTGCACGCTAATATCATGATGTCTAATACTCTTATATGTCGTTGGTAATTAATTAATGGCTACAACAACTACAGATCGATGCAAATGTTGATGAGTAATTCAATATGCTTGAGTGGCCTACATAGCTAGGATATCGATACAAACCTTCGAGAAGCACACACGTAAGTGATTTTCTCTTATTTTTCATCGTGGAATAATGTTTTTAATGCTTTGTATGCGAATTGATATAAATGTAAACCGATAAATTGCAGAAACAAACCTGGTGGCAGATTTGGCGAATCTCTGACTTTGAGAAATATAATTAAAGGTCAAAGAACTTAACTGGAACAAACAGAGGTTAGTTGTTGATTATCGCATAATCAGTTTCAAAACGCGCTAATTTTTGTCTTCTCTGTGGCGCAACAGGCATGTCAGAGTGCTTGTTTTCATGGTCCTAGAGGACTAGCTGATTGTAATGGTGCATCATCAGAGATTTCACATACCTTAGATGCGTCTCAAATTGACACAGTCTGCACGCTGCCTGTGTTACGGACAATCGAACACATCAGATGGGACTCTCGACCGGTCTACAAAATGACAAAAACATGTCAATTTTGTAACCCCAACAGCTGATCAAGATTTATCATCAGTAAGACCTCATTACATTGATAAGAAAGATCCATAATCATATAAGAGATTGAAAAGCGAGGCATTACAGTCTCCCCTCCTTTAGGAAATTTCGTCCCGGAATTTAGGAAGATGCAACGAACAGATGCGGATACTTAGTCTTCATATCACTTTTGAGTTCCCAAGTAAACTCAGTGCCACACTTTCCTTCCCATCGTACCTTAACAATAGGAATTCGACTGCACCTTAATTGCTTGACTCCTCGATCCATGATCTCGACAGGTTTCTCTATGAAGTGCAAAGTCTCATTGATTTGAAGATCTTCGAGCGGAACTTGTAGTCCTTCTTCAGCTAGACATTTCAATAAGTTGGAGACGTGAAATGTAGGATGAACATTGTTGAGCTTTTGAGGTAGGTCCAGTCGATACGCTACCTTGCCAATCCTTTCGAAAATCTTGAAAGGACCTATGTAGCAAGGAGCGAGTTTCCCTTTCTTACCAAATCGAACTACTCCCTTCCAAGGAGATACCTTGAGAAATATAAAGTTACCTACTTCGAATTCCAATGGTTTGCGACGCTTGTCAGCGTAACTCTTTTGTCGGCTCCTGGCTTTCAGCAAGTTATCTTGAACCTGTAAAATCTTGTTCGTCGTCTCTTATATAAGCTCGGGACCGGTGATCTGAACTTCTCTGATCTCGTGCCAACAAATAGGCGAACCCGAACACGACCCGTTCAACTCAATTTTTTTTATGTTTTTCCTTAAATTAATATATTAAAATTTACTAATAAAACATAAATAACTACAATTTAAATTATAAAATCTTATGTCAAAATTTATTTTTAAGTTATAACTATGGCATAAACTGCTCACCCAATTTAAGTTATGACATAAAACATATTGTAAAAGATATAATATAATATAAATGGGTTAAATGGGTCAACCCACCAAATCGACCAGATTTATCGAACCCGACACGTTTTTCTAAACGGGTTCGCGGGTTCCAAACTAAAACTGACGCGAACCCATTTATACTAAACCCAAACTGCAAATTTTGTATTAAGTTCGTGTTGTGTTTTTTGGTCGTGTAAAAAATTCACACCCATTAAGACCTATGACCTCAAAGTCAAATCTTCACTTCCCCTGTAATGCTAATAAGCTATAGCTAATTAACACTTTCTTTTAGTTTACCATTGATTTTGAGTTCAATTATGATTAATCTTTCGCTAACCTTTTTTAATTATAGTAGTTAGTTTTATGACCGAAACCGCTAAATGTTTTTGTTGATTGTAATACTCGAAAGTTTTAAAACATACTACTTTAATTAAGTAAAGGTTATTATTAGTTTTTTTCTATATTAGTCTATCTATCTATACTTTCTATAAAATGACAAATTTGCATGATATAAGAAAAGCTGAGGTGGCAATTATAAAGGTTGTCCATCAATATCTTTCTTATGTCATTACTGCACCATAAATCTTAATATAAAATCAATTTAAAATACATTTTATCTATACAAAATTCAAACCTCTGCCATCAAAACCTCTGCCTGTATTCAAAATTCAAAATTCTGGCTCCAGATTCAAAATTCAAACCATATACATATATAACATGCATGATTCTGTCTCCACATTTAAAATTCAATCCATCTCTATCTCTCTCTCTCAAATCCAAAGCGCCTCCACATCCAAAAGACGTCGTTGAAGACAAGAAGATGAAGACAAATATGCTTCACAGGTACAAACTGTTTCTCAACTTTAATAATCTCTTTCAGTTAATCGAAGTTGTAAGCTATTGACAATAAATCTGCTAACGAGGTCACTAACGAATATAACTACTTTTTATTCGATCCAGAAGTTACTAGAGAGTGAGACGAAGGTGATTCTGATGACACCGAAGCCTCGTCTTCTTTGAGCGATCGTAGCGATCACGAGCTTTTCGTTAGAGGAAATTGGTAACTTCACAGTTTTTTAGTTGATTCACTTTCATTTTATAAATTGGAGCTTATCATTATGTTTATATATTGTTGTTTAAGAGTTATCGATAGGCGAACATAGACTAAGAAAGATTTGTTTGTTTTAAACCCCTAATTTTGTAGTTTACATGCGTTTTACAGTAGAATACCCTAACTTTATAATAAAATAGGTGTCTCATAATGAGAAATCAGTAGATTAGTTGTTTGGAGTTCATAAATCTTACTCTCCTACACCAACATAGTTTGGTTGCGAATGCCGATTATGAAGGAGAAGCTGAACCATGTTGTTTGCTCACCAGGTGTTTGATGAAATGCCTGAACTGATTATAAGTGAAAGGAAACATAAAGAAGTTGTCTATTTGTTTAGGTCGAAATTTAAAGAAGTATTGATGATAAATGATGTTTTTACGATTAAGAACGAATTACCAAAAGATTGTCTAATTGAAGGAGTATTATGATTCATTGTACAAGAACATTGATCTATTACTATATTTACAAGATTATGCATTGAAATGTTTCATGTAAGGGTTGCAAAAAGACCTTCAAACTAAGGGGAGAAGGTTTAATCCTACAACTGTACCTTAGGGCAACTGAGAATGATGTTCGTTTATTCTTTGCTTTTTGCGGGACGATTGAACATATTGATCTTATCAGGTGGTTCCAAAATCTGATATCCTTATAAGCTTTTTGTTATTGTTAAGTTTCCGATTTGATTGAGTAATTGCTAATACTACTTTATTATGATGTACGCTAATTGCTAATTTTCGTCGAAGTTACTTAAAGTTATTGTTCTGGAGCATGTGGTGATTGCTTGTCAAGAACTCAAGATTCCATTTTTAAATTATATACTATTGATATTAGTGCAAACTTATTTTTTTTTCATTGCGTGATTTATTTTCTTTTCTAAGAGTTTTATGTTTGTATTAGTTATAATTACTACATTATACTGACTAGAGGTGTTATTATGGTTAATGTACAGAGCTGGTGATTATGCATGTACAGCTTATGTAACATTTACGGATGCGTATGCTCTAGAAACAACAGTCTTGCTTAGTGTAAGCCGTTGATCTCTCATTTTTTGCAACATATGTTATTTGTTCAAAATATTATAGCCGCTAAGCTGTCTATCCAAGTCAAGGACATTGTACTTTCTGAATTTATGGTTCATAAACTGAGGTGTCGACCCTGACTATTATTCTGTTTAAACCCTTACAGGGAGCAACTCTTTTGGACCAGACTATATTCATAACAAAATGGGGACAAGATTATGATGAGTCTGAGTATTGGAACAAAGCTTCTTCATGGATTCTAGAAGACGGAAATACTTCATATGTACTAAAAATTGATTACCCTTTTTTACTCGAATCGATTTTCACCCTGTATATGTTTAATGGCTCTCTTTACATATGCAGGCATCAGCCCAAGGAAACCAATATGCGTTTACAGCAGGAGAAGCAGTGACGGTGGCTCAAGACGTGGTGAAAACAATGTTAGCGAAATGGTATATTCTGAGCAAAGACACACTAGGAAAAGCGAAAGCGTTTGATGAATCTCATCAAGTATTAGCAAGTGCAGCTGCGAAACTGGCTGAACTAAGTGAGAGAACTGGGCTTGCTACACTACGTGGTGAACTAAGTGGCTTGAAAGGAAGATTCACGGTGAATAGATTGACAAAGGAAAAAAATATTTATACGAGGAAAACTTAGCACAGGTGAAAGCTGAAAAAATGGTTCATCTTGAAAAAAAAATTACTTTTTCATAGCCGATCCTTTACTTCGTTAGCATTACAAATTTCAATCCTAAGCTTATTGATAATAGTTGTTACTTGTAGTTTAACACCGATTCAGTTCGATGTGACAACCAGTAATTTATGGTTTTTAATTACACGAATAAAAATGTTAAGACAATAATACGCCCGTAATTGGACGTAATTTAACTTAATTATGCCTTTGGAATGCCTAGGAACGTCTATTCGGCTTCACAGTACGCGAATGTTAATTTGCGAGAAGACTGCTGAACGATAAGCGATAACGAACTGATACCGGACAAAATAATGACAACACCGACAAATACGAATTTTATACATATAATTTAAACATGTGGATTTCGTGTTGCAAAATTATCACGCTTTCGAACGACACAAAACGCAAACGTGAACGAAAAACGTGATAGTTGGAACGCACCGACAACGAAACGGAAGCCTCAGACTCAAGTACTGCCTTCAAAACTGAAATTTTACGATATATTTAGCTTCATAATCGAATTTTATTAATCGTAGTTGAAGTCAGAACGAAAAATGGATTAACGATGACAAAAGAAACATTTTACGTGATTTTAACACAACTGACGAACGAACGCGTCAATCATAAATTTCTGACGTAATTTTTAGTGTTTCGACTCTAAAATTTTATATTCCGGTAAACCCTTTTCTCCTCTTTTTCTTCTTAGATCCGATCAAACCATGTCATTTTCTGACACATTGGGTGTTGTTTCAGGTAGATAAGATTATGATGATAACGACGATTGATGATGAAGATGATGAAGTTGGGGTTGTTGACGGTAGAAACTGCAGCAGCCGCAGCCGGCGGCGGCAGTAGTGGTGGTGGTTACGTTCAGCTTGAGACTTAGTTCAGTTCACATTCGCTTCAGTTTCGGTACGGATTTTTGTTTAGTTTTGGTTCAGGTTTCGCCTTAGTTTATTTCAGTCTCGTTTTCGGGTCAACATTCAGGTCTCGGTTTCGGTCAACAGTAGTCAACAACAGTCAATGGATTTGGTTCGGGTTCAGATCTCGGGTTCGAGTTTAGTCAACATGGGTCAAGGTTCCGATCAATTCGGTTAAACTGAGTCAACTCGGTCAAACCTAGTCAACTCGGTCAAGATCAGCCAACATAAGTCAACCCAGTTAACTCAAAGACCTAGTACGTAACAAGATTTAAACGACGGGAAAATTCTGTTTATATTGTTATCTTCACGAATAGGGATACCATGACGACAAATGATCTTGTCCTTGTAGATACGAGCCAATTTCTTGACTTTGTAATCTTCACGAATGGGGAGAAAGTGAGCAGATTTGGTCAATCGATCAATCATCACCCAAATACTGTCATAACCAGATGAAGTACGAGGAAGCTTAGTAATAAAGTCCATCGCAATGCTCTCCCATTTCTAGACATAAATTTCTGGTTGTTCGAGAAAGCCAGAGGGACATTGATGTTTAGCTTTAACCCTGGAACAAGTGAGACATTTCGAAACAAAGGTGGCAATATCATTCTTCATTCCAGGCCACCAATAGGACGTGCGCATATCATGGTACATCTTATCAGCACCAGGATGAATAGAATACTTCGATTTTTGTGCCTCTTTCATCAGAAACTGTCAAAGGTTATCACGATTAGGAATCCAGAAACAATCGAGATGATATAGAATACCATCGGATTTGTTTACCAGACTCTCTTCAGCACCATATTGCATCTCATTATAGAGGTTACCCTCGTTAATAGATGTGTATTGAGCTTCACGAATGCGGTTTTGAAGATCATTGATGAGTTGTAAACGACGAATACCCTTAACATGAGTTTTACGACTAAGGGCGTCGGCCATGACATTCGCTTTACCTGGGTGGTATTGAATCTCGCCACGTCGTAGTCGTTTAACAACTCTACCCAGCGACGCTGACGCATGTTTAGTTCTTTTTGGTCGAAGATGTGCTGAAGGATCTTATGGTCGGTGAAGACCACACACTTAGTACCATAAAGGTAGTTTCGTCATATCTTCAAGGCAAAAACAACAGCACTAAGTTCAAGGTCGTGCGTAGTGTAGTTGTTCTCATGTATTTTAAGTTGCCTCGACGCGTAAGCGATAACCTTGTCTCATTGCATAAGAACACAACCAAGACCAAGGTTCGAAGCATCGCAATACACGAAGAAGTCATCGTTACCATTGGGAAGATCAAGAATATGAGCATTGCAAAGCATGTCCTTGAGTGTTTGAAAAGACTCCTCTTGTTCAGGACCCCAAACAAAAGGATGATAATAACCCGTTAGACCAAGAAACGAACGAATTTCTGACGGAGACTTAGGAGCAATCCACTTCACAGCTTCAATCTTTGCAGGGGCAACATGAATACCAAGTTCGTTGACGGTATGACCAAGGAGTTGAACCGCTTTTAACCAAAATTCGCACTTGGAGAATTTGGCGTAAAGACGTTCATCGCGTAAAAACCGAAGAATAAGACTCAAGTGTCGCTCGTGCTCTTCATGAGTCTTGGAATAGATGAGAATGTATTCGAAGAAGATGATCACGAAACGGTCTAAATATGCTTTGCACACGCGGTTCATCAATTCCATGAAAACTGTAGGTGCGTTGGTCAAACCAAAGGGCATGAGCATGAACTCATAATGACCATAACGCATACGAAAGGTGGTTTTGGGTATATCTTCTTCAAGGACTCGAAGTTGATGATAACCAGAACGAAGATCAATCTTGGAAAACAAGTTGCACCTTGTAATTGATCGAAAAAGATCGTCCATACGAGGAAGAGGATATCGGTTTTTTACTGTAACCTTGTTGAGCTCACGATAGTCAATACACATCCGAAATGACCCATCTTTCTTCTTGATGAATAAAACGGGAGCGCCCCAAGGAGAAGTAGTAGGGCGTATGAAGCCTTTATCAATAAGCTCTTGAAGTTGGCTCGATAACTCTTGCATTTCCGAGGGTGCTAAATGATAGGGAGACTTAGCGACAGGCGTAGCACCAGGCACTAAATTGATACGAAAATCAACAGGCGGACCAGGAGGCGGACCAGGAGGATCGTCAGGAAAAACATCAGGAAAGTCACAAACAACAGAAACATCACTCATGCTCGAGCTCTTATCCTTCTTTTCCACAACGTGAGCAAGAAAGGCGAAGGAACCCTTACGCATGTGTTTGTTCGCTTGAGTACACGACATACGCTTGAGACCTTTAGAAGGTTTCTCACCATAGACGTGCAAGGAATCACCGTTAGGAAGAGGAAGTCGAATGAATTTTTCGGAACAAATGACTTCAGTACGAACTCGCCTAAGCCAATCCATACCTACTATGATGTCAAAACTACCCATTTGCATAGGTATGAGGTCAATTGGAAACGTCTGATCATTGAGATTCAAAGAACACTTAAGAAGAACGGAATTGACAGTGACGGATTTACCATTTACGACTTCGACAGCGAATGACTTGGGCAACTTAGAACGTGTACACTTAAGCATAGGTTCGAATTCAGCAGATACAAAAATCTTATCCACGTCAGTATCAAATAAAAAAGAAGCATAGACATGGTTGACGAGAAACGTACCAGTTATCACGTCGTTGGCGTTCTGTGCCTGTGCGGTGGTGATAATGACGGCTCTGCCTCGAGCTTGCTGAGGCTGTTGTTGTTGTTGTTGTTGTTGTTGTTGCTGTTGCTAGTTGTTGTTATTGTTGCGTTGAGTGCAAGCATTGGCAAGATGATTCGGATCACCGCATTTGTAACACACCTGTGTGTGTTGAGCGTGATATGATTTTTTTAATATTTTAAGTTCGTTTACGCAATATTCAAGTTCTAAATTTATAAAACACGATATTATACTAACACTAAACACACACTAGGGAAAGTGCACCTATCACAAGCGTAGTATAGTGTTGGTAAGATACCGAGGTCGTCCAAGGACACAAGAGCTTTTAATACCAGTTTATTGTCAACGTCTAATCGATCCAAATTTTTGTTAAAAGGTTTTAAACATGAAAATAAATATAAAAATTAAAAGAGAAATAAAATGAAAAACAAATAGACAAGATAGACAAGATAGAATCACTTGGATCCAACTCGTCTTTAATGTACCCTTTGATGATTTTCGCACTTTCGGACTTTTTAGGAGATTATCTTAGTTATAGTAGTAGGCCCCTCTTTTGAAGGTGATGTTACCCTCAAACCAGTGGTTTGAGCCAGCAGGGATACAATCCCAAAGGGTCGAAATATTGAAAGATAATTAAATAAGTTATTAATGCGAAAAGTGGTAGGCCCCTCTTTTAAAGGTGTGGTTACCCTCGGCTAAGTGGTTTTAGTCAGCAAGGATACAATCCCAAGAATCCGGTTTAAAGTTTTAATAGTAGTTTACATATGAGGGGTTCAAGCTATTCGCACCCCCGCCATCCAATACCTATGGGGCATTAAAGGACGTCCTAGTAAGCTTGAACCAAGTCCTTGCAAGATCTATACACTGAACGAGACAAGAACTTTACCAAACCACCCTCCTAACCCCCTTCCAGGTAGTTACGCGCTTTATATAAACCGTAAAGACACGAACGAGAAAATCAATGACATCATGAAGAAATAATAAGAAAATTCACTTTCAACATAAGAAACTAGTTATTAAAGTCATTAATACATACCCAATTAAAAAGTGCCGAAAGCTTAAAAATCAAAAGTAATACATTAAAGACTTGTCTTCACCAAGTGATGTAAGAGATTAGCCAAGCATGGCCTTTGTTTGACAAGAACTCTTACAATCAATCTTGGATCCCGAGACTACTACACACTGTAAAGATGATAGATGGATGATGGTGGTGGGTGTTGGTGTTGTAGTGGTGGTGGAGTGGTGGCAAAGTGAGAGAGAAGCGGTTTGCCAAGGGATGCCTTTGAAGTTAACCAAGCACCCCTATTTATAGTCAGAGCAGAGCCCAGCCATGGGCCCGTGTCCATTAGGCACGGCCCATGGCCATCTTTTTCTCTTCCTTCATTTATTGCGTTTGTCAGAAGAGGCTCCCACACGACCCTGTGGCCTCTGGACACGGCCCCGTGGTCAACTCTTCGCTGTACTATCAAGATTCTTCAGATCTAAGAGTTGATCACGCCCCATGGTGAGCTGGGCACGGCCCCGTGGCGGGCGTAGAAGCTTCTGCAAGCTTTGTCTTCTTGTGTCAGGGCTGACCATGCCCCATGCCTGGCTGGGCACGACACCGTGGTCAGTTTCTGTTCTCTTGTTTTTGTCTTGGGAGATGCTGCCGAGGGGTCGGGCATGTCACGTTATTCCTTATTCTTGTATTTATGTTGGTTTTAGGCTGCTTATTTGTTCCTTTTGTTCGTTTAATCTCATTTGGTCCTGTAAATCCGAAAGGAAGAAAGAAACGCGGTTTTTCCAACATTAGTACTAAAAAAGGGTTGGTTTTATGCCTCTACTGATGTAATTTATATGTTGCATTTTGTACACATTAAATACCCACACACTTGAATCTATGCTTGTCCTCAAGCAAAACTCTTTAAATGTGGCTTACACACCCAAATGGAATAGGTAGAGAAGAAGTTTTGTGGTTTATCTTGAGTGTCGGGAATCCAAGATCTTTATTCAGTTTTGTTTTTATTTTATGTACAATCATATTCGTCAAGATTTATTTAGAATAACTTGCTAAGAAAAATTATTTATTTGGGCATAACATGCCTCTTTAAAATTCTATTTATATACAAGTTCACATACCTCACGGGAGATCACTCAACACTCGGTCGAATGTGTATTTTTGTGATAATACTCGATGCCAGCATGGAACTTACTTCTACTATATGCTTTCCAAGCGATCAAACCTCCTCCTTTTTAACTATAAACCTTTTTAAATATCAAGAAGACTTTGGAAAGGGTTATACTTGGGCTAAGGGTAGGTGGTTTTTGGGTTGGTAGTTAGTAAAATGGCGAAAAGCGTAAAAAGTGTCGGTTGTCGTAAAACTTTTTGTTTTTGTGAAATTTATTCAAACTAAACATATTCAAACAAGATTTTTGAGGAACTTTTTGGTTATTGCAACATTTTATATTTTTTTTATCACAAGATACCCGAGCTTTTTACTAAAACAAATGGGTTTGAAAGGAAAAAGGTTTTGGTGGGTAATGGGTGTTTGTTTTACGGGTTTTTGAAACGAAATGGTTTAGACTCAAAGGGGTTAACTAGGGGATTTTAGGCAGTGATGAAAAAAAAGAATGAAAACAATGGTTTTGAAAGAAAAATTGTTAGTCCTAAAGCCTCCATCATTTACTTACTTGGGTTTAAGTTGGTAAGTACCGGGAATGTAGTGTCCTGGCAAGTTCTAGAGTTGTAAGAACCAAGTGGCTATTCACACAAGAAACGAAAATGAGCATTTAGTTTAAAAATATATGCATGTATGCTCAATAAATGCTTAAAACTCACTTATTGTGAGAATGGGTTTATAGTGTGAACAAGTATATATAATCAAATTTTAAAAAAAATTTGTCATGCCTTTTTTTATAATTTTCTTAATTGGTTCTTTTTATCACGACGCTATCGGTTGTAAATTTGTAAAAACATAACCTTTTTAGAACTTGTTATTCCCAAATTAAACCAAGATAAGTAAAAAAATGAAAAATTTTGAAAAGATTTGGGATGATTAGCGGTTCCAATACGAGTTTTGTGTAAGGCTTGTTATTAGGACTAGCAAGATTCAAGGTTTTAGCTTTCCCCCACACTTAAATTACACATTGTCCTAAATGTGTCCAAAAATAAGTTTTTTAGGTTGATTCGAATGTGTAAAAGTGTGTTAAAAAAACAAGTTTTATGTTATTGGGCATCTGGCCACGGCCCCGTGGTCAGAGTGCCAGTAACAAAAATGAACAGAAGGTTGACCATGGGGCATGTCCAGTGGGCACAACCCGTTGTCAGTTACCTAACCAAAAGTTGTTTCTGCAGAGTCTGGACACGGGCCGTGTTGGATTGGGCACGGCCTCGTGCTGCACATGCTAGGAATCAGAAAATTTTGTCGGAAGTCACTGTTTACGTGCATGGGGTGCGGTTTTAACGTCCCTTTGGCAGTTTTCATCTTTTCGAGTGTGATTTATTCCTGAAAAGTAAGACTAGACTTGAAAACATAAAAGTTAAACTAAATTAACACTAAGGATAGTTCCGCGGAATGCGTCCAACCCCGAATTTCATCTCCTTGTCTCCAACCCTCAATGTTAACTTCCCGTCACTCGTATCAACCATGGCACGAGCGGTGGCGAGGAATGGTCTTCCTAGAATGAGGGGAACTTCGGTGTCCTCTTCCATGTCGAGTACGACAAAGTCAGCCTGTAAGACAAATTCTCCGACCTTTACCAATAGCTTTTTGGTGACACCTTGTGGGTATTTGACAGACCTATTAGCGAGTTGTATGCTTATTTTAGTGGGGCTCGGTTTTCCTAGTCCGAGTCGGTCAAACATTGACGCGGGCATAAGATTGATGCTAGCCACAAGGTCGGCTAGTGCATTTCATATGGGTGATCCCCCGATGGAGCAAGGGATAGTGAAGCTTCCAGGGTCGATTTTCTTTTGTGGGAGTTTATTGAGGAGTACGGCTGAGCATTCTTCACTTAGGTTGACCAATTGCAAAGTTTCGATCTTTCTTTTGTGGGTGAGGAAGTCTCTCATGAATTTTGAGTATTTTGGCATTTGAGTGATGACTTCTACAAATGGAAGATTGATGTGCAATTGCTTTAGTAAGCTTATGAATTTTGTGAACTGCTCATCGGTCTTTTGGCGAAGTAACCGACCGGGGTAGGGTACCGAGGGGTTTTTGGTAGGTTCGGAATTTTGTGGGATAGTTGTTTCTTGGTTGGTTGACGGTGAATTTGTGGTTTGGTCGGGTGGATTGTTGTTGGTTGGGGGTAGTGGTGTTTCCTCGGGACCTACTTTCCGGTTTCTTAATGTTCTGAAGTGTACCTGCGCCTTTGGATTGGTTTCGGTATTGCTAGGTAATGTGCCTTGTGGTCTCTCGAAGAAACTTTGAGCTAGTTGGCTTATTTGTTTTTCAATGTTTTAAGACTAGCTCGTTGGTTTCTAATGTCGGATTCCGTTTTTAGGAACCGATCTGAGTACCTTTTGTCTGTTTCTGAGATGAGGCGTGTGATGAGGTCTTCAAGCCTCTCCCAGCCCCCTAGTTGTTGAGTGAAATTTTGTGAGTCATTTATTGGTTGTTGTTGAAAGTTTGATCCCGATTTTGATTTTGTTGGTTACTACTAATCATGGGCTCCCTCCAACCAAGGTTAGGGTGGTTACGCCAACCTTGATTGTAGGTACCCGTTGGGGGACCCGATGGTCTTGGTCGATTATCAATGTAGTTTACCACTTTCGTTTGATTTTCCATTTCTTTCAAACAACTCCAATTTTCATGTGGCCCACCACGCCCTTCACAACCCATAACCGATGCCGTTTTTGTCATTTCTAATTTTTTCATTTTTGAGGATAGGGCCTCGATTTGGGCTTGTAAGGAGGTGTTCTCATCTACTTTATGGGCGCCCGGGGCAATAGACTTTGAGCATCAGGGGTGTGCCATTGAAAATTGTTTTGAGCAATTTCCTCAATTTGATTATAGATTTCATTTGGGCGTCCATTACCTAGGAGTCCCCCAGAGCTTGTGTCGAGTGTTTGTCTCGTGTGTGGCAATAATCCATTATAGAAAGTGGATACTTGTTGCCACACTACGAGACCATGATGAGGGCATTTCCTCAATAGCTCCTTGAATCTTTCCCAAGTTTCATATAAGGATTCCCCGTCCTCTTGTGAATATGTATTTATTACAGTCATTAATTTAGCGGTTTTAGAGGGCGGGAAATACTTATATAGAAATTTTTGGGCAAGTTCATCCCAAGTGTTTACCGAACACTTGGGAGGGTGTTGAGCCAAGCCTTGGCTCGGTCTTTTAGAGAAAATGGGAACATTCGTAGGCGGACGGCGTCGTTTGATGCTCCGTTGATCCGGAAAGTGTCACATATTTCCAAAAAGTTGGTAATATGTAAATGAGGATCTTCATCGGGTAGGCCATGGAATGTTGCAGAATTTTGGAGCATTTGGATCAAATGCGGCCGAAGTTCGAAGTTGTTGGCATTGACGTTCGGTGCATTGATGGCGGCTCCGAGGTTACCGACCGTGGGCCGTAGGTAATCTATTAAGGTACGTTGATCCGCCATCAGGATTTGATCCCCCAAAGCCATCTCTTGATTCTTGGCTTTTAGTCTTTTTTCTTAGAAAGCGTTTTGGTTCGTCTAGAGGTTCTTTTATGTCTTTATCGGAACTGGAGCTCATGCACTACGTAGAGATTTCTGGCCCTGCAATTGAGTTCTAAGTCTTGCGATAAAAAACAAAAAGAGAAACACATTTTTGAATTGTTTTTAGTCCATTGCGTTTTAGGTAAAACACATTTTTATGTGTTTTCAGTCCATTGCGTTTTAGAAAAAAGACATTTTTAAGTGTTTTCTAGCTATTGCGTTTTAGAAATAAGACATTTCTTTGTGTTTTTGGTGCATTGCGTTTTAGGTAAAACACATTTTTGAAGTGTTTTCAGTCCATTGCGTTTTAAAAAGTACACTTTCTTTTGTGTTTTTAGGCTATTGCGTTTTAGAAATAAAACATTTCTTTGTGTTTTATGGCCATTGCGTTTTACAAATAAGACATTTCTTTGTGTTTTTTGTGCATTGCGTTTTAGAAAAAAAATCATTTTTTACTTTTTTTTTCCATTGCGTTTTACACAACTGGGTTTTCTTCCATTACGTTTTACGCAACCGGGTTTTCTTCCATTGCGTTTTACGCAACTGGGTTTTCTTCCATCGCGGTTTATGCAACTAGGTTTTCGAAAATATTGGTTTTAAAGATAAAAAAACGCTCGTTTTTTTGGTGCAATGTTTATAAAAAAATAATGTCGTATGAAAAAGTTATTAACGATTAAAAAATGGGGGGGGGGATCGGAGGAGAGAGAAACTATTGTTCTTGATTGACTACAATGCCCTTACACAAACCCACACACCTCTTTTCTTCTCTTCAATTTCACCCATTTAATCTTAGCCCTTGATTAAATCAATTGATGATTAAGATTACTTCCTACCTTTCTAGCGAAAAAAACTTTCTATTATATTCTAACCCTTCATAACTAATGTTAATCGATGTATATTTAAATATGAGATAGAGATACGTTATGTAGGGACATCGCAAGTCAACTAACCCAAACACAAAAAGGAAAAAGAAACATAAAAATCTATGTCAAGTCAACTAACCCATACACAAAAAGAAAAAGAAAACATAAAAATCTATAGATATAAAGAAAAGATAAGAGATACATGTAGGGAGGGAAATTTTCGAGTCGACTTGTGGGACAGTGTACAATGAATTAGAACCGGGTTTTTACAAAAATGAAAAAGAAGTTGACCAAAACGATGTAGTTTTGACATTAATGATTACCGATCATAGCCAACAAAATGACCACCATGTAAAGTGGAAGAAAAGCAATGTTTATGAGCAAATGTGTGTTGTTTTTAAGGTTTTGACTTTGAGCCAACATGGAGGGTTGTGTTGACATATATTTGGGGATGAAAGTGGGGGTGGGCAGGTCAATGGATTGAGACAGAAAAAGAAAGTCAGAAGATTGATAAACAGAATAACGATTTAGGGTTTTGTTTTCTGGATCCCAGTTACTGGGGAGTTCAGCACGGCCCCGTGGTGCACCTCCACGGCCCGTGGTCGCTCTTCTATAACTCAGAAAACCAAAACTGCCAGGAAAAATGATGGACACGGCCCCGTGTCTGACCGGGCACCGACCGTGATGAGTTCTGCAGATTTTGAAAAATTAAGAAAAATCCTAAAAAAATAAAAAATTTGCTAAAAAAAATTAGGCCGTTGATTTTAAACTTTCTTAAAATCCTTGTGTCCCTGGCAACGGTGCCAAAAACTTGGTGTGCGTTGAGCGTGATATGAATTTTTTAATATTTTTAGTTCGTTTTATGCAATAGTCAAGTTTTAAATTTATAAAACACGATATTATACTAACACTAAACACACACTATGGCAAGTGCACTCATCGCGAACGCAAGAGCTTTTAATACCGGTTTATTGTCAACGTCTAATCGATCCAATTTTTTTATAAAAGTTTTTAAACATGGAAATAAATCTAAAAATTAAAAGAGAAATAAAATGAAAAACAAATAGACAAGATAGAATCATTTGAATCCAACTCGTCTTTAGTGTACCTTTTGATGATTTTCACACTTTCGAACTTTTTAAGAGATTATTTAGTTATAGTAGTAGGCCCCTCTTTTGAAGGTGACGTTACACTCAACCCAGTGGTTTGAGTCAGCATGGATACAATCCCAAAGGGTTAGAATATTGAAAGCTAATTAAATAAGTTATTAATGCGAAAAGTGGTAGGCCCTTCTTTTTAAGATGGCGTTCCCCTCGGCTAAGTGGTTTGAGTCAGCAAGGATACAATCCCAAAAAGTCGGTTTAAAGTTTTAATAGTAGTTTACATATGAGGGGTTCAAGCTATTCGCACCCCCGCCATCCAATACCTATGGGGCATTGAAGGAGGTCCTAGTAAGCTTGAACCAAGTCCTCGCAGGATCTATACACTAAACGAGACAAGAACTTTACCAAACCACCCTCTTAACCCCCTTCCAGGTAGTTAACGTGCTTTATATAGATCGTAAAGACACGAACGAGAAAATCAATGACATCATGAAGAAATGGTAATGAAAATTCACTTTCAACATAAGAAACTAGTTATTAAAGTCATTAATACATACCCAATTAAAAGGTGCCGAAAGATTAAAAATCAAAAGTAATACATTAAAGACTTGTCTTCACCAAGTGATGTAAGAGATTAGCCAAGCATGACCTTTGTTTGACAAGAACTCTTACAATCAATCTCTGATCCCGAGACTACTACACACTCTAAAGATGATATATGGATGATGGTGGTGGGTGTTGGTGTTGTAGTGGTGGTGGAGTGGTGGCAAAGTGAGAGAGAAGTGGTTTGCCAAGGGATGCCTTTGAACTTAACCAAGAACCCCTATTTATAGTCAGAACAAAGCCCTGGCCAAGGGCCCGTGTCCATTGGGCACGGCCCGTGGCCATCTTCTTCTCTTCCTTCATTTATAGCATCTGTGAGCAAAGGGCCCCACAGGACCCCGTGGCCTCTTGACACGGCACCGTGGTTAACTCTTCGTTGTACTATCAAGATTCTTCAAATCTAAGAGTTAACCACGCCCCATGGTGAGCTGGGCACGGCCCCGTGGTAGGTGTAGAAGCTTCTGTAGGGTTTGTCTTCTTTTGTCAGGGTTGACCACGCCCCATGCCTGGCTGGGTACGACCCCGTGGTCAGTTTCTGATCTCTTGTTTTTGTATTGGGAGATGCTACCAAGGGTTCGGGCATGTCACGTTAGTCTTTCTTCTTGTATTTATGTTGGTTTTAGGCTGCTTATTTGTTCCTTTTGTTCTTTTAAGCTCATTTGGTCCTGTAAATACAAAAGGAAGAAAGAAATGTGCTTTCTCCAACATTAGTACTAAAAAGGGTTGGTTTTATGCTTCTATTGTTGTAATTTATATGTTGCATTTTGTACACATCGACACCCGACCATTGTTAGCTTGGGGTTGAGCTTGATTGGGGGCAGGGTTTTAGGCTAAAATGGCTTGGTTTTGATTTCCTTGTGGTTGTGGACCATTTCGGTATCGATCAGCGAAATGCCCAAACATATGACAAGTCGCACACCGGCGGCATGGTGTGTTGTTAGGGTGGTGATAAAAACAGGTAACGCACTTGGGATGAGTCCTAGTGTAGGCTCGTCCTTGTGGTTCGGTGGTTATGGCGGGAGTAACTGCCTGAATAGATTGGGGGTTTGGCGCAGTGACGACCGCACAGTTTTGGCTTGAAGCCATCCACTTCTTGCCTTTCTTTTTCTTGGTTGGTTGGGAGGAGGATGGTTCAACAACGGTGGTTTCGGTGTTAACTTGGTGTGCGTTCTTCGACGGAGTCTTTTCATAAGCTCCACGAATGATGTAGTTGTTATTAAGGCGGGCTGCCAAACGAAAGGCATCCTTGAGAGTCTTTGGTGAAGCGGACTCCATGTGGTTCATGATTGAGGTAGGGAGGCAATAGATGTATTTGGTAATGGCCTTGTCGATGGTGTCAACTTGACCAGGCCACAAAATACTCAGCTACTTGAAGCGTGCGGTGAGACCAGCATTACCGTCCCCAATCTGCTTCAAATTCCAGAATTCGTTTTCTAGCTTTCGAAGTTCGTGAGGAGGACATAACTCATCCCTCATAAGCTTCTTCAAGTCAGCCCAAGGTAAAGCGAGGGCTACTTCGTTTCCTTTGGTGTGTCGCTCAGAAGTCCACCAATCGAGTGTTGTCGATCGGAACTCCCAGTAGCGATTTGGTTTCTATGGTTGTCAGGACAACCACTTTGGAGGAAAGTCAGTTCGATGGCATCGAACCATGGAAGAAAGGCAGTAGCGCCTTCTTCCCCAGTGAATTCGAGAGGTTTACAGGCCATAATTTGTTTAAAAAGGAACGTAGGCTTTGGTGTTTCCACTTCTGAGTCGGCGAAGTCATGAGGGGTTTCATTGATGCGTTGGATTCGACTCACAATATCGGGTATCACATTGGCCATTTGCTCGGCCATTTATTCGGTGATTAAACCCACCAGTTCTTGCTTGGGTATCGAATCACCTTCGTTGGAGCCTTTCTTCGAACCCGAACGTGACTTCTTTGACTTCTTTCCTGTGTTTGGGGAAGACATCTAGAGGTTCGAAATAGCAATAAAGGATGAGACTTGATCATAATTCAAAAATATTGTTTTGCATGTATAAGCATTTAAGGATCACGTAATCATGTATGTTTCACATAATATGGCATGAATTCAACAAGTATTCACAAGTATAAACACATATGATTTCATAAAAGAGTGTAAATTTAGTTTGTTTTCGAGAATTATAATTGTTTTTATTGCAAGAGACATGCGAATCGTGTAGTGGTTTGAAATGAACGTGGTAACAAGTATTAAAAACAAATAGAAAATGAGATAACATAAAAGAGAGGATTAATAAAACATTGGATTGTTTCGGGTTTAGAAACTTAGACTATTCCAAAGTGAATCGAAAGTCCTTTCAAATTAGGGAAACGTACTTTGGCTTATAGGTAAGATACTCTCATCGAGAGGCGATTAACGGTATCTTACCCTTCCAATTACTACACGTCCTAATCTATTAGAAAATCGAAACTATGGCAAGATTGAAAATCGAGAAATGAGACTAGTCGACATGATGTGGGTTTCACCCCTAACTTGGCAATTTCGTACCCTAAGTGTGGTTGATACTCGTCGGATCAAAATTTAAATTTCAACACTTTGACGAGGGTCCACTAGAATTTGAATTGGAAATTTACCATCAAGATATGGATTTCACTCCTAACTTGATGGCGTAATTTCTTGCAAAATAAAGTAATCGGATTGAGGGTCATTCACCAAATTATGGGTTTCACGCCTATTTTGGTGAATTCGCCTCGTTTATACGATAAGAGTGTCTTTAAGACTTCAAAAGTGTATTGTGTAAATTTCTTAAGAAAGGTATATTGTAAGTATTAAGAAAAAAGAAGAGGTAGAAGCAAATAGGAAGAATTTAACATCATAAACAAGTAGCAAGAATGGTCAAGTATGGTACCTACTATAAACTATGTCGAATCATGGCAATTCTACCTAATTCCCTATAGTTATGGCTCTGATACCAATCTGTCACACCCCAACCGATGGCGGAAACAGCGGAGTGAGACGAACAATGTCACACCCCAACCGATGGCAGAAACATCGGGGCGCGACACTGAGCGAAACAGATTGTCCAAAAGATTCCATAACAACTATAATTACCAAATATTTAATCATTACGTCCCATACCGTAACATATAAAGTAACACAGTTATTACAGAAAAATTGTTATCAAAGATAGATAAAAACTGTTCCGACAACTCAGATTAATAATTGTTTGTTTCTAGACACTCCTAATCTTGATTCCACAAAAGACTGCAAGCAAGCATCCTAAATACCTGTTACATATGTTAACGTAAAAGTCAATACACATAGTGTAAAGGTGAGCATACAAGTTTAATAGCATAATCATAGCGAAAGCGATTTACGCATAACCATCATGTAGTACGTTAAAAGTGAAGCATGTAAGTTATCGACAAAGATCCTATCAATACCAATGACTGCGAGTTGTAGAGTGCACAACACATGTTCACCTCTGCGAACACGTGAAGTAAGATCCTTAACAACCCATGAATAAATTGGTGTTGAGTCCAAACTATAGTACTATCGTTGCTAAGGCAGGTAGACAACAATCAATGTGTTGACATAACAAACAGGCATTCATCGAGTCACGTATAACACGCGAGAGCGGTTAGCGTTCAAAATGTGTTTGCGTCGTGTGTTGATGTGATTTGATATAAGTAACGTATGTATCACCCAAAAGTGCGTTAAGCGAAAAAGGGTTCAAGTATACTCACAAATAGTGCTTAGTAAATAAACACTGATCTTGGATTGAAGGGAGCGCTGGAGAGATTAGCCAGATCACAGTACGATAATATGAGCGTTGAATAGTGCGTTAAACAGCGTGTCGGTGCGTTGTAGGATTAAGTGACGAAAGGCGATCCGATCGGATGGCCGTTCGGATGGATGGCCATTCGGGCAGAGGGTCGTCCGTTTGGGATGGCTGTGTTTATGTATGATGTAAACTTTGAAGTTTTCATTGTAGCATTTTATAAAAAGAGAAGTGTTTCTACAAATCAGGTCATCCGGACGGATGGTCGTCCAGACGGATGGTCGTCCGGACGGATGGCCGTTCGGTCAGATGGTGGTTCGCTGAAACTGATTTTTTTGCATTTTTTGAAAATATTTATGGGTGAAAAGTTGACAAGTCATCCGGTCGGATTGTCGTTCGATCGGATGGCTATCCGATCGGATGGCAATCCGTTTGGTAACCTGTTCGTTGTGAAATCTTGTGAAATTTGTTAAGTTAGAAAGTTTTAGCGTTTGAACCGAGACGGTATGATAACGTGTCAAACAACGGAAACTCCACCAAGTCTAAGTCGTCCGATCAGATGGGAATCACCCTGTCCTATCAGTTAACTGTTCTTGACGGTTGTTCATGTTCAACCCATGAATCGGGTGTCTCTTCGTTAGAAATCCATTCTCAGCCTGGGTCTTCAACAGGGAATAAGTAGAGAACCCGAATGATTTCAGATTCTAACGATTTTGAGTGAAAAGTTAAGAAAGTTGAAGAAAAGTTTGAAACACTAGAAAGACGTTTAGATTTAGATGAAATCAGTGTTTAAACATGGTAGAAATCCTTTAGATCTAAGTTGTTCTTGGTGGAATGAGGTCACTCCTTGAAGTTCATGAGAACCTATGGTGACGTCAACTTAGAACAGCCCGAATCAAACGGATTTCATGGTGAAAAAAGGAGATTTGTTGGTGAAATTGGTGAGAAAGTGTGTGTAGATCAAAGTAGTACAAGATTTGGGTTGAAAACATACAAGAATCGAGAGAAATCGAGAGAAATGTGGCTGAGAAGTCGAAGGGTCGGAGGAGAGTTGTCACATCATGAACAGTGATGTGACAGGTGCTATATATAGGCAAGAGGAGAAGTGAGGCGGTGTAGGGTGATTCGATTGGAGGGCCTCTCGATCGGATGGCCATCTGATCGGATGGTCATCCGGTCGGATGACCATTCGATCGAACGGTCTTTCGATCGGATGGCGAGTGCAAGTTGGTTTCCGACTTTTCATTTCACGCGTTGAGCGTTGCAATGCGTTCGAGCGTATAGCGAGTAAGCGATGCGATAGTATTAAACAATAGTTACACAAATAATATAATTAACACCTAAAGTTAAACAGGTAAGTAAATTCACGTCTCGAGTTTGCGATGAGATTGCGATGTTATAGAGTTGCGATTGTGTTTTCGATTAACACCTTTAAACAAAAATATAAGCACACACAAGCAACACATAAATGGCACACACACGTAAAACAATATCCATAACCTACGATTCAAGTTATGATGCAATAGCAAATAGCATTAAATAGATTGGCATTTAATTAACTTTATCGCATTGTTACTTTCTTTAATTCACAGTCGTAAAACAATTAGCGGTAATAAACGTACATCAAGTATCGAGTTGAAGAGTACAAGTAATACTTAAGAAAGAAAAGACAGATCTAATTAGCAATATTTTCTTCCTTTGACTTTGACTTTGACTTTGACTTGTACTTTGACTTCAAAAAGTCGGGTTGTTACAGCCTCCCCTACTTTAGGGAATTTCGTCCCAAAATTAAGGCGCAGGTGTAACGAAGAGATGCGGATACTTCGCTTCCTTATCACTCTCGAGTTCCCAAGTGAACTCGGCGCCGCGTTTGCCTTCCCAGCGAACCTTCACAATGGGAATGCGTGAGCATCGGAGTTTCTTGGTTTCTTGGTCCATGATCTCGACTGGTTTCTCCACAAAGTGTAATGTTTCGTCCACTTGTAGATCCTCAAGGGGCACATGTAAATTCTGCTCAGCTAGGCACTTTTTGAGGTTTGAGACATGAAAAGTTGGATGTACGTTGCTAAGCTCCTCCGGTAGTTCGAGGTGATAGGCCACTTTGCCAATTCTTTCCAGGATTTTAAAGGGTCCAACGTATCGAGGCGTGAACTTTCCTTTCTTGCCGAATCGGACCACTCCCTTCCAAGGTGAAACCTTTAGGAGCACGTTCACCAATATCAAATTCAAGGGGCTTGCGGCGTCTATCGGTGTAACTCTTTGGATGAATCCAAGCTTTCAAGAGATTGTCTCAGATCTGGAGGATCTTGTCAGTCGTTTCTTGCAAAAGCTCAGGACCGGTAATTTACGCATCTCCGATCTCGTGCCATACAATAGGAGATCGACATTTTCTTCCATTCAATGCCTCAAATGGTGCCATTTGAATGCTAGAGTGATAACTATTATTATACGAGAATTCGACTAAAGGTAAATGCGAGTCCCAATTACCACCGAAATCGATAACACACGATCGAAGCATGTCCTCCAGGTTGCGAATCGTGCGTTCAGCCTGACCGTCAGTTTGGGGATGAAAGGTGGTACTTAGATTAAGAATAGTACCGAGAGCATATTGAAATGTTTCCCAAAGGCGCGAGGTGAATCGGCCATCGCGGTCAGAAATGATATCACGAGGTGTGCCATGGTGACAAATGACCTCATCGGTGTAGATCCGTGCTAATTGTTCGACCTTAAAGTCTTCCCGTATTGGCAAAAATGAGCAGATTTAGTAAGACGATCGACGATAACCCAAATGCTATCGTGACCTGATGGCGTGCGTGGAAGCTTCGTAATGAAATCCATGGCGATGTTTTCCCATTTCCACATAGGAATTTCTGGTTGCTCGAGTAAACCAGAGGGTCTTTGATGTTCGGCCTTGACCTTCGAGCAGGTTAGGCATTTAGAAACATACACATCGATATCCTTCTTCATCCCAGGACACCAATACCTAGATCGGAGGTCCTGGTACATCTTTTCGGCACTTGGATGAATCGAATATCGAGACTTGTGAGCTTTGTTCATCAAGATATCCCTGAGGTCGTTGCGGTTATGGATCCAAATGCGGTTAAGATAGTGGAAGATGCCTTTGGATTTGTTGACAAGTTTGGCTTCAGAACCACACTTTTTCATTTCTACTCGCATGTTGTTCTCATTGAAGCAGGCGTGCTGAGCGTCACGAATTAGAGCTTCAAGGTTGTGCCGAGCTTGAACATTGCGGATACTATGCCCATAGCTCCGCCTACAAAGAGCATCAGCCACGACGTTTGCCTTGCCTGGATGGTAACGGATCTCACAGTCGTAGTCACTGAGGACTTCGACCCATCGGCGTTGGCGCATGTTCAGCTCTTTCTGCCCAAAGATGTGTTGTAGGCTCTTGTGGTCAGTGAAGACTGTACACTTGGTACCGTACAGGTAGTGTCGCCAAATCTTTAATGCAAAGACAACTGCACCAAGCTCGAGATCGTGAGTCGTGTAGTTCTTCTCATGAACCTTGAGCTGTCGAGATGCGTAAGCGATAACCTTGTCCCGTTGCATCAGGACGCAACCAAGACCAAGGTTCGAGGCATCGCAGTAAACGACAAAATCATCACTTCCGTCGGGCAGAGTAAGGATTGGAGCATTGCAAAGCATATGCTTGAGGGTTTGAAAAACATCCTCTTGTTCGGTTCCACAAACAAAAGTCTTGTCCTTATGCGTCAAAGCGGTGAGAGAAACAGCGATCTTAGAGAAATCGGTGATGAATCGGCGGTAGTAACCAGCCAACCCAAGAAAAGAACAAACTTCGAATGGGTTCTTTGGTGTAACCCAGCTCTTAACTGCTTCAATCTTCGTAGGCTCGACACGAATACCTTGACTATTGACGATGTGACCAAGGAATTGAACCTCATTGAGACAAAATTCACACTTGGAGAACTTGGTGTAAAGGCGATTCCCTTGTAGGAGTTCAAGAACCAAACGTAGATGTTGCGCATGTTCGGCTTTTGACTTCGAATAGATAAGGATATCATCGATAAATACGATGACGAAGCAGTCGAGAAAGGGTTTACATACGCGATTCATTAGATCCATAAAAACCGCAGGTGCATTAGTAAGTTCAAAGGGCATAACAACGAACTTATAATGACCGTTGTGAGTGCGAATAATGGTTTTCAGAATATCCTCCTCCTGGATTCGTAACTGATGATAACCTGAACGCAGATCGATTTTAGAAAAATAGGTAGCGCCTTGTAATTGGTCAAACAAATCATCGATTCGAGGCAAAGGATAGCGATTCTTGATAGTCAGCTTATTCAACTCCCTATTATTGATGCACATCTGGAACGATCCATCCTTCTTTTTTACGAAAAGGACAGGTGCGCCCCAAGCAGAGGTGCTAGGGAAAATGAAACCGTTATCAAGTAGTTCCTGGAGTTAACTCGAGAGTTCCTGCATTTCTGACGAGGCGAGTCGATAAGGAGATTTAGCAACAGGATTCACTCCAGGAATGAGGTCAATTCGGAAGTCGATACCACGACTCGGAGGTAAACCAGGTAAATAGTCAGGGGAAACGTAAGGAAATTCACAAATGACAGGAACGTCTTTTACTCCTTTCTTTTCCTCCTACGCTACTACGATGGGTGCCAAGAAGGCTTTGTATTCCTTTTAGAGATACTTGCACGCTTGTATGCACAACATGAGTTTAAGCTCTTTCGAAGGTAATTCTCCATACACACATAATTGATCACCATTAGCAAAGGATAAACGAATCATTTTATCGAAGCACACGACTTCAGCATGACTTTCCTAAAGGAAATCCATGCCTACTATGATATCAAAACTACCGAGTCACATCGAGATGAGATCGATTGGGAAGATGTGATTGTTGAGTTCAAGCGTACAATCACGGAGAACAGAATTAATTGAGAAGTTTCTCAAATTCTAACGACACAAAACAGTAATCCACTCCAGTATCAAATAAACACGAAGCATATATACCATTTGTGAGGAACGTACCATTAACCACGTTTTTGTCGGTTTGAGCTTGACGGACGTTGGTGTTGAAAGTGCGTCCGCGAGGTGCTTGTTGAGTTAGCTGCTGTTGTTGTTGTGGCTGCTGCTGTTGGTGCTGTTGCTGTGCTGGTTGATGTTGCAGCTCTTGCTTCACCACCCTATTCGGGCAAACATTCGCGAAATGGTTGGGATCACCACACGCATAGCAGGCTCTTGAGTTAGCTGTGGGTGCAGGAGCTGCTGGAATACCCTGTGGAGCAGGAAGAGGAGATGGCAGTGCAGGAGCTTGAACCTGAGCTGGAGCTTGACGGGGACCAGTATGGCAGTTGGCAGTAAAGTGGCCGTAAAGGTTACAGTGAGCATAGTACCGACATGCGATCCCAGCAGGATAATGATAGGTACAAGTAGGGCAGAGAGGGTGCGGACCGGTGTATGCACGTTGTGCAGGGGGTGCATTGGCCGCGGGTGCCGCTACTTGGCGGTTTTGGTTCTGGGGTGGAGCAGGGGTAGCATTGAGAGGAGCTGCGGTGACGGCACATTTCTTGCTATTGTTGTTCTTGCGCTTGCGACGGTTAGACTTCAAACCTTGAGAAGCTGAGGTTTCAGTAGCAGGAGCGGGAGTAGCGGTTGCTTTGTAAAGATTCTTCTTGTAATAACCAGACAAAACTTGCTTATCGTTTATCTCAGCAGTGAGCTGGCAAGTTTCTTCAATCGTAGTAGGCTTGGCCGCTTACACGAAATCAGCAACACAGTCGGGTATGGCGCGGATATACTTCTTGATCTTCATATCAGGTGTTGCCACCTGGCTAGGACATATGATGCTCAGTTGCTTAAAACGTGCGGTAAGACCATCGTTGTCTCCACCCTCCTGTTTGATATGACAGAATTCATTCTCCAGCTTTTGCACCTCATGAGGTGGGCACAACTCTTTCATCATAAGCTCCTTGAGTTTATCCCACGATAGTCCGTAAGCTGCATCATTTCCACGTCTGTTCCGCTCCGCGATCCACCAGTCCAGAGCCCTGGACTGAAAAACTCCCGTTGCGTTGACAGTACGCAGATCGTTCGGGCACCCAGATTGGCGGAGAGAAACTTCGATAGAATCAAACCATTGAAACATGGCGCTAGGCCCGTCTTTGCTGGTAAATTCCTTAGGCCCATAAGCTTTAAACTGTTTGAAGCTAAAAGAAGCGCTAGGTGATTCAGTCCTGGATTCCTTAGATGACTTGCTAGCGTTCTCATTGAGTTCGCTGACGCTTTGAGGAATGACCTTAGCCATTTCCTTAGCGACCAATGATGCAATGCGTTTATGAGCATGGTTTTTGCGTGCGGTGCGGGAAGTCTGTGATCCGAATGAAGACATTGTCTGCAACAGACATCGTCTTAGGATTCAGACGCATTTATTAAGTCAAGTAGTCTATCATACCACCACTAACTATATACAGTTAGTCTAACACATAGGCACACAGTCACGTAGGCACATAATCCACATAGGCACGTAATTCACAAAAGCACGTAAACAAATAAGCACCTAGCTTGCCGCAACCATGCTTTACACTATATTTTGCATGTATTCACCTACATATTTTACACGCATTCACCTATCTTTCAAAGTTGCGATCGAGTGTTGCGAGTGCGAGTAGCGATTGCGAGTATCATAACGAATAACGTAGTATCAGCGATTTGTTAGCGTATTGAGGTATAAATAGCTATACGGGTCATGCGTGTTTAGTAAAGTGATGAGTGAAAAGCATAACGTCACCAAGAATCAAAGCATAAAAACATTTAAAAATCACATAAAACCCATAAAATCACAGATTCGGCGGCTGCGAGCTCAGAATCGAAACACATAAACACATAAAATCAGCGATTGCGAGTCTGAAATCAGAAATTGATTGTCTTGGATGTGGAGACGTTGACTACCGAAAGTGTTTTAACTATTCACAACGAGTTCAGGCACATGTCTTGGCCGTACAGACTATGCTCTCGTCGGGTTACGGTGAACGGCACTCGTCCTTTCGGTTACTAAGCGACTCGAGTCGCTGGATTCCGTTGAGACCTTGGTGAGAGTTTTGTAAAACCAAAATGGAGAACGGAACCAGTCATTAAGATGTGGGTTTCACCCCTAACTTAACAACTTCATCCTTATTTGTTGTGATAGAATCAGAATGGTAGGGAGAATTTCGTCGAAGTATGGATTTCACTCCTAATTCAACGCAAATTCTTGTGTTTATAGTAAAAATATGCGTCGAGCGGGCGATTCAATCAAGAGTTTGCGGTTTTCACGCCTAGTCTCGATCCAATAACTCGTTCATTTTTTAAAATTAGTGTGTGCGATAGCCTTAGGAAAGGCTAAACAGCTTAACAATCTTAGGAAAGGGATTGATAGGGTAAGGCCTGTTCGTGCAAAGTTTAACCATTACGCTCCAGACAATCTTTCCTTTGATAGTTTGTAGGGTGAGCTGTCATACTCGTATGAAGCGTACAACTCGGGCAATGTGACATACTTCATACGAGATGTTTCACTCAAGCGAAGCAACTCACCTTGGGCGAGTTGTTCCAATTCATACTGGTATCCCTAGTGCTACAATAGCGATAGAGTTAACACAAGTAGAGGTCACGTTTGGTACTTAGACTATAGTCTAGGTCAATTCTAAGACAACAACCCGGACTAGGTCGTGTCTTTCAGTAGGATCGTTTGCACGACCAAACGAGTCGTTCAGAAGAGCTTTTGCTAAATACGAGAGGCGGAAACAAACGTATCGAGTTGATTTAGCTTGAGATTCACTTTAACTGTCTTTATGATTGATATAACAATGTTTTACAGCGAGTAGACACATCAGTAGCACTTCGGCTCTGGAATTGGAAAGTTACAAATGAAACAACAAGGCACATATTTATAGGGAAACCTATTTCGTACGAATCAACTTCACACGAAATAGCATTTTGTGCGAAATGACCTATTCAACATATTTCTCGTATTTCATGCCCTGATCTTTCTAATCTATTATAAGACTCGATACAAGACGAAGTCGACAGACATATACACCAACAGACTCCCCCTTGGATGTTGACGAAGTCTTCAGTGTCGAGTCTTCAACGTCTTCAATCTTTATCAGTCTTCGTGCTCTTCCAAAGTGTCTAACAGTGTAAAACATCCTCAAACTTTTTCTCTTCTTCTCTTGATCAGATCTCTTGATTCCTTAAGTTCATCAGCATCATCAATTTGCATGAACTTCAGGATCTGAATCTTGCTTTACTATCTTCAGACTCCCCTTTGCTAGCAGACTCCCCCTTAAGTTGTACTGGGATCGTAATCTGACTTTCACAGGTTCTAGAATCATGACCTGGCTCAACTTCTGCTCAAATGTAGACACATGGACCTACACAAGACTCTACCTTACAATAAATTTCACAAATTTAAAATTTGACAAATTTAGAAATCTACTAACAGATAACACATCATAAATGATTTAACAAATTTAATCTCTGATGAACCACTTGTGAGAAATAATCTTTCATTTCAAAAACTAACACTCCCAACCCAGTTGTCCATCAAGTTTAGCACTTTGGAATTTTGAAAATCAGCTTTCCAACATCAGTTGTCTAAAATCTTTTTGATTTTTCAGAAATTTTATACTAAAAACCACTTGTAAGAAAACATTAAAATGCAGTAAAGAAATATTTACAAACAATATTTTTGTGAGTTTGTGTAAGAGGATCATATCAGTTTATGAGACAAATCACTAACACCGTTAAGCTTTAAACATTTTAAGTTCTAAACAATTCACTTAGATTGTCAGTATACTGATCCACTTAAATTTTCACACAAAGTTCAACTGTTTCGAGATACGAGTTTAATGTTTTAAGAATTTGAACTTATTCGCGTGTACCACCTCAGAATATACTTACAGGTGAATGTACACTAGTGATATCTGTAAACGGGTAAATGCGAAACCATGAGAGCTCAGGCTATTGCTTCCGCAAAATCAGAGAGATGATGGTTCGACTTTAGGTGTGTCCCGTTTGGGGATCTTTTTTTCAACAGCACATGAATCACATTTTTCAATGTATCATCATTTTTTATGCTGAGGGTGGGCTTTAAGAATAAAGCAAATGCAAAGTATTATACGAGGACTAGGCTATTGCTCCCGCAAAATCAGAAGTCCTGGTATAATACCCCAGATATCACCACGCACAAAGACCTAGTATGTCAGAAATAGAAAGTCTATCAAACAAGATTTCGGGGGTTACCCATATATCCGAAAGATGTTCCCCTTGAGATAAGTAAGTATAGACTTTTAGATTTATATCTCAAAAACAATCTACTGAATGTGCAAAAACCTACTGGCACATCCACAGTGAAATCGTTTATCACATTTGACATTTCAAATCTTTAGCGTGCCGTGATAGTCCACTGATGTACTATCATTTCCTCTTTTCACAACAAAACTCATTTTTGAATTTTTTTTAAATGTTTTTGGTTTTTATAGATTTTATCATGTTTTTTACTTTTTCAAATTTAATAATTTTTTTTAAATTTTTACTCCCCCTAAAATCAAAATATGTTTCAATTTTGATTTTCTGGGAAAATTTGAAAACAAAACTGTACAAATAAAGTGACAAACTGATATCGAATTGCTTCAATTTACCATCCACTTGGCATAAACAATCAGAACTCCCCCTGACAACAAACTATTTTCCCATTATGATTTCAAAACACTTAAGTTTGTTTTAATCAAAATGGTTTTCCGGAAAATTAGTTTTGTTGAATTCACAGACCATTTGTAGGTTAGGGGATAAACTCATCACTTTGTTCTTTAAAAACATCACTTGTAGGAATGATAAATCAAGTACAATTTAATGTCCTTGATTAACCACTTGTAGGTGAAAACCCCTTTTTCAACCACTTGTATGTCCTTCATAAACACAATTACCAAGAATGATGCCGATTCCTGCTCCACGCTTACCAACCTGGGAGGTCCGGCAAGTCAGGATTTTCAAGTAAAAAACACAGACACCCAAGCCTGACCCGCTTTGGGTGTAACCTCATCAACTTCACTCGATGTATAGGTTGCCTTTTTTGATTCATAAAAATCTCGACCATTCATAAAAATCTCGACCATTTGTAGGTTAGGGGATAAACTCATCACTTTGTTCTTTAAAAACTTCACTCGATGTATAGGTTGCCTTTAACCTTTCCCTCGACCATTTTTCCAAATTTTTTTTTCACTTTTCCATTAAAAACCTTTTCAACATCAAATTCTTTCTTTTTAGAATAGAATTGATTTGAAATCTCCACTTTTCCAAGTTTTTGTTGAAAATTTTCAGTCCTCAATGGTGGAAAATTGACATCATCCATTGGCGGTACTGAATTTTTTTCTTTTTGAACAACTTGTGGCTCCTCTGACTTTGTGGAATCAGATTCATCGCCAGATTTCACATCAGATTTCTTAACAACCCATGTTTGGTTGTCAGAATTCACCCTTCTTCGGTAAAACCTTTTCGAACACTCACCAACTTCATATTTTGAGTTTTTAAACACTTTGAATCTTTCAGTTGGTGGTTCAATTTTTTCAACAACTTTTTCTTTAAGTTTAGAAACAACTTCCTGTTTGATGTTGGTTGCCATTGGACAATTCCAGGCAATGTGACCAACTTCTTGACAACGGTAACAGGTTCTTGTCTCCTTTTTCTGTTGAACTCCATTCTTCCTTCCCTCTTGCTTCTTAGCAAGGAATTCTCTGTTTGATTGCTTCCAGAATGAGCTCTTTTGTTCTTTTTCAGAACTTGTCCCTGAAACAAACACAGTTTTTGGTTTAAAATTTTTCATATTTTTATGATTTTCTGTAGCAAAACCTAAACCTTTCTTTTTGAAATTACCGTTATGGTTTGGTTTCTTTCGATAACCTGAACCAGAACTGTAACTTTTTTTCTTGTTTTCTATTTATTGAACTCTTGAAGTGTATTTTTTAGGTTTTCAGTAAGATTTAAATCTTTTATTTCAGAAATATTAATTTCTGTTAATTTGAAAACCTTTTTAATCTTTTCAATCTGAACACTTCTTATTGGAAATTCCTCATCAGAATATAATTTGTCTGAATCATTCAAAGTATATGCCACTTTGATTGGTTCGTCATTCAAATTAGATTTTGATAACAAGAATTCTTTATTGTAAACCCGTTTAACCGACGATTTTGCACTATCAACTGATGAACTTGAACTCCCGGATTTGGACTTTGACTCTGACTGCTCATCTTTATCCAACACCTAATCGACCAGTTTCTTTATTAACTCATACTCATGATCAGTGTCAGACGATGTGAATGTGACATCAATGTTTTCTGGTAATTCATCAGTTGTTTCAGACTTCAATTTTATATTGACTGCCTTTTTGGCTTGCTCCTCATTTGGTTTTCTGGGAGAATAACCTTCCCAAATCGGAGGCGGACACTTGTTATAACTGACACTTTGTTTCTTACCAGTATCCTTCTCTTCGGTCTTCTTTTCTTGAAATGCTTCAAAACCTGCAACAGTTGGATAAATTCTATCAATCAAATAATCAGAACTAGAGTAACTTTGTAGTAAATTTCTGATTCTTTCATTTTTAATCCTTTCTGTCTCCAACTCTTGCTTCAGCTTTGCACACTCCTCAATGTAATGATTGATGGCCTTTTGCTTCGTCATCATTACAGCATTCATCATGATTAAAGCATCTTCTCTTTCAGAATTTGTCTTTTGCAGACTATTCACTGTTCTGTTCAACACATCATATGATTCTTTCACATTCTTAACATCAAACAATAACTTTTCTTTCATCTTGTTGAGCTCACTTAACTTCTCATCTTTCTCTTTACACTGCTTGCATGATTCCAAACATTTTAGACAAGGTTTCATGATTTCAACAATTTTTTCAACTTCGATAATCTTTTCAACTTCGACTATCTTCTCAATTTTGACCACCTTTTCAACTTCAACTACCTTCTCAGCTTCGATATCCTCAACTAGTTCACACTTCTCTTCCTGAGCAGCTTTTTCGCATTTTATCCTTTTCAGTTCTTTTGCAGCTCGTTTCTCCTTTAACTTCTCCAATCTATCTGCAAAATAAAATTGAAAACTTTCAGGAGATAATTGAGTTTTGCCAATGTTAATTTGAATTTCTTCTTCATCATCACTGCTATCAGATGATGATTGATTAAACACATGTGTCTGTTCTGAACTGTCATCTGAAGAAACAGATTCTCCATCTTGATTCTTATCATCATCAGGAAACACTTTCATCCATTCCTTTATCAAATCTGGCTCTTGAACTATTTGTGCAATTAATGCTACTGTCTTTGAATCAGGTGGAATGTATTTATCCCAGCTAAAACCTTCTGCCACCTTTTCATCATCTTGATCTATTATACCATAATAAGCTTTCTTTTTTGACTCTTCGATCGCCTTCTCAACATGTGCAGTTTGTGGTTCTAGTTGTTGAGCAACTTGTTGATATATAGCTTTCCGATAATAATCATTACTCCTGAACGGAATCTAAGCTCCTCCTGCTTCTCGATTTGTACATTCCCTCTTGAAATGTCCTTTTTCCCTGCATCGAAAACAAGTAACTTCAGATTTATCAAAACCTAAAGTAGAAACATTTGAATCACGAAAATCATCTCTTCCTGTAATCATTTTAAATTTTTCATCTCTCCTCAAAACACTCGCTAAACACCACTTAATGTCTATAAGTTCCATTTCCTCAGCATCTATCTGATCGTAATCCTCTTTTGTCAACATAGGATTTCCGATCCTTCCTGTAACCAAACCCTCATATGATTCTAACACTGTAGCAAGTAATGCCATATGACCTTTAGCGATCTCTTCAGAGAAATTTTGACCATTCTGAAGATGCAATGCGATGTTGCAATGTAACACATGACCATTACTGTTGTTTGAGCTTTGGAACTGATGACTTGAGGTTGAAACCTTTGGATTAACACTTGAGTATGAAGAAAATCCACTGCTGCTGTTTGAACTTTGATTGACTTATCCAGATGAATTTTCTGCACTAAAAGCGGTTTGAACTTTCGGACTTACTTCAACATCCTGAACTCTTCCTTTGTAATACATCTTGATATCTTGTTTACCACTTGGATTGTTCATTCTAGCAATCTTTTGTTGTTCAAGATCTTGTCCTTCAATTTTTTCAATGAACTGAGAAATTATCAATTTATCATATTCTCCGGTGTTCTTTAATATCATCAGATATGTACCCCACTCACTCCGAGGTAAAGCATCAGCTAATTTATCAACCCATTCTTCTCGATCTTTGTTGATATCTAACAATGACATTGATCTCACCAAATGACAATATCTCTCAATGAGTTTCTTTGTTGATTCACCCGGCAAACTGGTAAATAAGTCAAATTCTTTCTTTAATAATGATTTCTTACTCCTGGTCATCTTCTCACTTCCTTCAAACTTAATTCGAAGTGCTTCCCAAATCGAACGTGACGTATTATCGTGTTGAAGCAATATGAAGATGTCTTCTTTCACAGCTTGCTAGAGTAGACTGATCATCATCTTTTCTGCTTTGTACATGTCTCGTTCTTTATCCGACAATTCAGAAATCGTTTTGTTAACTCCCACATCTATACGAGGTGTAACATACTTTTTCTCAATACATTCCCAAGACCTCAAATGATTAGCTTGAACCCAATTTTCAAACCGGTCTTTCCAACCATAGTATTCTTCAATGCCCATTAGCTTCGGGGGTTTTTGCAAAGTTCCTGTTTCATTTTCCATGTTCATGCTCTGAGCAATAGCAACAGGAGTACTCGGGACAGTAGCAAACGCGTTGTAAAAGTCTTCTTCCATGTTTCGGTAAAATGTTTTACAAAAACACACAGTTCAAGCGAAATGAATGTTCAAACGAAATAGTCCTCTCAAGCGAAATGACTTGCTGAATGATTTCGTACAAAATAAATCACACAAAATGCAGACTTTCAAACGAAATAGTTCACACGAACTGAACTTCTTCAAGCGAAATACCCTGTTCAAATGAAATGACCTGTAAAAACTATTTCGTACGAAATGACTCATGCGAAATGAATAATTTCGGACGAAAAGACCCTGATTCTCAAGCGAAATGATAATTTCGCGCGAAATGAACCCAAATTCAAGCGAAAAAGGCGATTTCGTGCGAAATGAAATATCTTTTTCACACGAAATGACGATTTCAAGTGAAATGAACCTGTAAATGCTATTCCGTGTGAAATGAAAAGCTCATTTCGTGCGAAATGCTGTTGATGTCATCAATTCGGCCATATTTTTGTCAAATTGATCAGGTTTTAGTCCGATTTTAGGTCTGAAACTTTCAAGGCTTTGTTAAAACAGTATTTCGCTTATAATGTGAGAAATTCAATCCATTTTAACCGTGAAAACTTGTTTAATTTTGAAAATAAGGTGTAGAAGTCAGAAATTTGATGAAATCAAGCTGAATTCGGTAAGAACTCTTCCTCCTGAGCTCTGATACCACTTGTAGGATCGTTTGCACGACCAAACGAGTCGTTCAAAAGAGTTTTTGCTAAATACGAGAGGCGGAAACAAACGTATCAAGTTGATTCAGCTTGAGATTCACTTTAACTGTCTTTATGATTGATATAACAATGTTTTGCAGTGAGTAGACACATCAGCAGCACTTCGACTCTGGAATCGGAAAGTTACAAATGAAACAACAAGGCACATATTTATAGGTCATCCTATTTCGTACGAATCAACTTCACATGAAATAGCATTTCGTACGGAATGCCCTTTTCATTTCGTGCGAAATGACATATTCAACATATTTCTCGTATTTCGTGCCCTGATCTTTTTAATCTATTACAAGACTCGATACAAGATGAAGTCGATAGACATATGCACCAACACTTTCCTTGTTCCCTATAGTTATGGCTCTGATACCAATCTGTCACACCCCAACCGATGGCGGAAACATCGGGGTGACGTGACCGTGTCGTCCCAATCAGTCAAAAACCCAATTAAACCTAGGTAGCTAGGGTCAGTCGGGTATCGAATCCACGAAGAGCAGATGGTCAGTATCGCACGACTCGTTCGATTAGTTAAACTATTTACAAATAATGTACAACATGATTATGAAGTTTGCTAATTGTATTTGTTCAATTGATTTGAAATTAAATCGGAGTGAACCGACAATGGGTATTACCTAAAACACTTGTTCACTAACTAAGATTTCAAAACTAAATTACTTAAAGGAAAACAAGGATTGGAACAAGGTTCACACCCGGTTCGATAATTGTAAGTCCTAGGGTTCCTACATGTTTTAATTCAACTCAATTGCATAACGATTAACGGATTTAGTGTACCGTGACTTAGGTGCCAATAACTATCAACGTCCCGAGGAACGGACAAGAATGCACTTTGTAATCAACACAAGTAAATCCTAACCACGACAACGCATAATTACATATAACCATTTCGTAAAGTCATAACTTTATCATCGTTCGACAATTCACGAATACGAAACAAATGCAAACAATTGTCTATGGTTTACAAAATCAACACAAATTGTGTCACGGCCCCCGACCCCACCCTGGACGGAATCGGGAGCCGCGAGCAGCCCAGTGGTACCGGTGATTATTTTGAAAAATATTGCAGCAGAAATTTCATCAGGACCGTGAGTTAGGAAAAATATCAGAGTTTAGAAAACACCGGATTTTATTTATTTAATAGATAGGATAAACCCATGTTTTACAATGGTAGCTTCAATAAAGATAAATTTGATTACATAAAACAATATTTCTTAATTTGATTTAATAAAATAAGCCACTTCTTGAAGCCTTTCAGTGCCATATCCATCTCTTACTCCAATCTACTGTAATTACCTGAAACGCGTTTTAAAAAGGTTTTGTCAGCGGGAAATACTGAGTGAGTTCATTCATTTTACTAAAACGACACATTTGTTATAATTTACAGCATTAAGAGTTTTTACATTTGCTTCTTAAAGATTGGCAAAGACTTAATCACTGCAAAGTATAACTAGAAAACATTTGTTATAATTTACAGTATTAAGGGAGATTACAATGTTTCTATATCAACCAACTACCCACAGTATTTGTCATCGACTCGTTTCGGTGACTGTGGTCATACCACTATTGGCTGCCCCAATAGTGATGAGTATCACAAATTTTAGGCTCGCCCACCTAAAGTGATAAAAAGCAGTAATGTGCACAATACCCCACATACCGGCTGTAATATGGTGATTACATAAACTTAATCCCTGTAATTATAACTTTGAAAATAATATTCTTTTGTAAACAAATTTGATAAAAAGAAAATGACTCACTTTATAAGCATGCAGATTCATACGGCCAAAGTTTAGTCTACAGATAAACCTTGATATATTGCAGATTTATACAGGCAGAACTTAGCCTATTGATTTAGCCTTGTAACCTAGTGCACACGAACTAGGTAATTAACAAATACAGCATTTACGATAACTCACGAGATTAAAACCCTCACAACGAATGACAAAGTGCAATCACTTAAACATCCATCGGATAGTTTCTATCGATCGGACATTGAATCGTAGCAGCGATCGAGTTAATACCCTGTATCGTAGCAGCACCCTGCTATACTAATTAGTGATTTTGAGACTGTTTCTACTATAACTCAAAGTGTATAACGAATTTCTTCGTCGAACGAACGCCAGAAATCAAGTGCCAATGCCTGCTATTTATACCCAAATTTTGACCAGGCTTGCGCACCGTAAGCCTAATCCCTTACGGTGCGCAAGGGACACGAAATCACCCTAGGGTAGCCACGTTCTGGACTAGCCTTGCTGACTTGACGGATTTCGTAAATTCAATTTTGACAGCGAGATTTTAAGATAATCGTAACTAGGGTTTACCCCCCCTGAGTTTTAGGGGCCCTGATCCTGATTCTGATTGTTCTGAAATTTGTAGGGTTTGTGCAGAATCACTTGGGTGTCTCAATTAAGGTTTCCTATTGGATAAAATAATAAAAAAATAGGACTTTTAATGAGGGTTGTTACATTCTCCCCACCTTAATAAAAATCTCGTCCTCGAGATTTACTGGAATAATTGAGGATACTTTTGCTTCATTTTTTATTTCCAGTTCCTAAATATATTCGGGTCCTCTCTTTGAATCTCATTTTACTTTAACTAGCACTAGTCGTTTATGCTTGAGAAACTTCACTTTTCTGTCTTCTATCTGAAGAGGTTTCTCTATGAATTTTAAATTTTTCGTTTACCTTTATATCTTGGAGAGGTACTACCAAATATTCGTTTGATAGACATTTCTTGAGATTTGGGTTATGATATTTCTTTTAGACTTATGTCATATTTTAGTCAATAAAAACAATATTTAAGGTAGATGACACAGTATTAAAATATCAAATTTTGTGAATACGAGTTGTACAATAAATTGGACTCAATGGTTAAACTGAATTAGTTCAAGAAATTGATGACAAACGAATGAGATGAAATGATATAAATTTCCAAAATGACTAGGTTCAAGCCAAAAGATATATGATCAATAGATATTTAAAATGAATGTGAATAACTTTTAGAATAAATAAAATTCTTTGTCAAAAGAAAGCTTACTTTGATTGGCAACTGAGGAAGACTTAGAATTGACAGGTTCCAAATAAAATAAAAGCATGAAAAATGATTTGTCAAATATTAAATTATGATATGAGAAAATCAATGTGCTGAGATGAGTGAATTGCAAAGATACACCAAAAGACAATAGAGTTAGTGTATCATTGTTTAGAGTTCCAATTTGTTTTAATTTGTGAAACAATGTGATAGTATACTATTAGTGACCATATTTTTCATACTATGTCCTAGTGATCGAAATATAATAAGAACAAGTTGTTTTGGCATGACCAATTTATATTATATTTGTAAAGCAAATGTAATATATATTATTTGTGTATTTGTCTGAACCGTATCTTATATATCAAATATAAATACTATGTAATATATATTATTTATTACACATTTTTATTATAAGTAAATGGTCACCACTTTTAAATAAATATTATTTTAGTATTTTACTATACTATGTAAAATACTTATATTTACTATGTAATATATATTATAAAATACCGCAATGAAGTTATTACATTACAAAATATTTTTAGTATTATTATTTTGTAAAAGAAATCACTGTTAAATGAAAATTGTAAATAAAGGTGTAAAAATATTTATTGTACAAAAATATTTGTAAAATAATTTGTAAATATATATCACTTAATGAGTCGATTCTATGTGATTACTTATTTTTATTTTGAACCATATAATGTTGTGAAGGTATTTACAAATATTGTAAATAAGTGAAAATGGGGTCTATTTTTATATAGTACAATGTTCCCTTAACCCAACGTAGTTGATGACTACCATATTATTCTTATATGGTCATTTTCTTGCCAGAGCGTTACTGTACATAGTTACCACAAAACATGTGATAGATTATTATTTATTTTTATTTGTCCCTTTTTTTAATGAAAATATGTCTTCTCCAAACTATATATATTTTCATATATAATTAAAATTTACTAAATAAGTATGATGACTTAATTTATATATATTAACTAGTCATTATCATGGTTGGATATTGGTTAGTGCTGCCTTGTTTAAGCATAGGTGGCCAGTCCATGCCTAACTAAGGCTAGGCTATCCAATACCTGTCCCTGATAATAACCCTAGTATTTTAAAATAATACTAACACTATTACTATTAATATTAATATTTTATTACTAATAATAAAACTAATATTAATTATCAATAATAAATAACTTAAACATAAATTTAAATGAGAGTATACCTCAAATAAAATATGAATTCTTCACCTCAATGGTTTAATAAGAATATAGTAATACTATTTTGTAAATTAGGTAATTACTTATGTAAGTTTCCATATATAATTAATTTTATATAATGTTTTTCGATTGAAGATTGTTAAAGCAATAATTATCATGAAAGGCTCGATTGATGTTGTAAGAATCATTAAGAGATACACTGAAATATGACAAGAATTTGTGTATCATTATCTTAGCACACGATTTGTGTTAAGATAGCTTTTATCAACAAAGCAATTTAATATATAATTAAATAAATAATTAAATCCCTATATGATATATATAAACGAGATTAGTGCAAGCTTTAAATTTTGTGAAAATGTCAGTACAAAGTGATTATGATCAAAGAAATGATTCAATGAAGTCGAAGACTAAACAAGCCTATTTCGGTTCAAAACAAATGAAGTGCTTGTTGGGACTATTTTGAATATGATAGTTTCCATCCATTATATGGAATGTAATGTGAGCAAGTCAAATAATTTGAACTTGATTTAAACAAAATAAGTTTTAATAAGAAAGTTCGGACATGGTTACAATAGAAACTATGTATGTCAAAGAAAATTAAATTTTTCAAGAAATTCATTGACTCGATATCAAGGAGTTATTGTTTTGCAATAATGCGGTTCACAGTACAAAAAGCGGAATGATATTTGAGTTTGGATAAAATAGCAAATCAGAATGAAGTCCTCCAGTGGTCTTGATAAATCAAATGAATCACATGCGCAACAAACAGTGCATGTGTAACGTGTGGATTTACCAAGAAATGAAATAAATCAATATTCACTACTATGAAAGAAATCCTCATGGTATGATGACCATTAGGGGAAGTAGAAACACGAAAGTCAACTCTTTATGCAGAAGTCAGAATTTTAATGAAAGAAATTTAAGAACTTTATCTGGAGTTTTGTGTGATAACCGTTGTTAAATGACATTACCAGAGAATGTCGAATAAATTGAAATAGGGAATTTGCAAAGGTATGTGACTCCTTTTTCAGTGATAATAATTCTGATTAGACTGTGCACCGATGGTTGTGAAATCTTGTTACAGCGTACCTCAGCGAAATTCATGTCATTTGTAGGATCGTGTGGCAAAGTGCTTCTTTTTTATTAGTAATTCTTCTACTGACGAAATTAGCATTAGTGTCATCGTGCCCAATTTATCTTTTCCAAAGGTCTAGCCTTGGAAGTCGTGTGTGATATATTTTGAAGTCCGTGGAAATATAATTTAATTTTCATGTGTTTTCTTGTGCACTAGCACAACTTTACATGCTTCTTACTTGCGTTAATAATTTATGGTAACATATTGGAGATTTTTATACTTTTGATGGTGTCCTAATTTAAAGGGTTTTCATTATTTATATTTTTACACAAGTTACAAGGTAGATGATTAAACGAAATAATGTTTGATATCGGAAAAGAGATTTCTGATAAAGAAATCTAGACACAGATGCTTATGCTTTATTCCAAATTGACTTTTGGAATTTCTTATAGATATACATATCTATATAATTATATATTTCACATGCTGTAATATACATACCCTTCATAATGTATTTAACAGATTTGTATTTCCAAGAACCAGTCAAATATCTGGTCATGATACTATTTAGGGAAATCTTGTCACTTATTTGACATATTATATACCCCGTCTTATCCGGTTCACGCCGGAGAGGTAATCCCAGTATATCCGGACAAACTGGAGAGTCTGCTACACCATACCCAGTCTTGCCAGAGAAATTTCCCATAAATAGTATTTTTAAAAGTGCCTCTTTTATTAGGCTTTTATCCAGAATTAAGGAAATTTGTATTCCCGTAACATATCTTATTCTTAGACCAAGTAATATCAATAAGCAAGAATTAATAGCAATTAAGTGCTATTGCCTGCAATGTTCTAATTGTCATCTTCAGGACATACCAAAACACATCATACTTTATTTACACAAATACTTAGATTATCTCGAAGCTTATACTAAGGCATCTTTTCTTAAGTTCAAGTCTAAATGTTATTCCGTGTGCTACCAGTTAACAGCAATCTCCTAACTCTTTTATTTAGGTATTATTATTACAACACCTATTGGCTTAAAGCAGTGGCTCTGATACCACCTTCTGTCACGGCCCCCGACCCCACCCTGGACGGAATCGGGAGCCGCGAGCAGCCCAGTGGTACCGGTGATTATTTTGAAAAATATTGCAGCGGAAATTTCATCAGGACCGTGAGTTAGGAAAAATATCAGAGTTTAGAAAACACCGGATTTTATTTATTTAATAGATGGGATAAACCCATGTTTTACAATGGTAGCTTTAATAAAGATAAATTTGATTACATAAAACAATATTTCTTAATTTGATTTAATAAAATAAGCCACTTCTTGAAGCCTTTCAGTGCCGTATCCATCTCTTACTCCAATCTACTGTAATTACCTGAAACGCGTTTTAAAAAGGTTTTGTCAGCGGGAAATACTGAGTGAGTTCATTCATTTTACTAAAACGACACGTTTGTTATAATTTACAGCATTAAGAGTTTTTACATTTGCTTCTTAAAGATTGGCAAAGACTTAATCACTGCAAAGTATAACTAGAAAACATTTGTTATAATTTACAGTATTAAGGGAGATTACAATGTTTCTATATCAACCAACTACCCACAGTATTTGTCATCGACTCGTTTCGGTGACTGTGGTCATACCACTATTGGCTGCCCCAATAGTGACGAGTATCACAAATTTTAGGCTCGCCCACCTAAAGTGATAAAAAGCAGTAATGTGCACAATACCCCACATACCGGCTGTAATATGGTGATTACATAAACTTAATCCCTGTAATTATAACTTTGAAAATAATATTCTTTTGTAAACAAATTTGATAAAAAGAAAATGACTCACTTTATAAGCATACAGATTCATACGGCCAAAGTTTAGTCTACAGATAAACCTTGATATATTGCAGATTTATATAGGCAGAACTTAGCCTATTGATTTAGCCTTGTAACCTAGTGCACACGAACTAGGTAATTAACAAATACAACATTTACAATAACTCACATGATTAAAACCCTCACAACGAATGACAAAGTGCAATCACTTAAACATCCATCGGATAGTTTCTATCGATCGGACATTGAATCGTAGCAGCGATCGAGTTAATACCCTGTATCGTAGCAGCACCCCGCTATACTAATTAGTGATTTGGAGACTATTTCTACTATAACTCGAAGTGTATAACGAACTTATTCGTCGAACGAACGCCAGAAATCAAGTGCCAATGCCTGCTATTTATACCCAAATTTTGACCAGGCTTGCGCACCGTAAGCCTAATCCCTTACGGTGCGCAAGGGACACGAAATCACCCTAGGGTAGCCATGTTCTAGACTAGCCTTGCTGATTTGATGGATTTCGTAAATTCTATTTTGACAGCGAGATTTTAAGATAATCGTAACTAGGGTTTACCCCCCTGAGTTTTAGGGGCCCTGATCCTGATTCTGATTGTTCTGAAATTTGTAGGGTTTGTGCAGAATCACTTGGGTGTCTCAATTAGGGTTTCCTATTGGATAAAATAATAAAATAAATAGGACTTTTAATGAGGGTTGTTACAAATTGTCACAAAGTCGAATCAAACTACAAATGCATAAACCCTAGAAAATCTTACAACAATCTACACGGGGGTGAATCCGAAGAGACTAGTCGTTCATAGTCGAGTGGACGCGATCACCGGCCGATTAACACGAACATGGAACCATAATCTTCAAGTCTTGAGGAGTGGTGGAAGTTAGGGTTTGAATGGTGGATGAAGATGATGATGGCGGAATGATGGAGATGGTGATTTGATTAGGGTTAGGATGAAGATGGTGTTAGTGGTGGTGTTAGAGATAAAAAAGATAGTGAAAAGTTGTTTTGGGAATTGATCCAAGATGTGTTTTTATCCTCCAATAACTCGTAACCCCCATTTCATGGCTCCTCGAACCGTTACAATTAGTCAAAAACACCCAAGAAGCAAAAATTCGCGTCGAGAGAAACTGGAGGCCGTCGCCGACGGTCTGGCCCACCGTCGGCGACGCCTTGTCTGGCGTGTGGTTTCCGGCGACGGTTGTATTGTTGTTTATGCACATTTTGTGCGACGGGACTTTCCAAGGGGCGTCGCCTACGACCAAAATGGGCATCGGCGACGGTCCTCCTAACCTTGGGTTTCCGTTTTTCGCGTATTTTGATCCCGGTTGACCCGTTTGACGTCCCGGTGGTCCGTTAAGCTCCCAATTAGCTCCTTAAACTCCATAAAACCCGTAAACACAAATCCCATTAAAAGTAGGCTATTCGAGATTAGAAATTACGTAAAATCAACTTAAACAATTACGAACACCGGTTTTCGACCACGTATCACATCCCCACACTTGTCATTTGTTTGCCCTCAAGCAAATCTGTTTTTCACTTTCACGTGGGTCAAACAAGAAACACACATCCATTCCCGAGACTAAGGTTAAGGTCTAAAGTCATACCCGGTTCAAAGTTTTTTTTCAATTTACAAAATATCTAACGGTAAAGTGAATAATCACATATAAAAATGGTTATCTAAGATTAACCTGCCCTTGAAACTAATAAATCATGCACATCCCTCACAATGTTATCTCCACTCGGTTTAAAATTTGGCTAATAGATAATGAATTAGCACTTTTCAAGTAATCACTCAAAACCGATTAGAACACGTACCCGCATTGGCTTGCAACTCAATCATTCTCCACCACTGAACACGAATACTAAGCACAAGTCAAAAAGGCTTTGAAGGGTTGTAACGGGGCTAGGTTAAGGGTATGGAATAGAATGTTTTTAAGTGGCGAAGGTGATGAAAACTCGATTTTTATTACAAAATAACTAATCTAACATGATTAACTATAAACATCAAGCTAAGAGGCAACAAGTTTCGCCTTTTATTCAATAACTACTACTCATGTTTTTGTATTTTTCTCAACATTTTTTTTCTTCTTTTTCACAACTTTTCTGAATTTTATTGATTTTTTTTAGCAAAATGTAAAGCACAACTATACAAACAAATAGACCTACAATCGAATTTTCATCACACGGGTTTAAAAGAAAAAGGTTATGGTTGTGGGCTAAATGGGTTGTCAAACAAACAGTTTAGGCTCAAAGTGGGCGACTAGGGGATTTATTTGGGTGAAGGTAAGCAAATGGTGTAAACGGAAAAGGTTTACCTAATGCCTTAATCATTCTCGTGCTTGTATTCGGTCTATGGTCTCAAACGTATCAAAAGTCGCAAGTTCTACAATACGTGACTAATGGTCCACTCAAACAAAGAAAACATAAATATGTAATTCTATGATGTAAAAGTGGCTCAAATCCTCACATATAAAGGGTGTGGTATGTGACATGCATGATGTGCTAGTTTCTTAGGCGGGTTATTCCCAAATAACCACCCGCTAAATATCCGTCATGCTATTAATTTGAACTTGGCTATGACAAAAGACCAAATGGGTTGTGACATCCCTCGTTGACTTAGTTACTTGTGCTTTTAAGATTGCTTTTGAACCAAGACATTTTTGAATTTTTTTTGAAATTTCCCCCATCCCCACACTTGAGGTAAACATTGTCCTCAATGTGTAGTGTTTACGCGAACGAGTCAAAATCGAAAAACTTTTACTACTCCCCCATCCCCACACTTGAGGTACGCATTGTGTAAGAACTAGAGTTTTTAAAACGCGCAAGGGATGTGACACGGCTAACCTCCCCAAAATTTCACCCTGGAAAATAAAATACAATTTACAATCTACTTATTTGCTAACTAAAAATAAAAAGTAAAAAAGAAACGTATGCACCTGATTTTTAAGCTCATTCCTCGTGTGCTCCTCTCCTCTTCAAGAAAGTAGTCGTCCCACGAACATAATGTACCTACAAATCTTAACCCTTGTGTAGAAGCATGCTTCTCACAATCATTAAAATTTATTAGCTACCTAGTTCTACCACTTTTATGAAAATATTACCAAGTCATACCTTAATTCACTTTGATTTATGTGGAAAAATAATTTTACAATAACAACAAACCTAACTCACTTTCGTAGGAATCACGGTTGCATTTAGCTTATGCAACAATCCCTGTTAAACCGCCCGATAGCTCAGGAGGACGAGTAGGTCTCGTGAGGGTTATATAGGGAACACACCCACAACGTTCATTTAACTAAGAAAATAAAATAAAACAAATAATAATACAAACTCTACAACAATTATACCTGATTTGCCTCTCATGGTGGTCGAAGTGCACATTTTCCTACCGAGTTTCCAACATACGCTCGGTAGTTGGCATGCCGGATCCATTCTCTTTTTCTTCTATTCGGCATGCGTAACGTACAACTTCGGGGTCGCTTCTTACCAAACCCGCCAATGTCTTGCAATGCCACCCTTCGAATCCTTATACCCGAACCTTCATCCCCAACTTTGTTGGTTGGAGTGATAAGTATGGGAGAAGGATCGATATAAACGTGGGCTTCTTTTGGCTCTGACCCGTCCCGCGGCGTTATGTCTTCCTCTTGGTTCAAACATTCTTTTCTTGCTCCAGAAGATCTATAACCTCTTCCACCACATCACCATCAAACATAGTACCACTAGCCAAAACATCCCGCTCGCGTCTAATTTGGGCTATTTCCTCCGCTAATTGACCCACTTGCACCACCAATACTTGATGGGCCTTATCTCTCACTTCATTCGCTTTCTTCATATCTTTGATATCCTCGTGATATCCTTTCACCATGTTTATGAGAGCATCAAGCTTGGAATGCATTGAATCTTGTGGTTTCTCGTATGCCGGTTGAGGGTATTCATTATAATAATCATCATACTCCTGTGGTGTATTTTTACAGCAGCTTCTTTTGGCTCTGACCCGTCCCGCGGCGTTATGTCTTCCTCTTGGTTCAAACATTCTTTTCTTGCTCCAGAAGATCTATAACCTCTTCCACCACATCACCATCAAACATAGTACCACTAGCCAAAACATCCCGCTCGCGTCTAATTTGGGCTATTTCCTCCGCTAATTGACCCACTTGCACCACCAATACTTGATGGGCCTTATCTCTCACTTCATTCGCTTTCTTCATATCTTTGATATCCTCGTGATATCCTTTCACCATGTTTATGAGAGCATCAAGCTTGGAATGCATTGAATCTTGTGGTTTCTCGTATGCCGGTTGAGGGTATTCATTATAATAATCATCATACTCCTCCTCCCGGTAACTTGAAAAATGTGTCAATTCGGGTTCATAGTAGTATTCTTGATAATGTGGTGGTGGATTACCATATGGATAATATGAGGAAGGACCATTGATAGCTTCATACTCCGCCCTCCTATATTCATACAATCCGCTGAGGTAGTCTTCCCTATCCTTATAGGCTTGAAATTTTTCGTAGAAAACTGTGACAACTGTGCCTTCGTGACCATCAAACAAATACCAAATCAATGAGATATTGTGTTTCATACTTGGGATTTGTAAAAAATATGTGTATCGTTTTCACATATCATTCTTGTTCGATTTCGGGCTTTAAATCGCTTTCTGGAAGGTTATACGCGATCTGATGCGTAAAGATAACCAGTTTAATGCAACAAACACTCCGGAATAGTGAAATAGTCTTAACATACCTTAAATAACCATTACATAACTTAGAAATAAGTTTTGGATGGTTTGGTACGCCGAAATCAAGTTAATTCGCTTACAGGGACTAAATTTGACAAACTGCGAAAGTATGCCAATTTGAACTGTAACAGACATTCCAGAACATGACCATAAGTTAAACATACCCTAAATATCCTTTACATATCTTAGAAATAGGCTTTGAGGGGTTCGGTATGCTAAAATAAACTTTTGGCTCATCCAGGGACTAAAAGCGTTAAAAAGTGCACAAGTTTGCACTTTCGCGCATAACTTACGTTCTGAATACATCCGGACATCCAAAAATTTATGTAAGCACTAAAATATTTTATTTTAGTGTTTGGCATGAGAAAAATCCATTCGTCGCGCAATTTGGATCGTTTTTCGCGCTTATGCGCATTTCGTCGTAATTAAGCGAACATCGCGATCATACGACCAAACGAACCGACATCCGGCATACTTATGAGCATGTTTCATGTCCACAATGTTTAGTCATCATTTTAGGGCCTTAAAGTTGGCTTAACGGGCCTTAAAGTTGGCTTAACGGGCCTTAAACGTGTCGAAATGAGCCTTAAACATTAACAGGGACCAAAACTGTCATTTCTCCAAACTTGTTTTCTGATCAGGACCTCCAGGCGGGGCGCGTAAGGTTTAACCATTACTTACGCGAGCCGCGAGGCCCTCCCAGATTAGATTAAATTGTTTAAACAGCTGTTATGCACCCATCTCCTCACCCACACTTGTCATTTCCTGATCATGGGGGGGGGGGGGCAATTTGGGTACTAAGGTGTTGCAAACAATGTAGGGATGAGATTGAAGCACGTTATTCGATAAACGATCTTAACGGTTCCAACATTCCTATAAATACCCAACCCTTTCATTTGCAAAAACCCACACCTTTGAAATCTGAATTTGCTCTCTAAGTTGTTGTGTTTAACACTTCATACTTGAGAGTATTCGGATTCAAACCTTCCGTTCTTGGACCCTTCGTAAGTGTTCCTTCGTTCTTTTATTCTTTTAGTGTTAAAGTTAAAATTTGTTTGACTTTCTGCATTGACCACTTTATGGTCAATGCGAAGTTCGTTTGAACTTCATAACATGAGCGTAATCACGATGGTTATAGTCCCTAGTGACTATACCTACTGATTACCACGTTATCTAGGCTCAGTGACGAGTCATAGTTTCGGCCAAAATGCGTATTCTTGCGTATTTTGTAACCAAACTACTCTTAGGTATCAAAACCGTTTGTTTTGATACCAAACCTGTTTTCTAAACTTAGTTAAGCATATTTTAACATGCTTAGCTCGTCACTTTTAGTTTAGTGCTTATATAGGGTCGTAAGGTAAGCGATCTAAACAATCGCTTATACTTTCGAACCCGACCCGTTTGGTCGATCATTAGGATCCAACCAAACACATTAGGTGACCATAGTTGTATAGGGAATAACCTTCCGAGGTTATACCTTATGGTCACGACGTTTAGTTAGTTGTATGATAGGTAGTTTATATGCCTTAGGTAAATTACCAAAATGCCCTTTTTACGCCAAAATTCATTTTAAGCATATGTAACATAACTTTTAACATCTAAACTGATTTGGCAACAATATTAGACATGTTAAGGCATATTTTACTTATCATAGGGCTAGTTAGGCGTTCCGAACGCGTTTTACGCGAACGACGCGTTAAAGTAGCATAAGCTACCTAAACGGGTCGTAAGCACTTAGGTTAGGTTTCATTTTAGTATGTAGGCTTTGTTAAACCATATTACATGAGTCTCCATACTCGTTTGGTTTACGAACCCTCATTCTATCCAATCCTCCGATTTAGGTCCGGTATATTAACATAGTTACCTATATTAGGTCCCGTTTGATATCCGTGATCTCTAGCATTGTTTGGTTGTTACTCAAGGACTACTAAGCAATCTCAAGTGAGTACATAGACCCCTCTTTTACCGTTTTCAAACTGTTTTGGGGTGAAACATATGTGCCTACTTGTTACTTTCATGCTTTCCATGTTTTCACATCATATACTTGCTATGTTCATTAGTACATTTATAGTACATCGTTTTACACTACATTTCATGCTATGTATGTCCATTGTGTGCATACTTAGTACATTGTTTTACATTACATTTCATGCTATGTATGTCCATTTGTGTGCATACTTAGTACATTTTTTACATTACATTTCATGCTATGTATGTCCATTTGTGTGCATACTTAGTACATTGTTTTACATTACATTTCACGCTATGTATGTTCATTTGATTACATACTTAGTGCATTTTTTTCACATGCTTACATTTTGGTATGACATTTGGTTTGTTTAAATGGGACAAAAATCCATTCATTAACATTGATCACGCCATTCGTTAGTAGGTAGTGGTACGATAGGAATTGACAACTCCCGTTCCTAACATCCTAGGTATGTTTGGATGGAAGGAATGACCGAATTCGATAAACATAACACAGATAAACCTTTAATTTGTTTAAAGGTCTATCACCACAGTCACAAGGCTTGAATTTATGCATTATAACAATACCGCATAGATGTTTGTATCAGTATAGCATGCATTTGTTCCACAAAACATAACTTTGATTTAAACTATTTTTAATTCGATACCCTGTTTTTGTGCATTTTACCTATGCTTTAGTTGATGTATTTCACTTGCCATACATGATATTTTTGGATACACAATTCATGATTTACATTAAACATAAACATTTTGACATTGATATACACCTTCAGTGATTTACATTAGACATGGACATTTTGATATGGTTTACACAATAACACTTGACAATTGATTTATACATGAACAATTTACAATGGTGGTTGGTTTGGGTAAGTGATTTGAGTAACGAGGCGTGTGTAATATGATACAAACATGGTGGATACGCTGCTGGTACTTCCTATATATAAGTGCTTGTATAATATTACATATCGTAGCGTTATTTAAATCATTTCAGTATAGACATATTACATTTTTCACAAAAATAACATATTTTTCACAAGACATTGTTTTACAAAACGGTTTATTTTATACAACCCATTTTACTTGGTTATTTCATTAACCATACACCTTTCTTTTATATAATCGGATTTCTTATCGAGTTTTCATATGATTTATAAAAGAAAACACTTAACAAGATTCATGACTAATTTTTATTAAACCTTTCTTCTAAAACCCAAGTCATGAATCCTATTTTCACAAAACCTATGTATCTCACAGGCATTTTTATGCTGACGTACCTATTTTCACATGTGTTTTCAGGAGCTGTCGCTTAGGATGATGATCGTGACACTAGGGCGGACCTGTGCCTTAGAGACTTAAAATAAAGATAGAACTAGTTTAATTATGTTCTGAACTCTTTATTTCTTGTTTTGAGACAATGTAACACTCTTGTTTGATAAATAAAATGTAACTTTAATTGCCATGGTTGTGAAACAATAATTCTGTTACAACACTCCCCGACGTTTTCGCCACGATTTGATGTTCTACGTGGTCGGGGTGTGACAGAAAAGTTGGTATCAGAGCCAATGGTTATAGGGAATTAGGTTATTAGTAATGCTTTGACCTAGACTATAACCTTTCTAGGACCCCAACGCAAGTTATCTTGTGTTTAGATCTTAAAACATGCACGTCACCTATCCTTAGGTGATAACCACGACGAGAACATCAATTCAGAATCCGCTTTGAAAATTAATCATCTGTTTTTGGATGATTGATTACTAGGTTTTGAACCCTCTATTGTAAGGTTTTGAACCCTCTATTGTAAGGTTTTGAACTCTCTGTTATAAGGTTTTGAACCCCTTTGAATTTTCAAAATCTCGTCAAAGCTTTGGGTCCTAAATAGTGTGAACACGTGCAAACTGGAAAAGTGAATGCCTGTACCCTAGGTTTTCTGTCTAAGGCTAGAGTGTTTGTACAAATCCACATAATCGGACCAGTCACTCTTACCTGGGAACTCTTGGGGTGATTGTCCACTTATAGGCGAGCATGTCTTCGCGATACATTATAAGGATCTATTTGCTTTGATTCAGCCTTTGTGTGTCGTTTGTTTACTTCGTGGTTCAAACAAATGACCATCACCGATGATTTTGGTCGGTAATTGTAACATCCTATTCTTACCCAATGCCATTTCATTTGTTTTCTCTCTTGTTTCCCCTTTTAGAATGCCTCCACGACGCGAAAATCAGGTATCTATTGAAGAGCTGGCAGCCGTCATTACACAGCAAATGACTAATGCAATCCCGAACATCGTTGCTCAATGTAACCAAGCTCTCAACAACAATAATGCCCCCTGCAACTTCAAGACGTTCAACTCGGCTAAGCCATCAAAGTTTTCTGGGTCTCAAGGAGCGACTGCACTTCTGCAATGGTTCGAGAGTTTAGAGAGCACCTTCAGACATGTTCAACATCCAAACGAGCGAAAGATAGATTTCGCATCTAGTGTCTTTGAGAAACGAGCTTTGACGTGGTGGAATGGTGTGATGAGAGATAGGGGTGCCGATGTGGCACTGGCCCAAACGTGGGAAGAGCTTCGAGCTCTGATGATGAAGGAATTCTGCCCTCGTCACGAGATCAGGGCCTTAGAAAGGGAATTCGACGATCTTAAGCAAGACAACGGTGAACATCGAGCATACACTGATCGATATGAGGAGCTGAGCCTGTTGTGTCCTACCATGGTTACGCCTTTGGATAAGGCGATCGAAAAATACATTGATGGTCTCCCTGACTCAGTTCAGGACATTGTTACTGGTAGTAACCCCACTACGGTTAGGCAGGCCATTGAGCTATCTGCTACCTTGACTGAATCTCAAATCAGGAAAGGTAAACTTTTCCGAAAAGATGATAAGAAACCAATCAAGGAATCAAAGACCATGGATGAACAGACTGGATCCCCTAAGAGGTCAAAGAAGCGAAAGGCTTCTCAGAACTTCGCCGTGGTCGCTCACAATGGTCAAGCCGTCCCCAACCAACCAGCTCAACCCCCTGCTAGGAAGCCATACAATGGAACTTCACCCTTGTGCAACCAATGTAACCTTCATCATCATGCTAGCGTGAAGTGCCGTGAATGCCAAATTTGTGGACTTAAAGGTCATACAGCAAAAGTTTGTCGAGCAGCAGTTGCACCAAATCAAGCTGACAACAATCCTGCTCAAGCTCGCTTTCCACCAGGTTCTTGCTACAATTGTGGCGAGATTGGTCATTTCCGAAGAAATTGTCCAAAGCTTGCTAATGCAAATCCAGCACTGGGATGAGCATCTGACCGACTAGAAGACAACACCCTTTAGAAATAATCATGTCTTATGTATTATTTTCTTTTGTTGTCAAGGTCCATGAAACAGTTGTTATCATTGTTTATAAATAAATCTTTTATTTACATTGCAATGTATTTATGTGGTTATATGTATAAACAATATATCCCCTACAATACCGACAATCAAGGAATCGTATTCCTTGAAAAGCAAACTACCCCCCAATTTTTTTTTTCCATTTTATGATATCTTGCGTTTCCACGAAATTCCTAAGTACCCGTTTCTTCTAAGGAAAAACGAAGTACAAGGCGCAAGTTACAACAATGGACGAATACCCAAAGTACCACTATAAATCCTTAATAGGGTACCTAAGGGTATTTCCGTAAATCCTAAAATTGTTGTGTTCCTTAAATTCGAATATTACGTTTCTTTGAAAACAAAATCGAAATTTTGGGAGATCATCCTATCTTTTCAGATAGATCCTAAAGGACATTAAAGCCCATCTACTGGTTTCCTGGTGTAACTTGAATATCCATATTCAATCGATAACAAGTTAATAACAAATTAATAACCAAGTTAAACAACTATGTGATTATGTGCTTATGTGTTTCCTTTTTATGTTTTTGTGTAATCCAAGTTTTGTTATCCAAATCCTCGTAGAATCTTCCATATCTTCGTATAAGGGATTCATAGTAGGATATCCAAAGGTACTATATTAAATCCTCAATGGGCTTTTACGTAATAGTAAAGACCCTTGGATTATATTGTACTATTCCATAATTAGACCCCTTGAGTGGTCTAGTTAAACAGATTGATCCAAAAATCTGGTTAGGAATATCATGTGATGAAATAGCTGAAAAGACTCCTTGGTGGTCTAATTAAGAGAGATCATTTGTCGATCTAATTAAAAGGACCCTATGATAGTCTAGTCACACTCATCACAGGTTTAATTTTTCCCCTTCACATTACAAAACAAATTGTGCGGACTGTGCAAGGAATTGCGTAATTATGGATGCATACATAATTATGGAATTCAGTGCACAGAAACCACAGCAAGTTTGGTCGTGTGTCTAGAGTTGACTTAGTGCATTTTCGTTTCTAAAGAAATTGTGGAAAATGACTCATTCCGTGTAATTTCGTTTCTGAAGAAATTGTGGAAAATGACTCATTCCGTGCATTTTCGTTTCTAAAGAAATTGTGGAAAATGACTCATTCCGTGCATTTTCGTTTCTGAAGAAATTGTGGAAAATGACTCATTCCGTGCATTTTCGTTTCTAAAGAAATTGTGGAAAATGACTCATTCCGTTCATTTTCGTTTCTGAAGAATATCCATCAAGGAAAATGACTCATTCCGTGCATTTTCGTTTCTGAAGAAATTGTCGAAAATGACTCATTCCGTTCATTTTCGTTTCTGAAGAAATTGTGGAAAATGACTCATTTTGTTCATTTTCGTTTCTGAAGAATACCCATTAAGGAAAATGACTCATTCCGTGCATTTTTGTTTCTGAAAGATACCCATTAATGAAAATGACTCATTCTGTGCATTTTCGTTTCTGAAAGATACCCAGTAAGGAAAATGACTCATTCCGTGCATTTTTCGTTTCTGAAAATTATCCATCGAAGGGAAATGAATATCCCTGATTCTTCCTTCATTTCCATATCTGAAAAATGTCCGTTAAAGATGAATATCAGGATTATGCCTTATCCTTGATGGTTATTTAACACAAAGTCACAGACAGGCTCCTACAAATAAATTTCGGGATGAAATTTCCTAAAGTAGAGGAGATTGTGACAACTGTGCCTCCGTGACCATCAAATAAATACCAAATCAATGAGATATTGTGTTTCATACTTGGGATTTGTAAAAAATATGTGTATCGTCTTCACATATCATTCTTGTTCGATTTCGGGCTTTAAATCGCTTTCTGGAAGGTTATACGCGATCTGATGCGTAAATATAACTAGTTTAATGCAACAAACACTCCGGAATTGTGAAAGAGGCTTAACAATAACCTTTACATAACTTAGAAATAAGTTTTGGATGGTTTGGTATGCCGAAATCAAGTTAATTCGCTTACATGGACTAAATTTGACAAACTGTGAAAGTATGCCAATTTGAACTGTAACAGACATTCCGGAACATGACCATAAGTTAAAAATACCCTAAATATCCTTTACATAGCTTAGAAATAGGCTTTGAGGGGTTCGGTGTGCTAAAATAAACTTTTTGCTCATCCAGGGACTAAAAGCGTCAAAAAGTGCACAAGTTTGCACTTTCGCGCATAACTTACGTTCTGAATACATCCGGACATCCAAAAATTTATGTAAGCACTAAAATATTTTATTCTAGTGTTTGGCATGAGAAAAATCCATTCGTCGCGCAATTTGGATCGTTTTTCGCGCTTATGCGCATTTCGTTGTAATTAAACGAACATCGCGATCATACGACCAAACGAACCGACATCCGGCATACTTCTGAGCATGTTTCATGTCCACAATGTTTAGGCATCATTTTAGGGCCTTAAAGTTGGCTTAACGGGCCTTAAACGTGTCGAAATGAGCCTTAAACACTAACAGGGACCAAAACTGTCATTTTTGCAAACTTGTTTTCTGATCAGGACCTCCAGGCGGGGCGCGTAAGGTTTACCATTACTTACGTGGGCCGCGAGGCCCTCCCAGATCAGATTAAATTGTTTACACAGCTGTTAACAGCTGTTATGCACCCATCTCCTCACCCACACTTGTCATTTCCTGATCATGGGGGGCCAATTTGGGTACCAAGGTGTTGCAACAAATGTAGGGATGAGATTGAAGCACGTTATTCGATAAACGATCTTAACGGTTCCAACATTCCTATAAATACCCAACCCTTTCATTTGCAAAAACCCACACCTTTGAAATCTGAATTTGCTCTCTAAGTTATGTTTAACACTTCATACCTGAGAGTATTCGGATTCAAACCTTCCGTTCTTGGACCCTTTGTAAGTGTTCCTTCGTTCTTTTATTCTTTTAGCGTTAAAGTCAAACTTTGTTTGACTTTCTGCATTGACCAGTTTATGGTCAATGCGAAGTTCGTTTGAACTTCATAACGTGAGCGTAATCACGATGGTTATAGTCCCTAGTGACTATACCTACTGATTACCACGTTATCTAGGCTCAGTGACGAGTTGTAGTTTCGCCCACAATGCGTATTCTTGCGTGTTTTGTAACCAAACTACTCTTAGGTATCAAAACCGTTTGTTTTGATACCAAACCTGTTTTCTAAACTTAGTTAAGCATGTTTTAACATGCTTAGCTCGTCACTTTTAGTTTAGTGCTTATATAGGGTCGTAAGGTAAGCGATCTAAACAATCGCTTATACTTTCGAACCCGACCCGTTTGGTCGATCATTAGGATCCGACCAAACACATTAGGTGACCATAGTTGTATAGGGAATAACCTTCCGAGGTTATACCTTATGGTCACGACGTTTAGTTAGTTGTATGATAGGTAGTTTATATGCCTTAGGTAAATTACCAAAATGCCCTTTTTACGCCAAAATTCATTTTAAGCATATGTAACATAACTTTTAACATCTAAACTGATCTGGCAACAATATTAGACATTTTAAGGCATATTTTACTTATCATAGGGCTAGTTAGGCGTTCTGAACGCGTTTTACGCGAACGACTCGTTAAAGTAGCATAAGCTACCTAAACGGGTCGTAATGGGTCGTAAGCAGTTAGGTTAGGTTTCATTTTAGTATGTAGGCTTTGTTAAACCATATTACATGAGTCTCCATACTTGTTTGGTTTACGAACCCTCATTCTATCCAATCCTCCGATTTAGGTCCGGTATATTAACATAGTTACCTATATTAGGTGCCGTTTGATATCCGTGATCTCTAGCACTGTTTGGTTGTTACTCAAGGACTACTAAGCAATCTCAAGTGAGTAAATAGACCCCTCTTTTACCGTTTTCAAACTGTTTTGGGGTGAAACACATGTGCCTACTTATTACTTTCATGCTTTCCATGTTTTCACATCATATACTTGCTATGTTCATTAGTACATTTATAGTACATCGTTTTACACTACATTTCATGCTATGTATGTCCATTGTGTGCATACTTAGTACATTGTTTTACATTAAATTTCATGCTATGTATGTCCATTTGTGTGCATACTTAGTACATTGTTTTACATTACATTTCATGCTATGTATGTCCATTTGTGTGCATACTTAGTACATTGTTTTACATTACATTTCACGCTATGTATGTTCATTTGATTACATACTTAGTGCATTGTTTTCACATGCTTACATTTTGGTATGACATTTGGTTTGTTTAAGTGGGACAAAAATACATTCATTAACATTGATCACGCCATTCGTTAGTAGGTAGTGGTACCATAGGAATTGACAACTCCCGTTCCTAACATCCTAGGTATGTTTGGATGGAAGGAATGACCGAATTCGATAAACATATCACAGATAAACCTTTAATTTGTTTAAAGGTCTATCACCACAGTCACAAGGCTTGAATGTATGCATTATAACAATACCGCATAGATGTTTGTATCAGTATAGCGTGCATTTGTTCCACAAAACATAACTTTGATTTAAACTATGTTTAATTCGATACCCTGTTTTTGTGCATTTTACCTATGCTTTAGTTGATGTATTTCACTTGCCATACATGATATTTTTGGATACACAATTCATTATTTACATTAAACATAAACATTTTGACATTGATATACACCTTCAGTGATTTACATTAGACATGGACATTTTGATATGGTTTACACAATAACACTTGACAATTGATTTATACATGAACAAATTACAATGGTGGTTGGTTTGGGTAAGTGATTTAAGTAACGAGGCGTGTGTAATATGGCACAAACATGGTGGATACGTCGCTGGTACTTCCTATATATAAGTGCTTGTATAATATTACATATCGTAGCGTTATTTAAATCATTTCAGTATAGACATATTACATTTTTCACAAAAAAAACATATTTTTCACAAGACATTGTTTTACAAAACGGTTTATTTTATACAACCCATTTTACTTGGTTATTTCATTAACCATACACCTTTCTTTTATATAATCGGATTTCTTATCGAGTTTTCATATGATTTATAAAAGAAAACACTTAACAAGATTCATGACTAATTTTTATTAAACCTTTCTTCTAAAACCCAAGTCATGAATCCTATTTTCACAAAACCTATGTATCTCACAGGCATTTTTCTGCTGACGTACCTATTTTCACATGTGTTTTCAGGAGCTGTCGCTTAGGATGATGATCGTGACACTAGGGCGGACCTGTGCCTTAGAGACTTAAAATAAAGATAGAACTAGTTTAATTATGTTCTGAACTCTTTATTTCTTGTTTTGAGACAATGTAACACTCTTGTTTGATAAATAAAATGTAACTTTAATTGCCATGGTTGTGAAACAATAATTCTGTTACAACACTCCCCGACGTTTCTGTCACACCCCGACCACGTAAAACAACAAAACGTGGCGGAAACATCGAGGCGCGTTGCAACAGAATCATTGTTTCACAACCATGGATACCAAAAAGTGTTTCGTTTTATTAAACATTGAATAATTACATCATCTGGAAATCTAATTACATAATTTAAACATAGTCTATCATTGTTATTGAGTCACTAAGGCCTTGTCCAGTCCTATGTGAGCATGCATCCTATTAATCGATATCTTTCAACAATACCTGAAACACATGTGAAAACGAGGTCAGCAAGGAAATGCTGGCGAATACATAGATTTTGTGAAAATAAGATTCATGACTTCTGTTTAAGAAAATGTTTAGTCATGAACCTTGTAATTTGCTTTGTCTTTGTAAATCATTTGAAAAATAATAAGTTCAGATGATATGTATAAATAAGAGAATAATGCATGATTAAATGAATAATCATGTAAAATGAGTTTGTATTAGATAAGTTGTTTGTAAATCAATGTCTTGTGAAAAGTATGTTACTTGTATAAAATGTCCTATGTCTCAAACTGAAATGATTCAAATAACGCTACGACATGTAATACCATACAACCACTTATATATAGGAAGTACCAGCGGCGTATCCACCATGCTTGTATCATATTACACACGCCTCGTTACTTAATCACTTATTCAAACCAAACTACCAAAGTAAAATGTTCATGTCCAATGTAAATCATGTAATATGTATCCAAAATGATATGTATGGCCAGTGAAATGTATCAACTAAACCATATGCACAAGAACATAGTATTGAAATAAAACTTGGTTTAAATCAATACTATGTTTCGTGAAAATGCATGATCAAATGTAAATCATGTCCAAATGTTTACCCAAATCGTTAAATTCGTTTTAGGTCATGAAACTACTTATATGGTCGTCTCGCTAATAACATTCAAACCTTCTTGACTCGCATTAATAAACCCTTACCAAAGGATAGATTAACAATTCGCATTAATAAACCCTTACCAAAGGATAGATTAACAACTCGCATTAATAAACCCTTACCAAAGAGTAAATTAACAACTCTCATTAATAAACCCTTACCAAAGAGTAAATTAACAATTAAAGATTCAGTCGCTACCCACAACACCCACACATAACTACGGGTGTAGTAAATAACGGGATTTGTCAGATCCTATGGTACCATAACCTAATACTGGTCGGCTTGATCATTGCTAATGAATGTCATTTGTTATGTAACCCAACCAACAAGTTCATTCACATTATCGAAATCGTTATTAGTTTTGTATAAATCGTCTTAATCGTTTTTTAAACCATCGTTATAACATCGAAAACATTTAGCACATATGAGTCACCCCAAAACAATTGAAAGCAGTAAAATAGGGGAATAATGTACTCGCCTGAGAATGCTTAGAGGTCTTGAACAACAACCAAACAAAGCTAGAGGGAGCACGGAATCAGTCGGCAATCTAAAACTATATAAATAAACCGGACTTAAATCGGCAGATCGGATAGGATGAGGCTTGGTAAACCAAATAAGTATTGGAACTCATATGATATGGTTTAACAAGACCTACATACTACATTGAGACTAACCTAAGTGCTTTCGACCCATCGCGACCCATTAAGGTAACATACGCTACTTTAATGCGTCGTGCGCACAAAGCGCGTTCGAGACGTCTAACTAGTCCTATGACAAGTATTATATGCCTAATCATGTTACATAATCAGTTATGTGACAAAAGTTTAGGTTACATATGCTTAATTACCAATTATACATGAAAAGGGTATTCTGGTAATTTACCTAAGGCATATAAACTACCTATCATACAACAACTTAAACGAAGCGACCATAAGGTATAACCTCGGAAGGTTATTCCCTATATACTATGGTCACCTAATGTCTTCGGTCGGATCCTAATGATCGACCAAACTGGGTCGGGTTCGAAGGTATAAGCGATTTATTAGATCGCTTACCCTTACGACCCTAGACAACGTGGTAATCAGTAGGCATAGTCCCAAAGGACTATAACCAACGTGATTACACTCACGTTGCGAAGTTCAAATGAACTTCGCATTGACCATAAACTGGTCAACGCAGAAAGTCAAACAAAGTTTGACTTTCAGACTCAAAAAGCAATAAAAGAACGAAAGAATACTTACGAAGGGTCCCCGAATGCTAACCTCGATCCAAGTAGCTTAGGTATGAAACAATGGTTTCAACTTAGAGCTTCTCAAATCAAGATTCTAGTGGTTTTTGCAAGAAGTGAGGTGGGGTATTTATAGTGTTTCCCAAACCGTTAGGATCGTTTCTTGGAAAACGTGATTCGATCTTGGCCATACACTTGCACCCATGGTATTGTAATACCATGTGCATCAAAAACCAGCCCATAGTATTGAGAAAAACCATGTGCAAGGGTGGAACGGACCAGATTCGATGTTTCTGCATGTTTTCTGTCCAGACATGGCAGTCGCGTAGCGCTACTGGTAAGGCCCTTAGGGCTCGCGCTACGCCACTGCCCCCCTGTTTCAGAAATGTTTCAAAACTGACAGTTTTAGTCCCTGCACGTGTTTAAGGCCTTTTTCGATGCGTTTGAGCCCCGTTAACCTCATTTCAAGGCTCTAAAATGAAGTTAAAGTATAGGGAACTCAAAACATGCTCAAAAATATCTCGGATGTCGGTTCGTTTGGCCGTACGATCGCGATGTTCGCTTAATTACGACGGAATGCGCATAAGCGCGAAAAACGATCCAAATTGCGCGATGAATGGATTTTTCTTATGCCAAACACTAAAATAAAATGTTTTAGTGCTTACATAAATGTTTGGATGTCCGGATGTATTCAGAACGTAAGTTATGCGCGAAAATGCAAACTTGTGCACTTTTTGACACTTTTAGTCCCTGAATGAGCCAAAAGTTTATTTTAGCACACCGAACCCCTCAAAGCCTATTTCTAAGCTATGTAAAGGATATTTATGGTATGTTTAACTTATGGTCATGTTCCAGAATGTCTGTTCCAGTACGAATCGTCATACTTTCGCAGTTTGTCAAGTTTAGTCCCTGCAAGCGAATTAGCTTGTTTTTGCCATACCAAAGCCTTCAAAACTTATTTCTAAGTTATGTAAAGGTTATTTAAGGTATGTTAAGCCTATGTCACTATTACGGAGTGTTTGTTGCATTAAACTGGTTATATTTACGCATCGGTGCGCGTATAACCTTCCAGAAAGTGATATAGAGTTTGAATTCGAACATAAATTGATATGTGCAAATGATACACATATTTTTAACAAATCCCAAGTATGAAATACAATATTTCATTGGTTTGGTATTTTTTTGATGGCCGTGGAGGCACAAGTGTTACAGTCTCCCCTACTTTAGGAAATTTCGTCCCGAAATTTATTTAGAGGAAACTTGTGAGAGTTTAAAACATGAAGTTGAAAAGATCGAACAACATTGGTTAGGGTTCTGAACTTCTGGTAACCTTAATAACATTATGCTTGCAATGTAAGAGGGACACTTATATACAAGTATATGAAGCGCCATTGGTGCGTCCACCATACCTCCATTACATCGTTCTCATTTTGTTATTGTTGTCACTATCGGTTCTTACACATAATAAACCTTACTGGTTTTCTGTGCACTAAATTTCATAATTATGTACGCGTCCATAATTAGACAATTCCTTGCACAGTTCACACAGTCTATTTTATAATATGTAGAGGAAAACCATATGAATGAACCTGTGATGAGTGTGACTAGACCGCCATAGAGTCCTTTTAATTAAATCAATAAATGATCTAAATAGACTATCAAGGAGTCTGTTCAGCTACATCACTAGATGTCGTTCTTTAACCAAATTGTGAATTAATCTTTTTTGACTAGGCCACTAAAGGGTCTCTCATCGAATCATGGAATGGTACTATATAACCCAAGGGTCTTAACTACCACGTAGAAGCCCATAAGGATTTAAGGTAGTACCTTTTGAATATCCTACTATGACTCCCTCATATAAAGATACGAAAGATTCTATGAGGATTTGAAAATTGGATCACACAAAAACATAGAGGAGAACACATAACACATAAACACATAATCGCATAATTGTATAATCGTTTAATCGCAAAATCGTTTAATCGTATAATCGTTTAATTTGTTATCTTTGGACACGGGTATTTAAAGCATACTAGGAATCCAATCCGTGGATTTCATTTGGCACTTTAAATATTTTCAAGAATCTAACTATGAAGATAGGAAGATCTTAAAAGGAATTCGGCTTGTCCTAATTGAGTTGTAATGTACACATTAAGGTGTACAAGGAATCCAATCAGGGCTCCGATGTCAACGAAGGTGTTGATCGTTATCGGCTCGGGACATGAATAGATCAAGATGTCATCAATAACAACAATGACGAACTGATCCAAATAAGGCTTGCAGACTTTATTTATTAAGTCCATGAAGATTGCTGGAGCATTTGTCAATCCAAAAGGCATGACTGTAAACTCGTAATGGCCATACTTCGTGCAGAAAGCCGTTTTTGGGAATATCTTCTTCGAGAATACAAAGTTGATGATACCCAGAATGCAAATCGATCTTGGAAAAACATGAAACGCTATGCAGTTGATCGGAGAATCGTTGATTTAAGGTAGGGGATATCGATTTTTGATGGTAAGCATATCAAGCTTACGTTAATCGATACATATTCGAAAAGATTCATCTTTCTTTTTTCCACAAAGAGGGCAAAAGTTTTCCCCAAGGTGAAAAGTTTGGATGGATGAATCCTTTATTAGACAACTCTTGAAGCTGTTTTGATAATTCTTGCATCTCGAACGGTGCAAGACGATAAGATACTTTAGATTTAAAAGAAACAAGTGTTTGAGGTTCTTAGGGAGGTCACAAGTGATCATAATAATGACAGAACCACACGAGTAGTTTGTCTTTGTGTTGACATCATAAGGTTGGATCAAACATTCATACAATTGCATTAGTTACAAAATAAAACCATAAATTTTTATTTATATAACAACCGCATTGTCTTTAAATGTTACAAGATACAACCAGAGGAAAATACAAAATGCTAATTGTTCACTCCTTCATCATTGAGTGCCTCATTGATGTTAAACACTCGACCACGTGCTGGATTCACATTGACGTTCACATTCGGGTTTGCGTTAGCATTTACATTCACCAGTCTTGGGCAGTTGTGGCGGAAGTGACCAATCTCTCCGCAGTTGAAACATGAACCCAGTGGGAATCTCGCAGCATTCCCTTGAACCGGAGCTTGAACCTGAGCAGCCTGATTTTGTCCCAAACGACAAATATTGGCCAAATGCCCAAGCTTACCACACGTTGTGCATTTCTTGCAATTTTGTTGTGCAACGTGATGACCGTTGCAACGAGCACAATGTGGTGCGGTACCGGCATATGCTTTCTTTGCAGGTGGCTGAGCTGGTGGGTTCCGCGGGTTCTGAGCAGTCCGTGCTGTAACAGCAAAGTTCTGAACACCCTTTCGCTTTCTTGATTTCTTTGACGTCTCACCTTCCTTACCCTTCTTGTTTTGACCTTTCTTGCTATCCTCCTTGTCAGACCCCTGCTTCTTACCCTTGTCACCCTTTCTGTGTAACTTATTCTTCTGAATCTGCGACTCAGTCAATGTCGCAGCTAACTCAATCGCCTGACGGAGTGTGGTAGGGCTACTACCAGTAAGGATGTCTTGTACCGAGTCAGGTAGGCCGTCGATGTACCTTTCAATAGCCTTGTCGAGTGGGGTAACCATTGTCGGGCAAAGCAGACTCAACTCCTCAAACCTATCAGTATACGCCCTGTGCTCACCACTATCTTGCTTCAACTCATCAAATTCCTTCTCCAAAGCTCGCTGCTCATGACGAGGACAGAATTCCCTCATCATAAGAGCCCTAAGTTCAGCCCATGTCTGTGCTAGGGCAACTTCTGCACCACGATCCCTCATAACCCCGTTCCACCATGTGAGAGCCCTCTTCTAAAACACACTTGAAGAAAACTCGACCTTGCGATTGTCAGGACACTGCACGTGGCGGAAAGTATTCTCAATGCTCTCGAACCATTGAAGAAGCCCAGTCGCTCCTTCAGAACCACTAAACTTGAGTGGTTTAGCCTGGTTAAAATCCTTGTATTTGCATGGAACATTTTTGTTGTTGTTGGCTTGGATCCATTGAGCAAAGAGGTTTGGGAATTGAGCAGCCATTTGCTGCGCAATGATTTCTGCCAATTCGGAGGTCTCTATCTGGCTTTCGCGTCGAGGAGGCATTCTAAAAGAGGAAACATGAAAGGAAACGAGTGAAAGAATAGACGAAAAGAATGAGATGAAACAAATCTGATGAAAGCAAGGATAGTGGTCATTTGTTTGTTACTACAAAGCAACAACCGACACACAGTGACTAACCAAAGTAAATGGATCAAAAATAATGTATCGCGAAGACATGCTCGCCTATAAGTGAACACTCATCCCAAGAATTCCCAGGTAAGCACAACTGGTCTCGCGTCTGATGAGATATATACGAAGTGCTTGCCTAGACAGAAAACCCAGAATACAAGCATTCACCCTTCCAGTTTGCACGTGTTCACATTATTTAAAACCCAAAACCTTGACGAGATTTTGAAAACTCAAAAGGGTTCAAAACCATATAATAGAGAGTTCAACACCTTACAATAGAGGGTTCAAAACCTAGAAATCAATCATCCTAGAACAGATGATTAGTTTTCAAAGCGGTTTTGAAATTTATGTTCTTGTTGTGGTCGTCGCCTAAGGATAGGTGACGGTATTGTTTTATGACTAAACGCAAGTAAACTCGCGTTAGGGTCCTAGAAAGGTTATAGACTAGGTCAAAGTATTACTAATAACCTAATTCCCTATAACCATTGGCTCTGATACCAACTTTTCTGTCACACCCCGACCACGTAAAACAACAAAACGTGGCGGAAACATCGAGGCGCGTTGCAACAGAATCATTGTTTCACAACCATGGATACCAAAAAGTGTTTCGTTTTATTAAACATTGAATAATTACATCATCTGGAAATCTAATTACATAATTTAAACATAGTCTATCATTGTTATTGAGTCACTAAGGCCTTGTCCAGTCCTATGTGAGCATGCATCCTATTAATCGATATCTTTCAACAATACCTGAAACACATGTGAAAACGAGGTCAGCAAGGAAATGCTGGCGAATACATAGATTTTGTGAAAATAAGATTCATGACTTCTGTTTAAGAAAATGTTTAGTCATGAACCTTGTAATTTGCTTTGTCTTTGTAAATCGTTTGAAAAATAATAAGTTCAGATGATATGTATAAATAAGAGAATAATGCATGATTAAATGAATAACCATGTAAAATGAGTTTGTATTAGATAAGTTGTTTGTAAATCAATGTCTTTTGAAAAGTATGTTACTTGTATAAAATGTCCTATGTCTCAAACTGAAATGATTCAAATAACGCTACGACATGTAATACCATACAACCACTTATATATAGGAAGTACCAGCGGCGTATCCACCATGCTTGTATCATATTACACACGCCTCGTTACTTAATCACTTATTCAAACCAAACTACCAAAGTAAAATGTTCATGTCCAATGTAAATCATGTAATATGTATCCAAAATGATATGTATGGCCAGTGAAATGTATCAACTAAACCATATGCACAAGAACATAGTATTGAAATAAAACTTGGTTTAAATCAATACTATGTTTCGTGAAAATGCATGATCAAATGTAAATCATGTCCAAATGTTTACCCAAATCGTTAAATTCGTTTTAGGTCGTGAAACTACTTATATGGTCGTCTCGCTAATAACATTCAAACCTTCTTGACTCGCATTAATAAACCCTTACCAAAGGATAGATTAACAAGTCGCATTAATAAACCCTTACCAAAGGATAGATTAACAACTCGCATTAATAAACCCTTACCAAAGGATAGATTAACAACTCGCATTAATAAACCCTTACCAAAGAGTAAATTAACAACTCGCATTAATAAACCCTTACCAAAGAGTAAATTAACAATTACAGATTCAGTCGCTACCCACAACACCCACACATAACTACGGGTGTAGTAAATAACGGGATTTGTCAGATCCTATGGTACCATAACCTAATACTGGTCGGCTTGATCATTGCTAATGAATGTCATTTGTTATGTAACCCAACCAACAAGTTCATTCACATTATCGAAATCGTTATTAGTTTTGTATAAATCGTCTTAATCGTTTTTTAAACCATCGTTATAACATCGAAAACATTTAGCACATACGAGTCACCCCAAAACAATTGAAAGCAGTAAAATAGGGGAATAATGTACTCGCCTGAGAATGCTTAGAGGTCTTGAACAACAACCAAACAAAGCTAGAGGGAGCACGGAATCAGTCGGCAATCTAAAACTATATAAATAAACCGGACTTAAATCGGGAGATCGGATAGGATGAGGCTTGGTAAACCAAATGAGTATTGGAACTCATATGATATGGTTTAACAAGACCTACATACTACATTGAGACTAACCTAAGTGCTTTCGACCCATCGCGACCCATTAAGGTAACATACGCTACTTTAACGCGTCGTGCGCGCAAAGCGCGTTCGAGACGTCTAACTAGTCCTATGACAAGTATTATATGCCTAATCATGTTACATAATCAGTTATGTGACAAAAGTTTAGGTTACATATGCTTAATTACCAATTATACATGAAAAGGGTATTCTGGTAATTTACCTAAGGCATATAAACTACCTATCATACAACTACTTAAACGAAGCGACCATAAGGTATAACCTCGGAAGGTTATTCCCTATATACTATGGTCACCTAATGTCTTTGGTCGGATCCTAATGATCGACCAAACTGGGTCGGGTTCGAAGGTATAAGCGATTTATTAGATCGCTTACCCTTACGACCCTAGACAACGTGGTAATCAGTAGGCATAGTCCCAAAGGACTATAACCAACGTGATTACACTCACGTTGCGAAGTTCAAATGAACTTCGCATTGACCATAAACTGGTCAACGCAGAAAGTCAAACAAAGTTTGACTTTCAGACTCGAAAAGCAATAAAAGAATGAAAGAATACTTACGAAGGGTCCCCGAATGCTAACCTCGATCCAAGTAGCTCAGGTATGAAACAATGGTTTCAACTTAGAGCTTCTCAAATCAAGATTCTAGTGGTTTTTGCAAGAAGTGAGGTGGGGTATTTATAGTGTTTCCCGAACCGTTAGGATCGTTTCTTGGAAAACGTGATTCGATCTTGGCCATACACTTGCACCCATGGTATTGTAATAAAATGTGCATCAAAAACCAGCCCATAGTATTGAGAAAAACCATGTGCAAGGGTGGAACGGACCAGATTCGATGTTTCTGCATGTTTTCTGTCCAGACATGGCAGTCGCGTAGCGCTACTGGTAAGGCCCTTAGGGCTCGCGCTACGCCACTGCCCCCCTGTTTCAGAAATGTTTCAAAACTGACAGTTTTAGTCCCTAAACGTGTTTAAGGCCTTTTTCGATGCGTTTGAGCCCCGTTAACCTCATTTCAAGGCTCTAAAATGAAGTTAAAGTATAGGGAACTCAAAACATGCTCAAAAATATCTCGGATGTCGGTTCGTTTGGCCGTACGGTCGCGATGTTCGCTTAATTACGACGGAATGGGCATAAGCGCGAAAAACGATCCAAATTGCGCGATGAATGGATTTTTCTTATGCCAAACACTAAAATAAAATGTTTTAGTGCTTACATAAATTTTTGGATGTCCGGATGTATTCAGAACGTAAGTTATGCGCGAAAATGCAAACTTGTGCACTTTTTGACACTTTTAGTCCCTGGATGAGCCAAAAGTTTATTTTAGCACACCGAACCCCTCAAAGCCTATTTCTAAGCTATGTAAAGGATATTTATGGTATGTTTAACTTATGGTCATGTTCCGAAATGTCTGTTCCAGTACGAATCGTCATACTTTCGCAGTTTGTCAAGTTTAGTCCCTGCAAGCGAATTAGCTTGTTTTTGCCATACCAAAGCCTTCAAAACTTATTTCTAAGTTATGTAAAGGTTATTTAAGGTATGTTAAGCCTATGTCACTATTCCGGAGTGTTTGTTGCATTAAACTGGTTATATTTACGCATCGGTGCGCGTATAACCTTCCAGAAAGCGATATAGAGTTTGAATTCGAACATAAATTGATATGTGCAAATGATACACATATTTTTAACAAATCCCAAGTATGAAATACAATATTTCATTGGTTTGGTATTTGTTTGATGGCCGTGGAGGCACAAGTGTTACAGTTTTCGCCACGATTTGATGTTCTACGTGGTCGGGGCGTGACAAAAACAGAGCAATCCTCTAAATAATTCTCTCCACTTCCGCAACACTCACACGGATCATCATCTACCCAATTCATATTGAGAGATGGTGCCCGCAAAACATGTACCTGCACAGACAAGCTCAACCACCCAAAGTAGAATCACAAAAATACAAGAAAGAAAACTAACACTAAAATCGAACAAGTAATGAAATACTAAGCGCACTAGATCCCCGGCAACGGCACCATTTTGACGTGACCGTGTCTTCCCGATCAGTCAAAAACCCAATTAAACCTAGGTAGCTAGGGTAAGTCGGGTATCGAATCAACGAAGAGCAGATGGTCAGTATTGCATGACTCGTTCGATTAGTTAAACTATTTACAAACAATGTACAAAGTGATTATGAAGTTTGCTAATTGTATTTGTTCAATTGATGTGAAAATAAATCGGAGTGAACCGACAATGGGTATTACCTAAAACACTTGTTCACTAACTAAGATTGCAAAACTAAATTACTTAATTGAAAAAAAGGATTGGGAACAAGGTTCACACCCGGTTCGATAATTGTAAGTCCTAGGGTTCCTACATGTTTTAATTCAACTCAATTGCATAGCGATTAACGGATTTAGTGTACCGTGAATTAGGTGCCAATAACTATCAACGTCTCGAGGAACGGACAAGAATGCACTTTGTAATCAACACAAGTAAATCCTAACCACGACAACGCATAATTACACATAACCATTTCGCAAAGTCATAACTTTATCATCGTTCGACAATTCAAGAATACGAAACAAATGCAAACAATTGTCTATGGTTTACAAAATCAACACAAATTGTCACAATGTCGAATCAAACTACAAATGCATAAACCCTAGATAATCTTACAATAATCTACAGCGGGGTGAATCCGAAGAGACTAGCCGTTCATAGTCGAGTGGACGCGATCACTGGCCTATAAACACGAACATGGAACCATAATCTTCAAGTCTTAAGGAGTGGTGGAAGTTAGGGTTTGAATGGTGGATGAAGATGATGATGATGGCGGAATGATGGAGATGGTGATTTGATTAGGGTTAGGATGAAGATGGTGTTAGTGGTGGTGTTAGAGATGAAAAAGACAGTGAAAAGATGTTTTGGGAATTGATCCAAGATGTGTTTTTATCCTCTAATAACTCGTAACCCTCGTTTCATGGCTCCTCGAACCGTTACAATTCGTCAAAAACACCCAAGAAGCAAAAATTCACGTCGAGAGAAACTGGAGGCCGTCGCCGACGGCCTGGCCCACAGTCGGTGACGCCTTGTCTGGCGTGTGGTTTCCGGCGACGGGTTGTATTGCTATCTACGCGCATTTTAGGGCGACGGGACTTTCCAAGGGGCGTCGCTTACGACCAAAATGGGCGTCGGCGACGATCCTCCTAACTTTGGGTTTCCGTTTTTCATGTATTTTGATCACGGTTGACCCGTTTGACGTCCCGGTGATCTGTTAAGCTCCTAATTAGCTCCTTAAACTCCATAAGACCTGAAAACACAAATCCCATTAAAAGTAGGCTATTCGAGATTTGAAATTACGTAAAAACATCAACTTAAACAATTACGAACACCGGTTTTTGACCACGTATCACGGGGCGCGGCACTAAGCGAAACAGATTGTCCAAGAGATTTCATAACGACTATAATTACCAAATATTTAATCATTATGTCCTATACCGTAACATATAAAGTAACAAATTTATTACAGAAAAATTGTTTTCAAAGACAGATAAAAATTGTTCCAACAACTCAGATTAATAATTGTTTGTTTCTAGACACTCCTAATCTTGATTCCACAAAAGACTACAAGCAAGCATCCTAAACACCTGTTACATACGTTAACGTAAAAGTCAATACACATAGTGTAAAGGTGAGCATACAAATTTAATAGAATAGTTGTAGCGAAAGCGATTTACGCATAACCAGCATGTAGTACGTTAAAAGTGAAGGACGTAAGTTATCGACAAAGATCCTATCAATACCAATGACTGCGAGTTGTAGAGTGCGCAGCACATGTTCACCTCTGCGAACACATGAAGTAAGATCCTTAACAACCCCTGAATAAACAGGTGCTGAGTCCAAACTATAGTACTATCGTTGCTAATGCAGGTAGAAAGCAATCAATGTGTTAACATAACAAACATGCATTCATCGAGTCACGTATAACATGTGAGAGCGGTTAGCGTTCAAAACATGGTTGTGTCGTGTGTTGATGTTATTTGATATAAGTAACGTATGTAACACCCAAAAGTGCGTTAAACGAAAAAGGGTTCGAGTATACTCACAGATAGTGCTTAGTAAATAAACACCGATCTTGGATTAAAGGGAGCGCTGGAGATATTAGCCTGATTACAGTACGATAATATGAATGTTGAACAGTGCGTTAAACAGCGTGTCGGTGCGTTGTAGGATTAAGTGATGAAAGGCGATCCGATCGGATGGTCGTCCGGACGGATGGCCATTCGGACGGAGGGTCGTCCGTTTGGGATGGATGTGTTTGTGTATGATGTGAACTTTGAAGTTTTCGTTATAGCATTTTATAAAAAGAGAAATGTTTATACAAATCAGGTCATCCGGACGGATGGTCATCCGGACAGTGGGCCGTTAAGTCGGATGGTGGTTCCCTGAAACTGATTTTCTTTCCATTTTTTGAAAATGTTTAAGGGTGAAAAGTTGACAAGTCATCCGGTCAGATTGTCGTTCGATCGGATGGCTATCTGATCGGATGGCAATCCGTTTGGTAACATGTTCATTGTGAAATCTTGTGAAATTTTTTAAGTTAGAAAGTTTTAGTGTTTGAACCGAGACGGTATGATAACGTGTCAAACAACGGAAACTCCACCAAGTTCAAGTCGTCCGATCAGATGGGAATCACCCCATCCAATCAGTTAACTGTTCTTGACGGTTGTTCATGTTCAACCCGTGAATCGGGTGTCTCTTCATTAGAAATACATTCTCAGCCCGGGTCTTCAACATGGAATAAGTAGAGAACCCGAATGAGTTTAGATTTTAACGGTTTTGAGTGAAAAGTTAAGAAAGTTGAAGAAAAGTTTGAAACATTAAAAAGATGTTTAGATTTAGATGAAATCGATCAGTGTTTAAACATGGTAGAAATCCTTTAGATCTGAGTTGTTCTTGGTGGAATGAGGTCACTCCTTGAAGTTCATGAGAACCTATGGTGACGTCACCCTTGAATAGCCCGAATCAGACGGATTTCATGGTGAAAAGAGGAGATTTGTTGGTTAAATTGGTGAGAAAGTGTGTGTAGATCTAAGAAGTACAAGATTTGGGTTGAAAACTTACAAGAATCGCGAGAAATCGAGGGAAATGTGGCTGAGAAGTCGAAGGGTTGGAGGAGAGTTGTCCCATCATGAACAGTGATGTGACAGGTGCTATTTATAGGCAAGAGGAGAAGCGAGGCGTTACGGTTTCAATCATTAGCTATATGTTGAAAGTTGAACCCCCTGCTAAGGAAATTGGGTTCATTGGCTATATGTTGAAAGTTGAATTAGCAAAAGCAGTTAAGAAAGCTGACATTTGGACCATATCTGGCTTGCCGACACTATTTATGAAAAGCCCTGGGCTGGTGATTATAGCATTTGGGTTTACCTTAGTGGCAAAGTATAGTCTTTACCTTCAGGAAAATGATGATGAAATCACATTAAAGGTAATAAGGAAGGCTTTACTTTTTAAAGGCAAATATCCATTAAATAAACATAATGTCACACCCCGAAATTATCAGAGCTGGCGTGACTGGACTGTTATCTTCATTGCACAGCGGAAGCAAATATAGCAAAGACTTCTAGAAAAATGAATGCCACTAAGTACTCGAATCTCCAAATGGTTCTCCTATTCCAACCGTGCCTTAACTTTGAAATGCAACCTGAGAAAGAACATGCGATAAAAAGTCAACATAAAGTTGAGCGAGTTCATAGTTTGTTTTGTAAAAGATTTGAAATAAATCTTTTGAATAACCGGTTTGAAGTATTATTGAGAAAACGAATTTAAAATCATTTTCTTGTCGAGTAAACTTTGTGCTTGTAACGCCTTATGTTGTAAAACCATGTATTTGTAAACTCTTGTATTTGTAATGTTCGTATAACCGTCAATGCCCACCCTGACTTTGACTCCACGCCCGCATAAATCCTATGCCTTGAATTTGTATAAACATGGTATTTAATTTGTATAAATCAAGTATTTCTGTAAGTATGTATGTATATCCCGGTATGATTGCAAACAAGGAAAAGATCACCAATGGTTTGCAAGGCCACTGATATGTGTGTGACGGTGTAGGGAGACTCAAACCTAGCAAAGTTGTACCGGGCTTCCGGCTGGAAGACATAGTCACCTCTATGGGCCGCCCCGGCCTCATGGGTGTGGGCTTGCTACACCTAAATAGATCTATCACTCATGCCCCGTGGTCCTACAACGAGGATTAATGGTCCCAAGTATCCGCCTACCCTATCACATAATCTATGGTTCTTTCCTTGGCTAATCATACCAATAGTATTGTAAGTAATCCTTTTTGTAACATGTATTTTACCCCAGTCTCTAAGACTGAACCTCCCCAGCCTCTAAGGCTGAACCTCCCCAGCCTCTAAGACTGAACCTCCATATATTATCCCCAGACGACCCGTCCCTAGTTATGAAAATCATTCACATTTCGATAATACGCATTTGTTTGTAAAAACCGGCATGTTTAGTATAAACCTTTCGTAAATCATTTGAGTTCCTCGAAATCCATTCGTAATATGATTTAGAATATACGAGTTTTGCGTTTGTTCAAAACTTTGTATGTTTCTGAAAATCGTGCATGTCTTTCCACCCCGAAAACATTTACAAAAATGTAAAACCGTAAAAAGGTGGGGTTATGAACTCACCTGAATATTCCTGTGCAAAGCTAGCTATATACGACTTCGTGATGTCGTTTCCAAGACGAGACTCGCTGGCGTGCATTCTACAATATTCCTAACACAGAATATCTTATAAGTTTCTACTTAATGCGGTAACAAATCTACGTGTTACCGAGCTCAACCGAATCGTTGACGATAAGCTGTTAACTTAATAGAAATGATTAAGTTATACTTTATCGCCCCGAGAAGTCGTTTGTGTATGTAACGAATATTTTTATGAAATTAATATATCGCAAACTAGTATGATGTATCACGTCTTGTAGATGTTTGTCGATGTATACGTTTATGCTCTTTTGGCGTTAATAAATATAAAAAGTTATATTTATTTTGCGAAAGTATCATCGAGTTGTTTGAAGTTTGAAATAAATATAAACTATATTTATTTTGATGAAACGAATTCGTGTTACGCGATGCTTGAAATAAATATATATACTATATTTATTTATAAAAGGATCCTAGTTTACGTTTGAAATAAATATATAAATTATATTTATTTTTATAAAAGGATTCGTCGAAATTCCAAAGTTCAAAACAACTATGTTTGTTGTTGTAAATAGTTTCCGAATCGTTGTTTTTGTAAGTCGTAACGTGTCGTCGAAAGAAACTTTGTATTTGTATAAAAGTCGCTTTATATCAATAATAAAATACGTTCGTTTTATTTTATGGATTTTCTCGAAAAACGGGCAGAGTTTCCCTTGTTTTTGGACGCCCCGACAACTAAAGTGTCGTAATTTTTATCAAGATTCAACTAAACTATAAATGTAATTTCGGCAAACATATATGTATATATCAAATGTAACTTATAAATGGGTCGGTTCGAGCTCGTTATCACGTGATACGTTAAAACTATAATAAACGTATTTAAATAAATCGCGTCACTAATCTTTACCAAATCCTCGTGTCGATTCAACGAACCGCTTGACTGAGTTGACCGAGTCAACCGGCTGAGTTGACTTGCTGAGTCGACCGTGTCGGCCCGAACTGTACTGTTGACCATTGTTGACCCGGACCGAGTTGACCCGCAAGCTGAGTTAACCGAGTCACTGAGTTGACTCGGTGATTGAGTCGACTGAACCGCCTGTCCAAACCGAACCGTGACCCGAGCCATCTTCTAACTCGAATCAAATCTGACCCGACTAAGCCCGTTGACCTAACTCAATCTTCTGATGACTACGTTGACCTGCACCTCGAACCTCGAACCAGAGACGAACCGTTCCGAACCAAATCATCAACATCAACCTCGGACTTAAATCAAAAAAAAATGAAAGTAACAGAAAGGGGGGGGGGGGGGGGGGGTTACCGGACTGAAAGCCGGGCCGAGACCCAAACCTGCGACCCGAACACGAATCTGACTTTGACCGCATTTGACTTGTTGACTCGAACGAAGCAATCCCGAGCACCCGAACTAAAACCTGATCCGAATATCAAGACCCGTCTGCTGATAGCTTTGTAATTCGTACCAAAATCAACAAAAACTGAATATAAACAAAATCACCTCTCCTGCTTTAACTTGAAACAAAATAAAAAAAATCAAACAAAAGAGAGGTTGGGTAGGGTTACCGTAAAGATTTCAGCGGAGAACACACCATTTCCGTCGCCATATGCCACCATCGAACGGTGGTGGCCGACCGTTACGTCATCTTCATCATCATAATCATCCTCTTCAATCATCCCCACCATCGACATCTTGGTCTTCGTCACCGGCTCCACCCATGGTCTCACCGGAGATGAAACGAGAGGGGATGAGAGGTTGTGCGGCGATGTGAGTATCGGCCGGTTAACCGGCGTCACTCCGTTCGCCGGAGCTGGAGAAGAGACGGAGGGGGAGAGAGTGAGAGATCGCAGGGGGTGTTTGGCTCTGTGTTTCTGATGTATTCGAGAGAGTGATGAAGTTCTCTGTGTTTATATTTGTGAGGAATCGATGGAGAGAAGGCAAGAAAGACAGAGTCTGTGTTTGTGTGTGTATAGCCCAGACAAATAAATATAGTGATTGGTATCTTTTTTTTTTTCTTTTCCACCGAAAGGTAAGGGTATTCTATATTTAGATTTTTTTTTATTATCACGTATACTAGGTTTTCTTATTAGTGGCCCAAAGCCCACAAGCCAATCTCGTGTGTAAGTGGCTCGTAATTCCTACGAGACCCGTTGACAAAACCCGAACTCCGTAGCCTAATAAAATAATATTACAGAGTTAAAATGTGTAAAAACTAAGGTTGGTATCCGTCGTAGTCGCGTTCGTCGGTTACGGTAATAGTCGCGTAAGATTGTATCGTTGCCGTCTTTAATCGGTTTTTCGATCCGGTTTCGCCTACGAATTTAAAAAAATTAATTACGGATTAAATATACCGTAAAAATTTAATATTTGTCGGCGTTGTCAGTATTTTGTTCGGTTTCAATCCGTTGCCGTTTAACGTTTCACAGGTTTCTCTGTAAACCACCGTTCACGCACTGTAAAGTCGGATAGGCGTTCCTAGGCACTCCAAAGGCCTAATTAAGTTAATTTGCGCTGTAAACACTATTTATTAACGCGTTAATCACTTGTTAATCACGAAATTAAGAGCCGTAAATCACGGGTTGTCACACATAAGGCCACTACTCCACTATTCCATCTTTATAGCAAGTTTAGCCGGTGTTGTTTTAGCTTCCAAAGTGTTCTCGTAAATTTTACTTCTCGTTTACACGGATCTTGTTCTTAACTTGTTCAATCGTATGTCCACCATTTCCTATTTTTTGGCATCTCGTGTCCATGAATTTTAATTGTAGGCTAACTTATCTAAATGAAGTGATAATAAATAAAAAAGTTTAGCAAAATTTGACTAGATCTATAATCACTCATCTATGGCAGCACAATTTCAAGGAGTTTCGGTGGGTGAAAATGCGTACGAGATTTAGAGAAGCTTTGACACTTAAAAGTCATCTAGACAGCTCGAAATAGTATAGATATGAAAGTTGTAGATCCAATAGTTGCATATTAATCCTTGAAAGGGTATAGATCAAACCGTTCATGATCATAAATGGTTCATGAAACTTGAGTAACACAGATATGGTTGTTTGAGTAGAGAAGAACGAGATGTGACTATTGTCGGTCCTGAGGATGGCACCGATGAAGGAACAAGGATCGAAGAAGTAGTTGATCTGTCTTTATGTAAGACCTGTCTCATTTTAAACAAAATTATGATATTAAACTACGCATTTTATTGAAAATGCGACTTTACAAAAATTTGCAAAGTTAACATTCATACAAGATTTAAACATTCAAAATGCAGTATTAAGTGTTTACAAGATTCACATTAACTAAAACAAAATAGATCATTGCGGAACCTTTGTTCGGACATGCGTTAGGTTCTTGTTCATTGCTTGATCATCATCCGAGTGCATACTACGATCACCTAAATTCAAAACCAACATAAAAGTTAGTTTTGATAACTTGAAAACATGTTAAAACAAGTCCCATGAGTTTAACAAACAAAATTTTAACAATTCGCAGCAATTTGAGCCCTCACGGGCCGCGAGGGATTACTCGTCTTTTTGTCGCGCGCCGCGACCTATGTCGCATGACGCGAAGGTGTTAACAGGTTGGTGTCGCGCGATGCAACACCTTGTTTTCGACAGAAGGTTGTTTCATGATTGCTGCATTTGCCCAGCTCCAATTTCTACTATTTATCAAACTTAAAACTTACATAACTTTTGATTTACAAACCCATTTTGCATGATTCTTTTTCCTATACGTCCGTAATTTAATGACGGACTCGTTTAGCATCATCGTTCGCATTAAGGCCTGGCTTATAAGCAAATAGTCTATAAATCCTATTTTCTATTATTCGACCCGTTTAATTTCTAAGTTAGCTACACATTTGCTAACAATGCTTGTTCCTAAACATTTTTACCCATTCCCGGGCTTGTAAATCAATAGCGTTACGCTCCCATATCACGGTTTGCACTCGCAAATATGTCATACTTGATTTCAATGAATCATGCAAGTACTTTTAATTAAATTCAACAAAATCATTTTTCTAAACTTTTGTCCCGTATTCAAGGGCTCTTTTACATCAGATTTTGTGTGTCTGTTTCTCGGCTTACGCATTCATATTACTCATTCATTGCGTGACATTCGAGTCACTTCTAACATTACTGTTCTAAAACATAGTTTTCGACCCGTTTGATTGTCGAGTGAAGAGTATCACTTCCATGACAAACCAAATTTATTCTACCATTATTTTGACCTGTTTTTGTTTGTCTAGTAAACTTCATCACTTCAATGACATATCAAATTCACATTTAACGCTAATTCAAAATCAACAAAGCTACAATAAATGTTTAAACATAATCTAACGAAACCATAGTTATGTACCTTTAGAGCTTTCCTTTCAAGCGCGTGTCCGCTCCGGCTTGTCCGATTGAAGACTCGGTTCCTTTTCCTATAGAGTTCGATCAACGACTTGTTTAGAACTCTAATCATGTCATATAACGCTTAATTCACCACATCATTCAAATATGTGTTTTGTTCAGAATTTCAACATTTAGCTTTCTTTTAGGCATTTCAACAATCACCTAAAGGGCATAATTTAACTAAATCAACAATCAAGTTTCATGACTAGTTATTTAGCCAATTTTAAACATCTTTCACAAGTTCATATGTCTAGTTTTCACATCAACATTCTGGATTTACTTCATAGAGCTCAAATAACACTAGTTTGATAATCATAATTCTAGTGTTCATCATATTTCTACAAAACCCATTTAACACATGAATGTATGGTTATGAATTTCATAATTTGAACACCAATTGAACAAGCTATTGACTAGGGTTTACTCCTAGACATGATCTCATTCCTAATTTCATCCAATTATCAATCATGCAAGCTAAATTTTTGATTTCATATGTTCATCAAGAATTCAAGATGGAACCAAATAATGAAATTCGACATACCCTATGATCCCCTCACTTGGGTGATCACTAGATTCAACTTGGTTTTTTATTTGAACTTGATTTGCCCTTTCAATTTGGTGAAATTATGTTGATTAGGGTTTGAGCTCAAGAACCCCTTGTGCTCCTGTGGAAAATTTCGACCAGAACACACACTGAAGTGTGTGTTTTGGTGTTTGGTTTTAATTAAATAAAACCATTTTCAATTTTGTCAAGTTTAGTCCCCTCATTTGTTCAACTTTTCATAAAGAGTATTTTAACCAGGTTTTTCTTATTATTTCAAGAATTATGTTTAACTAGGTTATTTATTCCTAGTTATTCTATCTTGACCATAACCGACATTTAGTTACAATATAAAATCTATATTTTCGGGGTGTTACAAGTCCACCTCCTTTAAAAGGGTTTCGTACTCGAAACCGGAATACGTACCGAATAATAAAGGGTAGAGACGTCTCATCTCCTCTTCGGACTCCCACGTAGTATCCGAACCTTTTCTATGCTCCCATTTGACCTTTACTTGGTCAATCTCCTTGTTTCGTAAGCTCTTAACCTTTCTATCTATAATTTCAATCGGCTTCGCCGCATAATTAAGACTGTTATCCACTTTGATGTTGTCGTAGTGGATATAAGTCGTTTCTTCGGCTAGACATTCTCAGAGATGTGATACATGGAATGTGCTATGGATTCCGCTCAATTCCTCCGATAGTTCAAGGCAGTATGCTACCTTACCAACCCACTCGATGATTTTAAACTGCCCAATAAACCTCGGGCTTAACTTTCCTCTTTTTCTGAACGGGATAATCCCCTTCCATGGAGATACTTTAAGCATAACCTTGTCGCCAACCTGAAACTCGATCGGTCTTCGTTTTTGTCAGCATACGACTTCTGTCTATCTTGAGCTGCTTTCAAATGAGCCCGAACCATATCAATCTGCTCATTAGTGGTGTTGGTGCATCTACTGTCTGTTAACTTCGTCTTAATTGAGTCTTATGTCTAGATAGGATAAACGAGCACACAACAGGGTTAGAATTTAGGGTTTTATATGTTAAAGTGAGTTATTTCACTTGAAAGTGACAAAGTCCAGTTCAAGCGAAATCAGCAATATGTTATTTCGCTTGAAATGAACATGTCATGTTCAAGCGAAATCTCCACATTATATATAGGTGTGTGCTAGTGTTCATTTGAAGCGGAATCTGGTCATTGTCTCTGAGCCGAGGTGCTGTCCGTTTGTCATTTGAACGTGTAAAAGCTCAGGATAGATCAATAAAAAGATAATTAGAAAGGAACAAGCTGTGTTGACATCTTTTACATTGATTCCGCCTTTGTACTTGATGATGAACTACTCATACTGACTATTTAGGGTCACCGATCGATCCAACAAGTGGTATCAGAGCTCAGGACGAGGAGTTCATACCATAGCAGCTTGAAATCATCAGATTCTCTCACTTCTACTTATTTTTTTCTGATTTGAACATAATTTTACGGTTGAAATGGCCTGATTTTGACATATATCAAGCGAAACATACTTTTAACTAATCCTTGAAAGTATTGGACCTAAATTCGAACTAAATCTGATAAAAACTTGTTATTTCGCTCGAAAAACTGTTCGAAAATGCTGACATCATCTTATTCCGCTTGAAATAAACAAGTGATTTCGCTTGTTTCTGTTATTTCGCTTGAAAGTACTTGTCTGATTTCGCTTGAAATCAGATTTTGATTGAAGATTCAAGCGAAATAAGTGATTTCGCTTGAGAAGTATTCCGCTTGAAAGCTATTTCGCTTGAAATTGCTGTTTTTCAAAATCAAAAATTTTCTAAGTGTTTGTTGATTGTTTCAGGTACTTGAAAGATGGATGATTACACGAATCCATTCTGTGATATCTTTGCCTTTGTTGGAAATGGTGGAGATGATTCTTCAAACGACACATCAAACAACACGAATGAAATGCTCCGAGTGCGAGGAAGACTCTTTCGGATACATTAAGTGTTGAGAGTGCGTATGGGACGTACAACAAACCTCCAAAACTGTTGGCTATTGAAGATTACAATAGGTGGGCTACAAGATTTGACGAATGGCTTCAAGCTCTTGCATATCAAAGCTGGAAAAGTTTAAAGAATGGTTACATTAGAGGAGAACGGTTTGGTGAAAGTTTGACAGATCCTGATGATATTGAAAGATATATTGCTGAACAAAAGTGCATCGCGTTGATTCATCAGTCTGTGAGAGATGATATAATTTCGTTGATAGAATATGAAAATTCAAAAGATCTTTGGGAGAAACTAAGAGTAAAATGTGTAGGTAATGATGAGATAGTCAAAAACAAAAAGAAACTGTTAAGAAAAGAGTTTGATTTATTTGGTTGTTTAAAGAACGAGTCTGTTTCCAAGATGATTGAGAGATTTGGACATCTGAAGTTGGAGCTGGCAAGACATAAAATTGTATATACTCAAGAAGAGTTGGTTGATAAATTGTTCGACTCGCTGTCGAATGAACAAGACTGGCAGTACTTTGCATTAATGCTGAAGAATACAATTAAGGCTGAAGATTTAACAGTGGAACAGCTTATCGAAAGACTGGAGAGTCACGAGTTGGAGATCAAGAAATCTAGCAAAGTCAATAACACATCTTATCAGCAAAATGTGGAGTTGTACTACAGAGGAAATCTACCAAAGAATGGTTCTCCAAGAACAGCATTTTCTGCAGAGAGTTCAAAATTTGTGAATCAAGAAACTCCTCACAGTGGTTTTCATAGTGGATCTTCTTTAACAAATTCAAAGCAATCTGCATCAAAGAATCTGTTTCAATGCAACATTGCTGTGGATCTGAAGAACGCTCAAAATTTCAGTGAAGAATCAGCAAAACAACAGATGGTTTTCTTAGCATCGGTGTTAGAATCGTATGAGAGCCTCGTGGCAGGCAAGATTGGAAACACTAACCTGACGATGGAGGACTATGATCAAATAGATCCCGAAGAGATGGAACTAATCGATATCAGGTGGTGTATGGCCAGTGCAGTCCGAAGAGCCCAAAGATTCATGGAGATTACGGGCAGACATTCAATTGGCGGACCGTCTACAAAACTTGGCTTTGACAAATCAAAAGTCACGTGTTTCAGGTGTAAACAAAAAGGACATTTTAAACGTGAATGTCGTAACGCTCCTGCTGATGATACTGCAAATCCATTCTGCGAGGATTACTACAAAAGAGCGATTTATCATCAGAATAAATCAGAACCGCCCAGAATGAAGCAGCTTGAGGATACCCCCAAAGAAAAATCAAGAGCTCTTGCTGTTATTCATGATGATGAAGGTTTTGATTGGAGTGAACTGCTACCAAAGGAAGATGCAGCAGGATATGCTTTCGCAGTAGAAAAGATTACTCCTGTCAAAGACACCAGAACTGAAGAACAAAAATACCTCGCAAGAAAGCAGAAAGCAGAATTCAAAATGATTAGATTATCTAAGGTGTTAAACGAAGCCAAGAGAGCAAAGAGATGGGATGCTGATAGAGAATGTTACATTGATCCTCAAGGAAACATTGCTATTGATACGAAAACTCTTAGTATAGAAGCTTTCATTGAGGAATACAAAGCAGAAGAAGATGCCAGACAGAGAGAATGGTGGGGAGGAGGAGAAGCCGTTGAGAAAGAAAAAGAAAAAGAGATAGCAAAAGAATTGGAGCCAAAGAAGATTAATGATGGGATTATTGATACTTCACAAGAATTTACCACTGAAAACTTGGGAAAGATGGCTGACAAAGTGCTTGCTGCAAAGGAACTTGAGGTAGACTCTAAGTCTGAAACTAAGTCTAAAAGCAAGGTCAGTCCAAATGTTTCAATAAGTGAGACAGGTAAGAAAGTCAAAGGTGATCGTGAATGCAAAAGTTGCATGAAAAACTGCAAGTTTTGTAGTACACTCACTTACCTTAGTGATACAAAGGTTACAGAACTGACAACAAGAGTCAGAAAGATTGAAGATCAGATTCTAGATTGTGATAAAATGCTAAAAGCTTCAAATGATCGAGCTAACAAGTTAACTGAAAGAATTAAAAATGATAAAATTGAAGTAGAAAGAATTAAGAAAGAAAATGAAAAATTGGTTCTTGAAAATCGTAAAATTTCAGAAAATTTTGACAAACTAAAACGATCGGTAAAAGATTCTGATGAAAGAAACGGTAAAACCAATAAAGAAAATGAGCATTTAACTGTGGTTCTTAGACACAAAGAAGAGCAAATCAACCAACAATTGGATGAAATTGCTAAATTGAAGCTTCAATTTGAAGAAGCTAAGATTGAGAATGAGCGTATCAATCTGAAATTAACCAGTTACAACTCCGCAAGCTTTGTTTTACAACACATTGTTCCTAAACCCATTGGGAAAAACAAAGCAGGCGAAGATGTTTACTCAGATGGAACTGGGGTTGAGTTTCATCAGGTTCCACCACCAGTTTTAAACAATTATTCAAAGAAAAAGTCCGGGTTGGTTAATGATGAAGATGAAACAAATGAAATAAAACTTCCAGAGTCAATTGATGTTACATTTTCTTCATCATCATCTGATGATAGTGTTCAAACTGATATTGTTAAAAGCATGGCTGAAAGTGTTTTGAAGTCTGAAAGTGATTCAGCTGATGATGATGAGTGTTTTCTGGACAAATACATTTCGAAGTCAAAATCCAAAAACAACTTAAATGAAGAACCTACTCTTGTCATGTACAAGATGTCGGGATCGGATAAGTTGTATTCGGATTCTGAGTTTCCTCTGGAGAATGTTAATGTTGCTAAATTGAAATGTGTATTCAAACTGATTGAGATTGATTTGTCTAAAGTAGAAGGTTTAAATCAGACGAAGAGGCAAATGAATTTTGAAAAAGATAAAGTTTACTACAAGAAACCTGTTGTTCCACCGCGTTTTTATAACAACAATCGAAACAGATGGTCGGGTGGTTATCAGGGTGGTAAGAATTATCAGAAAAAGAATGTTCAAAACAAAATGTTTGCTGAAAAGAAGGTGTTTGTTTCGAGTTCAAGTTCACTTTCTGATGAAGAATCTAAGATTTTTTCAAAAACAAATGAAGAATTCTTTGAGAAGAAGGTCTCACAGCCTCAGTCTGAAGGCACAAGTCGGTTTGTTGACACCCGAACATGCTTTAGATGCAATAAAGTTGGACATATTGCACGAAAGTGTACCAACTTGAAGCCTAAGACTGAAGTTGTTGAGATCTAGAAAAAGAAAGATGATGTGAAGGGAAAAGCTCCATTGGTTGTTGAGAAAAAGGTTTTGAAAAATGACAACACCAAAGTAAAAACTGAACCTGTTAAGAATTCAGAAACTAAAAATGACAAATTTTACAAATGGGTTGCTTCGTCTCAACAAACATGGAAGCCAAAAACTGTTGACAAGAAAGAAAGTTCATCTAAACCAAAGGTTTTTGAGAAGGAAAAACAATCGTCTTCTACCACTCCGGTAAAGATGGATGTTCCTTTGGATTATTATGAACAATTGGAGAAACAATCTTCTACTCCACCAGAGAAGAAGAATGTTCAAAAGAAAGTTCAACCAACCGGTCAACCTAAGAAAGATGAGTTTGTCTTATACAAAAAGGTTGAGGTTGGATCTAAAGAGAGCTTAAAGATGAATGACAAAAACTTTCCGCCACTTTACATTGCAAAAACTCACCTTAATGTCAAGTTACCTGAGTCCAAAGAGGCTTGGGTAGCATCAACTTCTCACTAAGTGTTTGTTAAATGTGCAGGAGCTTCCAAGATCCCTTTCACGATGGATTATGGATAGTGGAGCTTCTCGGCACATAACGGGGAAGATGACCCTACTGTATGATGTTAGAGGATTTAATGGAGGTTATGTGGGATTCGTAGGTAATCAAGGTGGTAGAATAGTTGGAGAAGGAACGTTATCCAATGGGATTGTTACGTTTGAAAGAGTTAACTACATCGCCGAGCTTGAAAACAATCTTCTGAGCATATCTCAGATCTGTGATAGGATGTATACAACGCACTTTACAGACAAAGAATGTTTGATCTTAGAACCAGGATTTGTTGTTCCTGAAGAGTGGATTATCATGAGGGCACCCAGAGTGAATGATCTGTACGTGTTGGACATGAGTGTAGCTACTACAACCACGGGTCAGGCTAACTGTTTTGTGTCCAGAGCAACTGAGAAGGAATCGCAATTGTGGCACCGGAAAATGGGACATATACATCTTAGAAAAATGAATCATTTGGTGCACAATGATTTGGTTACAGGTGTTTATGTGAAAGGATTTCATCTGGAAGGGGAGTGCATTAGCCGCATCAAAGGCAAGCAGAAAAAGAAATCACATCCTCAAAAGAAAGTCAATTCAGTTTCGAGACTGTTAGAGAGACTTCATATGGATCTTTTTGGTCCTGTTAATGTCAAAAGCATAACTGGAGATCTCTACTGTCTAGTAGTAACTGATGATTATTCCAGATTTTCGTGGGTATCATTCTTGAAGATGAGATGAGACATTTGATAGTTTGATGGCATTGTTCAGAAAAATTAAAAACTTGTACCAAAGGCGTATCAAAAGAATCAGAAGTGATAATGGTACTGAGTTTAAGAACAACAAAATGGAAGAGTATTGTGATGAGAGAGGTATATTGCATGAATTTAGTGCTCCTTACACTCCGCAACAGAATAGAGTAGCTGAAAGAAAGAACAGGACGCTAATTGAAACGGCTAGGACGATGCTTGTTGATTCCAAACTACCTGTAAACTTTTGGGTATAAGTTGTATCCGCCGGATGCTATACGCTCAACCGGGTTCTCACTGTAAAGAAATTCAACAAGACATGTTTTGAGCTGATCAATAACCGCAAACCGAACCTGAAATATTTAGAACCGTTTGGGTCACCCTGCACTGTTCTAGAGCCTTTTGGAAAATTTGGTGCAAAGATCATTGAAGGTATTTTTTTGGGATACTCAAGTCATAAATGAGTCTTTGTTCCAAGCATGAAGCGGATTATTGAAGCACACAATGTTGAATGCCAAGGTCACACAATGCCACCGCAGAATCCTGGCGATTCATGGCGTTTTCATTATGACACTTTATGGGATTAGTTTGACATGGAAGAAGAAAAGGAAGAAGAAGAAGAAGAAAAAGAAAAAGAAGAAGAAGAAGACTTCTTTGATGAGTTGGATATTCTAAGAGAGTATGAAGAATCGCAGGAAAGGTTCCCAGTTGAGTATTCAAGACGACCTCAACAAACTTCTAATGATGACGAAGCAGGTCCAAGCAATGCTGGAGAACATGATGATATCCAACAAAATGAAGTTGCTCATGATAATCAGACGGCACAGAATGATAATCAAGAATCTGAGAACAGACCAGTATTTGATCGTGGTGATTCAGATTCTGAGGGGGAGCAAATTCAGATTTCAAGTCAAACAAACCCAGTCAGTGAACAAGGTGCAAATCAGAATGTTACTAATCTGGAAGGCGAGGTAGATGTTCCAGGCGAGGTGATACCGAGAACTCTTTCATACCATCCAGAAGAGTTGATCATTGGAGAATTACAATCAGGCGTTCAGAATAGACGTCAAATTGAACAAGGCCTTACATGTTTTTATTCTACAGTAGCACCTTTACAAACTGAGTTTTCACTAAGTTGTTTTATTTCGCAGATCGAACCGCGAACATATAAAGAGGCACTAACTGAAGATTCTTGGGTTAATGCAATGCAAGAAGAGTTGAGTCAGTTTAAGAAGTTAGGCGTGTGGAAGTTAGTAGACTTGCCTGATGGTCAGAGGAAGATAAACACCAAGTGGGTGTTCAAGTGCAAGAGGGATGATCGTGGGGTTGTTGTTCGTAACAAAGCTCGACTCGTTGTCCTGGGTTTCAGTCAGCAGGAGGGTATAGATTTCACCGAAGTGTATGCTCCAGTGGCTCGACTAGAAGCAATCAGAATCTTCCTGGCATTTGCATCGTGGAAAAATTTCAAAGTATATCAGCTAGATGTAAAATCGGTGTTTCCCTACGGGAAGGTAAAAGAGGAGGTATATGTCGGACAGCCACCGGGCTTCACCGATCCAATCCACAAAGACAAGGTCTACTTGCTAGACAAAGCATTGTATGGTTTACACCAGGCCCCGAGAGCTTGGTACGAGACATTGTCTCAACACCTGCTAGCCAACAGTTTCATTCGTGGAAAAGTGGATGCCACTCCCTTCAACAAAGAGGTCGATGGACATCTTCTGATTGTTCAGATATACGTGGACGACATCATATTTGGGTCTACAAATGAGAATCTGTGCAAAGATGTTGAACGAGTTATGAAGCAGAAATTTGAAATGTCATCGATGGGTGAGATGAAGTTATTTTTAGGTCTTCAGGTTGATCAACTGCCTAAGGGAATTTTCATACATCAAACGAAGTATGTTCATGATATCTTGGAGAAATTCGGGATGTCAGGTTCTACTCCAGCTTCCACCCCATTAGCGACAAACCATGGGATAAACCCTGATCTCACCGGAGAGAATGTAGATGAAACGTTGTATCGTTCTATGATCGGATCGCTAATGTATTTGACTGCTTCAAGGCCAGATATCATGTACCCAACTGCCTCGCAGCAAGATTTCAATCTAACCCGAGAGCTTCGCATATGGTGATTGTGAAAAGGATATTACGCTACCTGAAAGGAACTCCATCATTGGGGTTGTGGTATCCAAAAGAAGGCGATTTCATGCTCGAAGGGTATTCCGATTCCGATTTCGGATGCTGCAAAGTTAATGCAAAATCAACAACAGCGGGATGCCAATTTTTCGGACCACGCTTGGTCACCTGACAATGTAAGAAGCAGACCTCTGTGGCTTTATCCACATATGAAGCGGAGTATGTATCTGTTAGCAGTTGCTGCTCTCAGATCTTGTGGATCCAGCAACAGATGCGCGACTACAGTTTGCAATTTCTTAACACCCCTATCTTTGTTGATAATGAGGCTGCGATAAACATTACTAAAAATCCAGTTCATCACGCTAAAACAAAACACATTGAAATTCGACATCACTTCATTCGAGATTGTTTCGAGAAGAAGTTGATACGAATTGAGAAAATCCACACTGACGAGCAAAAAGCTGATTTACATACCAAAGCATTTGATAAAAATCGTTTTCAATATTTGCTAAAACTGAACGGTATGAAGCTTTTATCGGTGTTGGAAGAGATTCTTGGCGTTGATGAAGGAGACATTGTAGATGATGATGTTGAGAAGCAATCTGCAATGGTTTGTCGATTTTTTACTTGTTTTGGTATTTAGGGGGAAAGTATAGGGTAATATTTTCAGAAAATACAAAAACAGTAAAAAATTTCAAAAATCCCAAAACAATAGAAAATCAGAAAAAAACTTGTGTAAAAAGGGAAAATGATAGTACATCGGCTTGACAGTTACGGTATGCTAAAGAATTGGAAAGTTTAAATGCGTTAAACAGTCTCGCTGATGATATGCCAATAGGTTTTTGCCATTTAGTAGGTTTGTTCGGGATATAAACATAAAATCCTTACTTGCTTATTTCGTGGGGAACACTACTTGGATATATAGGTAACCCCTGAAATCTTGTTTGAAGGATCCCTCTTTCTGAGATACTAGGTCTTTATACTCAGTGATATCTGGGGTATTATCCTGGGACTTCTGATAATGCGGAAGCAATGGCCTAGTCCCCGGAGAATACTTTAATGCTTGCTTGAAACATAGCACCCCCCTGAGCATAAAATGATGAGACAATAAAATTGCTAATCAATGCTGTTGTAAAAAAGATCCTCTAAAGGGGACACACCTAAAGTCGAACCGTCATCTCTCTGCTGAACGGAAGTTCTGACCTGAGCTCTCACGGTTTCGCAATTTAACCCCTTACAGATATCATCTGTGGTATACTCACCTGTAAGACTGAATATTGGGATTTGGATACGGGAGTATATTCAAGAGGTGGGACACATGAATGAGTTTAAGTCTTTAAAACACTAAATCCGTATCCTGTACAGAATGAAAATTGTGTGAGAATTTAAGTGGACCAGTATATCGACAATCTAAGTGTATTATTTAATTCTGAGTATGTAATTAAAGCTTAACGGTACTTGTGACTTGTCAAATAGCTGATATGATTCCCTAACACGCTCACAAAAAAAATTTGTTTGTATATAGTTTACTTTTACTGCATTTTAGTTCTGTATTTCATTTCTAGTTTAGAAACTTTATTAAAAAATCCAAAAAGATTTTTCATTTCTGCTTTATTTTCCGACAAACCAAAGTGGAGAGTTGATCTTCATATTCGATTTGAATCAGATGCAGGAAGTTTCTGGGCTGGAGTATGAGTTTGGAGCTAATCATGTTAAAACTTGAGAAATTGAAAAGTCAAAACAAGTTCATTAATTTGAAACTTGTAAATTTCAGAAAATTGTTTGAACTTATTTGTATAAAATGTCAGTGTGAATTATCTCAGATCAACCAAGGTCATTAAGTTGGACTTGGTAGATAAATTGAGTAATCAGGGTCATTAATTTGGAACTGAATACTTAAGTGGATTTCTAATTCTGACAAGATAATCAAATTGAAGGTGAATGGTAAGTTTAGATTGAAACTGTTATTTTCATATATCTTATATTTAGGTAGAGTTTGTGCGGGAAAAAGGAGTCAAGTTCCCCATGGTAAAAGAAGTGTCAAAGTTTGAACCAGAATTAGAGCCCTAGCTTATTGAGAGGGGGAGTTAAAATTCTGGATCAGCATTGAAAGGGGAGTTTGAAGATAAAGATTGAAGGAAGCTTTTACAATGTCAAGAAAATTTGGATAGAGACAAAGACTAAAGACTCGACGCCGAAGACTTCGTCAACATCCAAGGGGGAGTCTGTTGGTGCATCTACTGTCTGTTAACTTCGTCTTAATTGAGTCTTATGTCTAGATAGGATAAACGAGCAAACAACAGGGTTAGAATTTAGGGTTTTATATGTTAAAGTGAGTTATTTCGCTTGAAAGTGACAAAGTCCAGTTCAAGCAAAATCAACAATATGTTATTTCGCTTGAAATGAACATGTCATGTTCAAGCGAAATCTCCACATTATATATAGGTGTGTACTACTGTTCATTTGAAGCGGAATCTGGTCATTGTCTCTGAGCCGAGGTGCTGTCCGTTTGTCATTTGAACGTGTAAAAGCTCAGGATTGATCAATAAAAAGATAATTAGAAAGGAACAAGATGTGTTGACATCTTTTACATTGATTCCGCCTTTGTACTTGATGATGATCTACTCATACTGACTATTTAGGGTCACCGATCGATCCAACAAGTGGCTCAAACTATATCTTTATGGGTGAGTTCACGTGGACCCACCTCACTCCAACACACCGGGGTTCGGCACTTTCTACCGTAGAGCATCTCGTACGAAGCCATACCAATACTAGTGTGGTAGCTGTTGTTATATGAGAATTCTACCAACGGTAGATAAACATCCCAACTACCTCCGAAATCGATGATACATGCCCGTAGCATGACTTCCAACATATGTATTGTTCTTTGGCTCTGTCCATCCGTTTGAGGTTTGTACGCGGTGCTAATAAACAATTCCGTCCCCATTTGCTCTTGGAAATCACACCAAAAGTTTGAAGTGAACCGGGTATCCCTGTCAGACACGATGGATATCGGTACCCCGTGACGTGCCACTATCTCATTAGTATACACCTCCGACATCTTTTCTGACGTATAAGTCTCACGTATCGGAATAAAATGAGCACTCTTTGTCAGTCTATCTATAACCACCCATATAGCATCAAACCCGCGGTTTGTCTTTGGTAGTTTGGTCAATAGATCCATTGTGATATGTTCCCATTTCCAAACCAGAATATCCAACGGTTTAAGTTTACCGTATGGCTTTTGGTGCTCAGCTTTGACTTGTAGACATGTCAAGCATTTCTCCACGTACTTTACTACGTCTCTTTTCATTCCGGGCCACCAATAATTTTGCTTCAACTCGTTATACATCTTGGTTGCCCCCAGATGAATAGAATAACAGGATTTGTGAGCTTCGTCAAAAAGAACTTTTTAACTCCACACGAATTAGGAACCCACGTCCTTCCGAAGCGAGTTTTCAACCCGTTGTTATCATCTACTAAATCTTTCAGTTAGCCAACTATTCGTTCCTTCTTCCAGTTCTCCGTTTTAACTGCTTCCACTTGTGCTTCTCGGATTCGTTCAAGTAAACCCGATGTCACAATGAGCTACATCAATCGCACCCGTATAGGATCATAATTTACCTTTCAGCTCAACGCATCCGCTACTACATTGGCTTTCCCAGGATGGTAATGTATTTCACAGTCATAATCTTTCACTATTTCCAACCATCGTCTCTGCCTCATGTTCAATTCCTTCTTATCGAATAAATATTTCAGACTCTTGTGGTCGGTAAATATAGTGCACTTCACCCCATACAAATAGTGCCTCCTTATCTTTAAAGCAAATACCACTACCACCAATTCAAGATCGTGCGTAGGGTATTTCTTTTCGTGAATCTTCAGCTGCCTCGAGGCATAGGCTATAACCTTCCCTCGTTGCATTAAAATGCACCCAAGTCCCGAATGTGACGCATCAGAGTAAACCACCATATCATCGACTCCGTCCGGCAACGTTAATACCGGAGCGTGGGTCAACTTTTCTTTGAGCGTTTGGAATGATTTTTCTTGTTCAAAACCCCATACAAACCTTTCTTCCTTACGAGTTAACTTGGTTAACGGCAAGGCGACCTTGGAGAAATCTTGTATGAATCTCCTATAATATCCCGCAAGCCCTGATAAGCTTCTTATTTCCGAAGGATTCTTTGAAGGGTTCCATTTCGACACGGCTTCTATTTTCGACAGATCCACCAATGCTCCGTCGGCATTAATGATGTGCCTGAGGAATTGCACCTCTCGTAACCAGAAAGCGCATTTCGAGAACTTTGCATAAAGATTTTCTCATCTAAGTGTATCTAATACTTCGCGTAGATGACGCGCGTGAACAACTTCATTTTTTCGAATACACCAAGATGTCGTCAACGAACACTATTACCGACTTATCTAGCATAGGTTTGCAAACCCGATTCATGAGATCCATGAAAGTCGCGGATGCGTTTGTCAACCCGAAGGACATCACGAGGAACTCGTAATGCCCGTACTGTGTACTAAAGGTCGTCTTCGGTACATCTTCTTCTTTGACCTTTAACTGATGATACCCCGATCTAAGGTCAATTTTGGAAAACCAACTCGTGCCTTGTAGTTGGTCAAATAAATCATCAATTCTTGGGAGCGGGTATCGATTGTTCATCGTGAGTTTGTTTAACTTCCAGTAATCGATACACATTCGCATGCTCCCGTCCTTCTTCTTCCCGAACAATACCGGTGCGCCCCATGGAGACACACTCGGCCTTATGAACCCCTTGTCAAGCAAGTGTTGAATCTGAGACATCAGCTCTTGTAGCTCCGATGGCGCGAGCCGATACGACGCCTTAGCTACGGGTTTTACACCCGGAACCAATTCGATTCCGAATTCTACTTCTCGTTCTGGCGGTATTCCTTGTAAGTCATCCGGAAACACGTCTTCATATCACGTACCACCGGTACGTCTTCAATCTTTGGCGACTCTTTCTCCGGTTCGCATGCATATATCATAAATGCTTTACATCCAAGCCTTATAAGCTTATGAGCTTCCAACATTGTACACACCACGGGATTACCCCTTTTTTCGCCATAAATAGTAACGTGCCTTCCACTCGGAGATGTTAGTTTTATCTCCTTACAGAAGCACACGACCCTCGCGTGATGTCGGGATAACCAATCCATCCCGACAACCACTTGGAACTCTCCCATCGACATTGGGATCAAGTCTATTGAGTACTCTTCGTCATCGATACTCAACTTGCAGTTTTGGCATACGTCACACACTAAAAAGCTTTTGTTATCACCTATCTCGACTTCTAAGGGCATAGATAATTTTGTTAATAAGAATGAAGGATGTCGAATAAATCCATGTGAAATAAAGGATTTATTCGCACCCATATCAAACAATACACGTGCGGGAATCGAGTTTACAGCAAATATACCTGAGACCACATCGGGTTCTGTCTTCGCTTCAGCTGCGGTTAGGAGGAAAGATCTGGCCCTTGCTTTCTGTGCCTCTGTCTGTGTATCATTCCCATCCTTTTTCCCGACCAACTCCGGGCATTCAAATTTCTTGTGGCCCGATTGGTAGCATTTGTAACAGACCGAGACTTTTCCTGAGCACAATGAAGCCGTGTGCCCAGTCTTCCCACATATAGGGCATGGTTTATCTTTGAAGCGACACTCGCCTTTATGACCCTTCCCGCAGATTTTGCAACTTGGCAACCCGCCTTTCACATCTGATTTCTTTGCTGATTCAGTTATTCATACTTTCTTGATAGGGCTTGGATTAACATCATGCGCCCTTCTTTTACCCCGCTCAACTTGCTTTTTCAGCTCAATCTCTCGTTCCCAAGCAGTGTTTATGATCTCGGTGAGAGTCTCGTACTTTGAGGGAGTCATGAACTCCCGATATTCAACACTCAGCATATTGTAATAGTAGTATATCTTTTGTTCTTCATTTGTCACTAGTTCGTCACAGAACCTTCACTTATCAAGAAAATACCCGTGATTTTGTCTATCGATTCACCCCTTTGCCTCATTTGGATGAACTCTTCCTTGATTCTGTTAATAACCGCCTTGGGACTGTGATGTTTAAGGAATGGTGCCTTAAACTCATCCCATGTCATGATCTTAGCCGCTTCAATTCCAATCTCTTTTCTCTTATTATCCCACCAATCTTTAGCTTAACCTATTAACTGACCTGTACCGTAAGCTACAAAGTCACTTGCATCACAGTGGGTCCTTTCAAACACTCCTTCCATGTCACTTAGCCATCGTTGACATATTATCGGATCGACCTCCCCATTGTAGATTGGAGGTTTGCAAGCCATGAACTTATTATACGAGCATGCCTTCCGCTCCCCCGACTTTTCTTTTGCTTGGTTGGCATTATCCTCCAACCTTTTGATCCGTTCTTCTACTACTATAAGAACCGTGTTTTGGATCTTGTCTATAAACCCAGATAGACTATTCTCTATTGCTTTTCCATCATCTTCGGCAATTACTTCCCTCATATGTTCGGTGACTATCGGCACTGTGTCATCGTTACCTCCATCGGCCATCTTGAATCTGAAATGTTTATATTAATTGTTAAACATTTCATTCTATATCATATGCATCTTTCGCTTAGGTTTAGCCAAGTTTACAACTTGCATAAACCGTTTATATTTGCTGCACTTTCCGGGTTTAAGTGTATTACACACTCTTCCCATGCACATCAAATCAAATTCCTTTCTCTAATGTTTTAATAAAATCTACTAAAATAACTAATTCTTACCGGATGTTTGATCAAGCTTTGAACCGAACACACTTTGTCAACAACTTGAAGCTCTGATTACCAACTTGTAAGACCCATCTCATTTTAAACAAAATTATAATATTAAACTACGCATTTTATATGAAAATGCGGCTTTACAAAATTTGCCAAGTTAACATTCATACAAGATTTAAACGTTCAAAATGTAGTATTTAGTGTTTACAAGATTCACATTAACTAAAACAAAATAGATCATTGTTGAAGCTTTGTTCGGACATGCGTTCGGTTCTTATTCATTGCTTGATCATCATCCGAGTGCATACTACGATCACCTAAATTCAAAACCAACATAAAAGTTAGTTTTGATAACTTGAAAATATGTTAAAACAAGTCCCATGAGTTTAAAAACAAAATTTTAACAATTTGTAGCAATTTGAGCCCTCGCGGGCCACGAGGGATTACTCGTCTTTCTGTCGCAGGCCGCGACCTATGTCGCGTGACGCGACGGTGTTAACAGGTTGGTGTCGCGTGACGCGACACCTTGTTTCCGACAGAAGGTTGTTTCTTGATTGCTGCATTTACCCAGCTCCAATTTCTACCATTTATCAAACTTAAAACTTACATAACTTTTGATTTACAAACCCGTTTTGCTTGATTCTTTTTTTCCTATGCGTCCGTAATTTAATTACGGACTCGTTTATCATCATTGTTCGCATTAAGATCTGGCTTATAAGCAAATAGTCTATAAATCCCTTTTTTCTATTATTCGACTCGTTTAATCTCTAAGTTAGCTACACATTTGCTAACAATGCTTGTTTCTAAACATTTTTACCCATTCCCGGGCTTGTAAATCATTAGCGTTTCGCTCCCATATCACAGTTTGCACTCGCAAATATGTCATACTTGATTTCAATGAATCAAGCATGTACTTTTAATCAAATTCAAAAAAATCATTTTTCTAAACTTTTGTCCCGTATTCAAGGGCTCTTTTACATCAGATTTTGTGTGTCCGTTTATCGGCTTACGCATTCATAATACTCATTCATTGCGTGACATTCGAGTCACTTCTAACATTACCGTTCTAAAACATAGTTTTTGACCCGTTTGGTTGTCGAGTGAAGACCATCACTTCTATGACAAACCAAATTTATTCTACCATTATTTTGACCTGTTTTTGTTTTCTTTACCCAAAAAAAGACCTGTTTTTGTTTGTCTATTGAACTTCATCACTTCAATGACATATCAAATTCACATTTAACGTTAATTCAAAATCAACAAAGCTACAATCAATGTTTAAACATAATGTAACAAAACCATAGTTACGTACCTTTAGAGCTTTCCTTTCAAGCGCGTGTCCGCTCCGGCTTGTCCGATTGAAGACTCGGTTCATTTGCCTATAGAGTTCAATCAACGACTCGTTTAGAACTCTAATCATGTCATATAACGCATAATTCACCACATCATTCAAATATGCGTTTTGTTTATAATTTCAACATTTAGCTTTCTTTTAGGCATTTTAACAAACACTTAAACGGCATAATTTCACTAAATCAACAATCAAGTTTCATGACTAGTTATTTAGCCAATTTTAAATATTCACATTTATGTCTTCTTGATGGCCTAGTAACCGGTTCCATATAATATATCTTAGTGAACTACAACTCAATAAAATTATAAATAATATTTTTTTCTCATTTTGTTTAGTTATTTGAACGGGGAAACATTAAGTCAACCGATAATATTCAATGTGTAAATATCAAATAGTTATTGAACTAGTGGGTGACACCGCGCTTCGCGGCGGGACGACCCGATTTTTGATCCGATATAGCAGTCGAAAGAGAAAACTTACAAAATAAATCGTGGGTAAGTACAAAAGTATGTCGACTTGTGTTTACATCGCGGCGATTTTTCACTTGTCATGCGCCTTCTTGGCGCTATGGCTTGATCCTATACAGATTAGACAACAGTAGTATGACATATATCAGTTTGTGCAATAGGCTAGTTTGAACTCATTGTTATCTGCCATAGATGTTTAGTAACATACCTACTGAACCGACATGAGGACGCTTCGTATTCAAATTAGGAAAGATCTTTTAGCTGTGCATAGTTTTCTGCTAGATGGTAATCAATTTTGCCAAAATCACCACTTCCTAATTTACTTCTGTGCGAATCACCATATGCAATTACACCGAAATTCAGTACGTCATGACACACACACTACAGTGCAAATCAGCCTAAACATACTATTCTCTTAAGCCAAACACCTTTCCATCTCCGATCTTCAACTAATCCAAGCACCACCCAGATCACTCGACCACATCCTACTTTTTATCACAATTTCATCTTACAACCAACCCAACTCCCAATTCCTATACCTCTATCAACCCAAAATTACACCTTTGTTACAGCTATCTTCGATACACAGTTCCCCACATAATAATTTCCACAAATTTTAAAAACATAGCATAATCACCTTCAATAAACAAATAAAATTTCAATTTTTCATACCTGGATTTTCCTTTTGAAACTGAAAAACAGAAAAACTATGACACTTTGTTTGTTAATCGGAATCGGAGATGGACTAAAGTATCGGAGGTCGGCCAGCGGTGAGCGACGGGTGTGGGCAACAATCGACGGCGGTGAGCAAGGGTGGTCTGCGGTGAACGATGGTGACTGTGATGTTCGGGGATGGTGGGTATACGTCAGCCGTCACCAGTGAGACATGTGACGATGGTGTATATGGTGGTCTCCGACGGTGGTAAAAGAGGTGGTGGTTGTGGGTAATCGGTAGGGGTGGTCGGTAGATTAGGAGAGAAAGAAGGTGAGGTGGCCGTCGAATACAATGGTGGTGATTGGTCGGAGATGGTGGTTAGGGGTTGTTATTCGTCGGAGAAGAAAGGGAACAGGAGAGAAGAGTTTCAAATACACCTGAATCAGGTGACCTAATCTAAACTTGCTCTGCTTGTTGTGTGCGTTTCCCAGATGATAGTGAGAGGGGAAAATTCTAGAGGCAAGAGTGGCATGAGGTAAAATGGAAAAGCTTGGTGGTCAATGTGAAAAGGCAAAAAATGCCCTGGCGTAAACCCATGTTATGGTTTGATATATATAATAATGCGTATCATCAATATAAATGTTTAACTATGTTAAATAAAAAATGGAATATAAACCCACTAGTATTAAGCCCCTGTGTTGCAGCGGTTGTTGTAAAACAGTGTTAAATAGTACCAATGCTATATCACTGTCAGCGACCACCAACACTGGAAAAACTCGTAAAAACAAATTAAATAAAAACGAAAAAATAACGCCGAGCGAAAAGAAGACGTAAAATATTTGAATCATGAACGCTCGTTGCAGAGAAATTAAACCGAAACGTAAAACAATAAAAAAAATAACTAAGTCAATCCAGGACCCGCGCGTTGGTTGAACTTATTAAAAAGAGAAAAATAGATGTGCTGCGACGGGCGAGTCAAACGGGAAAAATACACGAAATAATGTTAAACCTCACACGCACGTTGCGGTCAGTAACTCACAAAATTTAGAACGAAACGAAAAACTTGGGAAATATGATAAGTATGGTGGACCAAAATGGAAAATAAAAAAGAGTTTGAATTAAATTGCAAAAGATGAAACACTTTGGATTAAAAGTAAAATAACAAAGGGTTTAAATTGCAAAATTGAAGTTATTTATTAATCTTGGATAAAGATAAGGATAAAAACAAGTGATATCTATATATTAGTTATTAATATTAAAAGATAAAAGAAATTTATTAAATAATTATAAATAAATTTTATGAGATTGAAGGAGAGAATACCATGTGGTATTATTTGAAGCCTTTTATTATAAGTTAGATTAGATATAAGTATCATGGAAATTGTTAATTTACATAAGGCGTGTGATACATGGATGGCACACATTTAGAAAATGATCAATGTATCGATGTTAAAAATATTACGTATCAGCACCACAATTTTTATAAGTTGTTATTTACTTATTGGCTATTAAGGTTGAAGGGTATGGGGTGTGGGTTGGGTCATGATTTACCTCATAGGATCATTATTTATGCACTACTTCACTACCTCTCATTAAATCATGGTGGTTCACGTGGATTAAACCACGATAATCACGGTCTGCCCATTTGATAATTTTCAGACAAAATAAATATATAAATAAATAAAGGGATAGTGGTTTTGGTCATAACCAGGGCCGGCCAATCCGTGCCGTTGCTCGAGGCCCAAATTTTCAAAGGATCCGAAATGTTTTTATAAGCTTTTATATATATAGTAAATTATATATTTAATATATGCATTCATTTATAACACGTAAAATGCATTCATTTATAACACGTAAAAATGCTGGTAGTGGAGTGGAAAAAATCATTTTAAGATAATGTGATGGTCTTAAGTTCAAGACTTGACTCCACCACCAAGGACTTTTTATTAATTCATTTCCCCTTATCACAAATTTGGGCCCAGTTTTTATTTCGCCCGAGGCCTAAATTATGTGGAGAGTTCTCGGAGACGGCTCTGGTCATAACCACACCCTTAGGGTAATGAATTTGAATTGTGAATTAGAGGTGTATGACATGGTACTGACGTAGAGGGTCATAGTGGTTATAAGAGTCATGACCACACCCTATAGCCTAACACACAAAAAAAAAATGGATGAGCATCCTCTTATACAAGGATCTAGAGTTTATGGATGTTGATAACGCATATTTTTCTACGGACCCACAAGTGTAATTTCGTAAGTACTAGGTTCATGAATCGTAGTTGTTGAAGTTCAAATATTTTCATTAACATGTGTAAGGATCTAGAGTTTATGGATGTTGATAACGCATATTTTTCTACGGACCCACAAGTGTAATTTCGTAAGTACTAGGTTCATGAATCGTAGTTGTTGAAGTTCAAATATTTTCATTAACATGTGTAAGGATCTAGAGTTTATGGATGTTGATAACGCATATTTTTCTACGGACCCACAAGTGTAATTTCGTAAGTACTAGGTTCATGAATCGTAGTTGTTGAAGTTCAAATATTTTCATTAACATGTGTAACTAGAATATTACATCTTTCCTATTATTTTTTGAAATGTCTATAAAACATTTCTAGCTCAACTTTACACCTAATATCATAATCTTATAGAAATATGATCAAAATTAACTCCACCCACCTTCTCAGATCAAATTCCATCGTGAAAGTGCAAGTTTTACACCATTCGCAATTGTTGAACGCGTACAAGATCTCACACACACCGTTGGATCATAAAGCAACAGCCACAAATCTATTCCCTCCTCTGTTCGATAAACCTGAACATTAAATAGAAAAATGGAAAATTAATTTCGATTTTGAATTATAAAGGGGCTCCAAATGAGAGAGAGAAAGTATATGCCATATGCATCAAGATTTTGAATTGAAAAGTAGGGTTAGGATCAAATAGGAAGTATTATTTGGGTAGGAAGGGTAGGAAGGAATGAGGTTGTGACAAGTGGCAAACAAGAAAATAAATAAGGAGGGGCATTTTAGTCAACCACAAATTAATCTATTAACCCTAGATCTAAAAGAACTCAGTTCTAGAAAAAACCCAGTACGTCTTTCTCTTCACAATTCATCTCACCACCACCACCACCACCGCCGCCGCCCATGACCACTACTCCATCGCCTACCACCACCACAACTGTCACCCCACCCTCACCAGTCTGTCAGTGTCCACAAATCACAACCCCAACCCAATACCTAGATCTCTCAATCCTGAATTCAAAATGAACACAATCTCCTGCATAAAAGAGGCTAACAGATTGGCATTTATGGCGTTCGTTCTTGATGCGCCGTTCATCATCGTCGTCACCATGGCCGGAGCTGTCGAGATAGCTTGGTTCCAATCAGATGATGGATTGCGTTTTACAGAATAGTGGATTGCGTTTTAGTAAATAATGTGCAGAACCTATAGAAGAAGAAGGAACGTGAATGCTCTGATCACAGATGAATTTTTAGAATTCAATTAGTTGAATAATAACATATTGCGTTTTACTTCTAACATATTGCGTTTTACTTCCAAGCATAACTGCAATCACAAATGGATTTTTCTTTTTAGTCGTGAGTTACAAGAAGATTGCAGAGTTGCAGATAAGTTATTTATATTTATGACTGTAGAGTTTTAGATAAGTTTTCATTTGTATGAAAAAAGATTGCGTTTTACGAAAATATTTATTCATTTTTTCGTTGATGATGGTGGGCAATTTGATAGTGATGTCTTGGCAATAATTTTCATTTTGTTAGTGAAAGGCAAATGTGGGTTTTATGTGATTGAAGTATTATTTTCATTTTCATTATGTATTTCTTTATTTGACAGCAAACTTAATTTCGTTAATAAAGTGTTGCTGTATATACAAGAAACAGTTTGATTTTGATAACGATGATTGTTACACAAATTTTGTTTTATACCATACTGAAAAATAAAGCATTCTAGTCCATTGCGTTTTAGAAAGTACACTTTCTTTTGTGTTTTTAGGCTATTGCGTTTTAGATATAAGACATTTCTTTGTGTTTTCTGGCCATTGCGTTTTACAAATAAGACATTTCTTTGTGTTTTTTGTGCATTGCGTTTTAGAAAAATGTCATTTTTTAGGGTTTTTTTTTCATTGCGTTTTACGCAACTGGGTTTTTTCCATTGCGTTTTACGCAACTGGGTTTTAGAATTTTTTTTTCGAAAATATAGCAATAGTATACTCGTTTTAAAGATAAAAAAACGCTCGTTTTTTTGGTGCAATTTTTATAAAAAAATAATGTCGTATGAAAGAGTTATTAACGTTTAAAAAATGGGGGGGAATTGGAGGAGAGAGAAACTATTGCCTTGGATTGACTAGAATACCCATAAACAAACTCAGGCGCCTATTTTCTTCCCTTTAATTTCCATCATTTAATCTTAGCCCTTGATTAACTAAATGGATGATCAAGATCACTTCCTAGTCTTCTTAGCCAAATAAACTTCCTATTGTATCTCCACCCTTGAAAAGTAATTTCAATGATTAATAGAATAATAATTTTGATGTATTCCCTCCTCTGTTCGGCCACAGATCTATTTCAATGATTAATAGAGAAACTATTGCCTTGGATTGACTAGAATACCCCTAAACAAACTCAGGCGCCTATTTTCTTCCCTTTAATTTCCATCATTTAATCTTAGCCCTTGATTAACTAAATGGATGATCAATATCACTTCCTAGTCTTCTTAGCTAAATAAACTTCCTATTGTATCTCCACCCTTGAAAAGTAATTTCAATGATTAATAGAATAATAATTTCGATGTATTCCCTCCTCTGTTCGGCCACAGATCTATTTCATTTTGTTATGGTTTTGTTTTGAATTTTCATGTAATTTCGATGACTGATAGAATAATTATAGGATAACTAGGTTATCACCCGGGTAGGAAAATTTAAATTACATTAATTAAAAATTTCAACACACTGATTCATTTCTATTTTAAAATTAAAATCAAACCATACTATGAGTTAAATATGGCATCAAGAGTAACACTGACTTGGCTTGAGCGCATATTGTGTTGTAAACTTCTTTTAATATAAAAAACTTTGTACCCAAGCCCATAATATTGTAATCAAGTATAAAATTAAAAACCCAAAAATAAGAGAGCTTACTTCTACAACAAGGTTGATTTTAAGGTATACAAATCATTAATTCTATTTCTACACTAAACTACAGGTCAATGTAAACCAAAATTACAAAGAAGTAAGCCTTATACATCCACTGTCTACCCAGAACCCCTAATATTATTTTCAAATCCCACATACATCACATATTTTGATATATGCATACACACACAGCAAATAGGTAAGCATTATATGATGTATAAACAAACATACTCTTGAAATTAATCATGGGAAATCTGCAACATTTAGCTAAAAAAAGTCAATCGAAAGCCACCCTTGCTGCAAACAGAAACCACGAACCAAACAAAGGTAAATACCGTTAGGGCTCTACAAAAAAAAAAACGCGAACACATAACCAAAGAAGAATGGGCCACGAACCTATGATGCTATATTGATTTTTAGACTATTTTTTGTTTTTTTTTTTATTGTTATTATCGATCTAATGCTTGCCTAAAGATTATTTTTATACACCGCATTTGTTTACGAACTTGCTCGGCGTTCTATAGAACAATTAAAAACTAACATGAATAAACCATGAGCGTTCTATAAATGAATAACCATAGTCAACTAATTCGCGGTTCGCTCCAGTTCGGGTACGCGGTTCGCTCCGGTTCGGGTACGTGGTTCGCTAGATGCGACGAATTCGGTACGGAGAGGGTAGGTTCATTTCGGTACGATCCGGTACGGTGTACCATTGAGTCTGGTTCTGTATACACAAAATAAAACAAAAATTACTAAATTCAGCTAACCAAAATCAATTATTCATATTTACCAATCTTGAGCCAAAACCACCAGACCCAAAACGACTACCAATCATAAGAATCCCTTATGTCCACCCAACTAATTATTAAGAACCAGCTATCATACCAAACCAATGGTATTATGGGTCAAATCTGAACCCAGCCCATCCAAAAACCTGCAAACCGCATACAAACCTGTATAAAAATTTATAGAAAATTTGCATTAATTATTACCAATCATATCAGCAATACTGGTTTTTAAATCAAACCCCGCTGCCCTGATATCCCTCCTATTAGCATGATTTATCAAGGGCCCCTGATATCCCTCCTATTAACATGATTTATCAAGGGCCCTTTTTCATGTCAGTGATCATACCACACATTGTTTTATCTACAATGTCCTCTGAAATGATGACAGACACTGGGATCTCCAAGGTAATATCTCCAACTTCAAGATCTTTACTTGCTATAACTTATATCTCCAAGGTATAATGTACTCTTTTAACTTATATACTTAATGTAATTGAAATTTACAGTTCACGTACTTGAAAAGTGGAGCCAATAACCATTGAAATAATAATGATTATAAACAAATATATTATATAATCCAAGTTTAATGTTCATTTGACTTGCTATTCTAATGACAGAAAATCAATGAATCAAAGAATTGCAGATGCATGACTTTGATCAGATCCGTGATGGACAATATTCTATTGATTAATATCAATTCTACCAAATACAAAACATCAATCCCTTTATATAGACCCTCAAATCCAATCCAATCCAATCCAAACCTAACTTAATCTCCAAGCTAACCTATTTTTTACTCAATTCAACAACTAAATCAAAACAAACCTTACCTTACCAAATATTAGACAATATCAAATCAATTTAAAAAATGAACCTTACCTTACCAAAGAAAACACGAAAAGAAGCATAGCCTACCACTCAATTCACAACCCACTGGAATCTGTATCTCACAAATGAACATTCCAGCATTTATATATTTTAAAGTATGGAGTACCGAAATCCTCCAGCTCTTAAGGGATGGACCGGATGCACCTGCACACGTATATAATTATTTACTTGTATTACATAATAGCAAAGTTGTTATAATTATACATGTCCGAACCTCTACTTACATGTTATGAACGATAAATGAATAATAGGCTCACGCTAATTCAATACGGACTTTAATACGATAAACAGGGTCCCAACATTGTAAATCACAACCTTACACAGCAATACAAAAAAATTATTAAAATCGCAAGAAAAGGAAATCATCAAAATCCTGGTTTAAAAAATCGCGAGGCGCTCCGAAGCGTTTTGGTTCCAAAAGCTTTAAGCGAAGCTTCAAGCGCGAAGCGAGAGCTTCACGTAAACGAAGCGCTCAAAATAAAAAAAAAATTGTACACATCAATATGACATATTCTACTTGTTAATCAATAATAAACACAAAAACATGATTAAAAAACACACTACACACATAAAAAACCTAGTTAAAACATAAATTAAAGTCGAAACACATTTAAAACATAAACATAAAAATAGTCTTTAATCAATAATCATCATAATCAAGTACGTATTCTTCTCCATCAACATCACTGACCTGATTGGGCCTCAATTAAACCCTATTAGAGACTATTGGGCCTAGATAAAAACCCAAATCTGACCTGGTTGGGCTGAAGCGTTGCTTCAAACCAATGGCGCTTCGGGCTTAAAGCGTGCTTCAAAACGCTTCATGTGATTTGTCTCCTCAGAGCAAAAAAAGCGACATCCCTAGCGCTTCATCGCCTCACGCTTTAAGCTCGCTTAAAGCTCGCTTTTTTAAACCAAGATCAAAATTATGAACTTTAAAGGAAGAAAAATCTGTCTCACCATTGCTCAGTTCCATGAGTTATTTGCGATGATGGCCACACGGGTCAAAAGTCTACGTGGTTTCGGTCAGAGAAGGAAGGCTTTGCTATAACATCCTAAAAATTAATTAAAAAATATTTTTAAAAAATTAGCCACACGGGTCAAAAGTCTACCTGTTACGATGGTGTAAGACGGATGTTACCAAACTTATTATTTCACTGCAGAACAAAACAAATCAAACTCATTAATAACTTTGTTTATAAGACATATCCCTAAATCGGTCAACATATATTTTTATTGATAATGAAGTTCCTACATTCTGATATGCCTTCGGCCTCCTCGACCTCATCCTCTGTTCAACAATTAATCGCACAACAAATCACGATTAGTTTGAAATTACTTGGAAGAAACAACCAACACACATATACGAATACAGCTAGATATGCAGTGTATGCAATTAAATTATCACTAAATTGATGATTTTTTGCAAAACATAATCAACCACAAACCCTAGAAACCGAAAAACGCTGATAAAAAATCATAACCAAACAATCAGTTCCTCTTTCAGTTCAAGGTTTTTGTTTTTTAATTATCGTGATTGGGGTTTGGTTATTTAATATTTTATTACCCCTCCTAGAGGTTTAGGGATCAATGTCTATCCCTGGCTATCATTTTTTATTGTCCTTAGGTATAATCCAAACCTAAAAAATAAACCAATTCACACTTACATTCAATTTTATTATTGTCACATATATAACTTTTAATCAGTTTTATTTTTTCTATCAAACTACTGATCTTTAAGACAAATGCCATTGACGAAATCAACAACATATGTAACAACAACCGACAACTCTTTACAACCCGAACCACTATCTACAAAGCATACATGTAACCAACATAGGCTTTCATGGCTACCAAAGCTACACCTGCCAGCACCCTTGATCTTACATCGCAAACCTGGAAATTAACCATTTACACGCAAAAGAAAGTTACAAGTAAAAGATTGAAAATATGTCACATACCACGGAATAGAACATTGTCCTTTTACTTACATACTGTATATTGACGAAAAGGCGTTGATACCTGGCCGTGCACCTCGGTTCCCTCCAAATGCTCCACCTGACAGATATTGTAACAACGCTTCATGTCAATAACTAAAATATCTCAAAAAAAAAATCTATGCAATAGTGAGTCAAAAAATGGAAACCGCATATAAAATTTAACCACTGTTGCACTTTTTCAAGTGTCCAAGATCAAGTATTGAATTTCAAAGCCCAATTCAAGTGCTTCAGGTTCAACCCTAGGTTCAACCTTTAGTGTTATCAACAATAATGTTGATTATGAATGAAATCTTGAATCATTTAGATTACATTTTGAGATCAATTATCAATGTAATCTGAGTTTCAGCTAACCATATAAACCCTTTTCATTGCAAAACTTTAATCACAAATAATCAAAGTTTTGGACTTTAATGAAAGAAATACAACAAAAAGCCATTATTTTTAATGAGACGTGAATATCATAAACCTAAAGTTTGATATACCCATGGCCATGATAAGCTTTGAGAGTTTTTTTTTTAATTATTTCTGGATAATTCAACATATGAAACGATCTGAAAGTCAGGCGTCTAAATTAGCACGCGGTTGGGCCCACCCTATAATCTATCAGTTCGACCTTCATTATCATGGGTTATTTCGGGTTTCTGGTCGGACCCGCACCGGGACAGATTAAAACAAATAAAGAGGATGAACCAGTTCCAACACAACCTTTTCTAACCCGAACTAATTTGATACGCATTTAAAAGCTACTCATTCTTAACCAATTCACATGTTTCAACCCTTTACATAATAAGACCATACAATTTTGCCATTCATAATCTTTAGTGAAAAGTCAATTTTGCATCAGTTTTATTATTGCGTACTCCATCAGTCCCTTGTAATTTTGTTTCTGAAAGATAGAATGTGAAGCTTGAGATAGTTAATGAATTCTAAAACTACAACTGTCAATATAAAAAAAAAACTTTTAGTTTTTAAAAGACTTAGTTTTGCTATTAAAAAAGGGGTAGCGGCGCAGCGTGTTGCCCGTTTACCACCTATCTCGATGTAAATTCATAACACGATAATTTTCGCTTGAATTTCACAATTAAACTACAAAATAGTGAGCTTTTATGCATTTTGTATTTTAACGGCACCTCAAATGAACATTTCAGTTGGGCTCAAAACCGAACCAGACTGTCCCATGCCACCCTAACAGAAAAAAGCACAATGGGCTTACTTTTTCACATACATTGTTTTCAATCCAATAGACTTCTAGAATAATGCTTGCATTGCTCCATGTGAATCGGTGAATCTGATTGTTGATACCTGTAGTTTAATTACGTTAGATGAGGGGTTAGTTTCAATCTAGGGTTTCTATCATCTCAAATTACAAAGAACCAATGTTTGCTTAATTTCAAAGATAACGTTTCGACATGTTTTTGTAAAATATTTTTGGTGTTTACATGTAAGCATCTTGGGTGGCTTTGTTCTGCTTTCTAAGCTTGCAAAGCTATAGTAGTGATTAGGAATGCTATTGTTTGAGATGGGAGAAAATTTTAACTTTTTCCTAATTCAACTTCAACCCAAATCGACCCGTTTGTTGAATGTTGAATTGTTACAATTATGACTAAAGAAAATACATCCATTAATTGAAAAGGCGTAGTCTCATTAATGATGAAAACTTACTGTTTAGAATGTACAAGTCTTAAAATAAATTACTAATGGTTTTCATCGTCATCAGCGGCATCACTCACGGCGTGTTCCTCATCGACGGACCTAAAAATAGAATCAGGTAAAAAACATCAAAACCCCCTGTCTTAACAAACACAGATCACGAATTGATGCTGAAATTACAGAGACCCATTATTCAAAATCACCTCCAAGTTTTAGCTTAATTTTTAAACCATCAAACATCCTAATTAATTACCTAAATAGTTAAGGCATTTGAACAAACACCTTATCTGCATCCCCAATTGAGGTAATTTAAAGGCTCAAATGCAAAATAACAACATAGCATATTTGGATCAAAAAACAATCTCAGAAACCAAATTAATCCAGAAAAACCAATAACTCATTTGAAACCCGTGAAATCAAAATCTAACAAAATTTAACTATTTGGAAATCAAATACCGAGAAACACGAAAGGCGATTGATACCTCGATGATAATAACCAGAATCTGAGACTTGAATCGGAGATTTGGATGATTTGAGAAACTAAAACCCTGTAACAATTTCACAAAATAATCCAGAAAAATCAAGAATCTTCTCAAGTTATAGAAATAACAACAAACATCCATTTGTTGAAATACGACTTTGGTTTTTAGGGTTTAAAAAAAGGATGATGAAGATCTGGGATTGAACGATGATGATGACAAACCTTGATGATGATAGGAAGATTGGTGAAGGCGGCTGTAGTTCGGGTTATAGAGAAGAGGGAGAGAGTGTAGTTAGGGTTTCAGAGAAAATATGAAGAGTGAGAAGCTGAATGAGAAAAAAGAAGGGTATTATAGGATCCGATTTTGTGGGTCGGTTTTGGCCATTCGGATCACACGGAACTTTTTGGAGCCAAAACCAAATTGTAGGTTGTCTTAGGTAATGCCACCTCATTTTCCAAGCCCTCATATAATGCCACATAAACCCTTATTTATCATGTTTATTATATATAATAGATTTTGCTGAGATGTTATACGAAAAGAAGATTTTGAATTTTTGAGCTGTTATTGAGTTTTTTACTCCACCGTTAGCGCCGCCGTGAATGGAGAGAAGAGAGAACGAGAGAAGCTTTAAATGACTCAAATCGTTTAATATTGTCGGATATGGTGGTAGCCGGCCAGATTCTTTTTTCCGGCATTATTCGTTTTTCAGGCGAGTTCGAGTGGTGGTGGTTGGGGTGGTGTTGGCGGTGGAGGTTTGGGGTGGTGGGCTGAAGGTGACGGTGGGGGTCGTTGCGTGGTGGTGGTGGATTGAAGGAGACGGTGGAGTTGGTGGGTTTAAGGTGCAGGTGGTGGTGGTTGTCTGTGGTGGCCAGAAGTGTTTGTAAAGGAGGTGGCCGGCGGGGTTAGGTAGGGTAGTGGTGGGTGGTAGTGATGGTGGTGATTTGAATAATTAAGACACCTGTTTGTGATGGTGGAGATGGGGATATGGAGAGGTTGAAGAAGACTCATCTTCTTTATATATTTTTTTGTTTTTTTAATTGTTTAAGGGTAATATAGTCATTTCACACATAGTTAACTGAGAAATTTAACAGAGGTTAGGTCAGGGGACCAACCGAGTTCATTTTTGACAACTTTTGGGACCACACGTGTAATTAGTAAACCACTAGGATCAAGTTTGAAATTTTTGCAAACCACAAGGACCAACCAAGCATTTAACTCTAAAAACTATATAAATAAATATAAAAATAGTAAAGATACACTCTTTACATATTTGGGAAATTGTAGTAATCATATCGTGTACAAATACTAACGAAATAACTTATAATATAAGATATGTAATTAAATTGATTCAAAATATGGTCTTCAACAAGAGCTTTAATCACGTCTTCTCGTATGGTCACTTGTGTTTTTAGTCCGTTGTGTAGGCTTCAACGAGGTCATGAACCATATCTTCATGTACAATAGTTTCCTACAAAAAGAACAAACAAGTGTTGACGGTTGTGGCTGAGGCAGGTGTTCAACACGCTTCCCTTAAAATAGATTTCGTGCATCTACTAAAGTGACACATCTGTCTCCTAGGGTACATTAGCCGAAGCAGTCTGTACTATCGGAAATGGTCACGCGCCCGAAGTTACATCGAATAAAATTATAGTGTTAGAATTTGTGGAAAAATAATTATACGAAGGTGATGGAATCGAATAGATAAAACTTATCTCTATAAGTACCTAACACATGGGTCTTAAAGTATTTCTTCTTTTTCAAGAGCTCTCCATGTACTCATGTATTTTTCTTTTATCCTTTCTCTTGTATTTTTCTAGTATTTTGTTCTCTATCTCAAATGAGGCACATAGCCTACTATTTTTTATAAGAGTTGAGGGTGGGTGAGAAGGCTCACTTAATTAGAGGTTTAATTTAAGACATAAAGACTCAAATTAAAAGACATGAAAACTCTACTTAAGAGTTTTTTTGAACGATGAGAATCTTTAACTTGTTGTGAGAGAGATTTCACACCCTCCTAAACAGAGGGCCCTAACCCCACTCAGGCCAGACTATGTTGTTTTAACCGGGCCCACGCTGACGTCAGAGTTTGGCTAACGGTGTTCCCGGGAAATCATACCACCCGCTGCCAGTTGCAGGGGCTTGCGCCGCCACAAGAGAGAATCTCTTTAGCGTAACGCACGGTGGACTAAAACCCGGGGTGGCTCGGGCTCGAACTCTTGACCTAGGGTCCGGGAGAACTAGCCTTCATTGCCTTCATCCACCAAATGTGGCACCAGTGGGGATTGAACTTGAGTCTCCAAGGAGAACCCGAGTCTTTCCAACCACTAGACCACAAGTGACGGATTCTACTTAAGAGTTTAGTCTTTAATTCACCATATGAAGAGTTTATTAATAATTATAATTTTATTAAATTATAATTCACTAAGTAGCAATTCATCGAATTTCCAATAATCTCCCACATGAATGGGGGTCGTTCAAAACACATAAAATTTCTAATGGAACCTTGACATTTGAGTATTGTCTGATAAGTAGGTGTTCCCTTTGAACTTTTTGATGTGAAACATACATAGCCTCCTAGCGGTTTGTAGACGCGATATCCTTGAACAAGCTCTCATTTGTGTAGACGACAATACACTTTACACAATACTCTCCTTAGTCGGGTCATCCCCTCATAGTAGTGTCCAATAATGGTGTGGAACACTTTCCTGGTTCTGCGAGAGCTTTAGGAATTATGCTTAGCCACACAATTTGTCATTGAATTTCATAGGAATGAACTAGGACATATTTAAACACCCTTTTATAGTTTAAGGGGTATGTATAACCATATATACTAGCTTATGCATATCAGTTATGTCCCTATAGTGACCAGCCTTGGCATATGAGTTAGTTATCATATTGAACTTAGATTTTGGGATCTCTAGTCAACTAAGTTAGGTTTCCTTCATACACCCTTTTTCATGGGCTTTAGTCTTATTCCACAACTTGATCTCTAATAAATCGTTAGGTTGTTGGATCCATAACATTATCTTTGTCTTTGCCAAGTCACTGAAGATAACTTTGCAGTTGAGATCAATTATCATGTTGTGTTCGTAACTCGAATTTAACATTGCCTATTGTCACTTCTAAGACTATAAACTCAGTGGCTACCTGAATCTTGTTATAACATATGTCTTTGAAAGATACACGTGTTAGTTAATGCAAACACATTTTCGTTATGCACTACGACCTTTATATCCTCCAAGTGAAGCAAAAATGCCCTTTGCGTTGTATGTTAACTAATTCATAAGGTGAGGAAATGAATAGTTAAACCCAATATAAAAATATTTAAAATTACAAATTAACGTAACCAATAAATCATACTCATAAAGTAAAGTGAGGTAAGGTCTAGAGAAGATAAAAATAAGGAAAACGTTACATCTATTCTATGAGATACAAATGTTGCTTCCAAATAAGATCCCAACTCAAAAAAAAGCCTTTCTATCTATACTTTCTATAAAATGAGAAATCTCAATTACATAAGAAAAGCTGATGTGTCAGCCATAGAGGTTGTCCAGCAAGGATTTCCTTATGTCATCAACGATGAGGTGGCAGCCATAGAGGGATCATAGTAACATCATAAAGCTTAGTTTAAAATACATTAAAATTCAAACATCTGCCATCAAACCATTGCCCATCTCCAAAATTCAACCTATGTTGTAAATTCAAACCTCTACAATCAAAACCAATGCCCATATCCAAAATCTTGGCTCCAGATTCAAAATTCAAAACATTTACATATATAAACTGAGTTAACTAATCAAAAATTCAAAATTCAATCCATTTCTCTCTCAACTCTCTCTCTCTCTCTAAAGCTCACTTTCTCTCTCTCAAACCCATTTTGTTTCGATGAAGTACAGTAATCATCCCCTTCCGTCTGAGGATTTTATATCACATATGCATTTGAAGTTCCAGTCTTATCTCTCCTCTTTCTTTCTCTCTCTAGGGTTTCAAAAACGCCGCTTTTCCCTGATCAGAGTGTGTTTGATAACTTAATCATCAGGTAATTTTCATTTTTTGTGACAACTGGCACAAACCGGTAATTTCCGTACACTATAATTATTGCTTAATGACTGCAATTATGAGTTTAATTGTCAGCAATGTCTGAACACATGATTAAACAAGTGAATTCATGCATGTTGTATACTACAAAATATTGCGTTATGCATAAACGAGAGCGTTGCGTCAGAATAATAGTAAACTCACCGGTAAGATACACTGTGTCGACTGAACTGCAGAAAGCAGTCAGACGTAGAATTGAGGCCTAGGTGTAGGTCCGACGACAAGAATGCATTAAAACCCAAGAGTACATACAAGGGTTAATGTATATGCAATACGAAAGCAAAAATAAGCACTAAAAAGCACCCGAAACGCACTTTAAGTGCAAAATTTATACAAATCAGCAATAATTCAGCATTTAGACACATAAATATTATGCAGAAATGTCCTTTTATCATCCAGAATACTTCCCTAAGTGTTGGGAATTGAAAGAGTACAAGAAAGGTACTTAAAGACACTAAAAAGTGTGATTTAGCACTTTAACGAATCGGTATGTAACCGAACAACCGGACTATACCCGGAACATGAAAATATTATTATTTTCACTATCTATAATTTTCTAAGCCAGTTAGGGTCCCTGATTACCCTAACACCCGTGGTAACGCATAACATACAACTAACTAAGTTAAATACTTAGTTAACCTATCTAACATAACTAACCTCCCTAACTATCTAGTTTAAGTCGAACCAAGACCCCCCCCCCCCATGACCGATTCGGTTACCTAGGGGACACCCCCCCTTGTACTTGTGATTTGGCTAATCTTAGATGTTAAGCATCTAGGGGACATTAAACCCAAGGGATAATAACACTTGAAGTTTCTATAAATACACACTCACACATGAGAGAACCATCACTTAACAAATCACCAACTCACTCACTATCTCTTGCTCCCTTCACCTTCGGCCGAACCCTCTCCCACTCACCATCATACTTTCAAGTCTAGTTCTTGCAATTCCAACATCATTCACACTTCAAGGATCGCGTATTAGGAGCTCTTGTGCACTCGGAACGCGAAGGACCTCCACCGTTAGCTTTTATCCACGCGTTTTTCATCAAAGATCTTCCCTAGCCTTGAGCTAGAGGTATAACACTTAAAACTTGTTTTTAAGCTTATCTAAAGTGGTTAAAAGGATTTATGTCGGTTAAATGTCGTTAACATATGATTTGATGCACTAAAGTCTAGTAAAAACTCTAAAAATGGTGGTTAATAGTATATGTGATGTGTAAAAGTTGTAGTATTTGAAATTTATGGTCATCTAGACCCGATCTATGATGTGGTAGCCCGGATCATCGTTTAACCCGACTTTGTAAGATCATGGATCTTAACATAAACTCGTTTTTAGTTAACACAAGGGTTAAAGGGTGAAACTCTACCACACATGAGACATGGACTTGTGTAAAAACATTTTTGTTGTGTAAAAGCAATTTAACTGGTGAAATAATGTTTAAAACTAGTAGATCTACGTATCTACAAGCGGTATTTTCAAAGGACCAAGTGTCCAAGAAATCACATGTTCTAAACCGGGTCTTACACAAACAAAAGTGGTTTTTGTGAACAAACAAGTGTGTGGATACTTGTGTAACAAAGGTTTTAACAAAGAAATAATTTTCGTAAAAACCGACTAGAAGTTGTAAAACTTCATATTCTTTAAAAATAAAGTTTTTAAGAAATTAAACTTATTTTTAAAGATAACAAGACTTACTAAATGTGCTAGTAAGTTACTACACATTTTTGTAAATATTCAAGTTCATGAAATTAGTGATTATTGTTGATAAGTATGGTTGATAATTGTTGTTGCTGATTATTGATGATTGATGATGATTTAAAAGAAAATAAACACACGTTTTGAAAACGTGGGAAACCTCCATTTTTAGGGGAAACTCTGTCAAAATTTTTATAAATTTTGACACTTAGAAAAATGTAAGTTTTTGAGAAACTTATTCCCTAAAAATGTGTTTAAAAGCATTAACAAGGTTTCCCTAACTTTTGATGATAAGAAATGGTGATTTCTTGAAGAATAAAAATGGATATTATGTATATATATTTTTGAGAGAAAAATATATATTATTTTATCACCAATTTTTGTGCTAAGTGTATATAGTATGTGTTATACGTGCTAGTGTATTAAGACTTAAAAATACACTAAAAACTCATGAGGAGTAGAAATATAGAAATACACATACAAAACACAAGATACATGATTCGGGTGCAAAGTGCAAAACACAAAAGACTTATATTTATTTTTGGAGAAAATAATATAAGTAAGATTCGTAGTTAAAAATATAGAATATTTTTAACACAAGAATATATACAAAAGAGAGTGACTGTACTTGTGCGACGCAAGTCTAGTGACTAACGTTAAGAAAACGCGTATAGGTTACGACGTTAATTAAGCAAATCCGGTGGAGTTTACGACGCTAGGAACGCAAAGTTGTGAGTTCATGCTCCCCCTTTTCTCTTTAACTGTTTTCAGTTTTTATAACTTCGGGGGTGAAATACATGTACAAAAGTACAATATTTATAAATGGTATGATATAAATACAAGAAGTACACTTGGTGAGAACGAGAACCAAGTGTGACGAAATATAAGAATATGAGAAGCGCATTTGGTGAGACGAGAACCAAGTATAAGGCGCTATGAGAAATGATAACAAGAAACGCGCTTGGTGAGAACGAGAACCAAGTAGGAGGCGTTATGAGAAATAGTGTCACGAATAGGGTACAGAAGCACCATTAATCAACAATATACCTAGACCGCAGAACAAAAGGTTAGATCTAACGGGTGCCTGGCAGCCACACTCCTGGTCGGGGCGAGAATCGAGGAGTGCTTTTGTGTCTCAGAATATACCAATTAAATGCCTTAGGTTTGGTGGCTTCCTATGACGTGTCACATGTTAATGGCTTTGCAACCCATTAACAATCCTGATATTTACAGGAATATTTTAATTACATGAAATTCATACCATACTAAGAATTGATGAATACTTGAGTACGTGGGGTACTCAAGAAAAGATTGAGTTATACTTGAAGTACGTGGGGTACTCAAGAAGAAATTGAATTATACAGATGTACGTGACGTACACATTAAACTGGATTTATATATGAAAACTTGATTTACTCACAAACTATGTTTTCATACAAAGTATACAAACATGAAATACAAAACTGCATGAATTCACACCAACTTTATGTTGACGTTTTTCCAAAACTCACATGTATTTCAGGTAACTAGGATGGATGTGCGCGTGGTCTTACTCATGCTCGTGGATGTCGCTTTGTCTATCTTTAAATAAAGTTGTGACTTTTAAGACAATATGATATCTCGTGTTGTAAACACTTAACATATGTTTTCAGTAATGTAATATTTGAAGATATTTTTGAGCATGTAGTATGTTTACTCTTCGTATGCAATGAGAACCTTTCATGATCACACCTCGTGCTTCCGCCGCAGAAAGGGGTGTGACATTTTTAGGGTTTGTTATCGGTTAATTTCAATCTTCCTTTGCTAACTGAAACTCTGAATATCTACGCACAGCCTGAAGAAGATAAATCTGACAAGTCAAAGTCAGAAGTTCATGATGATGAAGATGATGATGATGACAGTGGAGAGGTATACCTGTATATGTTTATAGTACATGAATTTGTGTTTTGGTTAGTATTTAGCGTTAGTTTTAAGTTGATTATTGAGGTTGAATTCAAAATTTGAGTTCGTAATATGTTATGGATTAAGTTTGGAATTGTAGAATAGAATAATTCGAAGTGTCTATTCACATTCAATTGATAACAATATATAGAAATACAGAAATCTCCTATTTTTGGAGATAATATTTACAAAATAAATGCCTAACAAACTATGCACAATATAAGGCTAATTGTATGCTATTACACCCCCGCAGTCGAAGCGGGAGGAGGCCGTATGCTGAGACTGGAGCAAAAGTTATCAAATAGAACTCTGGGAAGGCCTTTGGTGAAGATATCGGCTATCTGATGACGAGTGGGGACATGAAGAACAAGAACTTGCCCTCGTTGGACCTGTTCACGAACGAATAAGATGTCAAGCTCAATGTGTTTCGTTCGTTGGTGCTGGACCTGATTCCCAGAGAGGTAGATGGCACTAATGTTGTCACAGTAGACAAGTGTGGCGTACGAGAGAGGGCGGTGAAGCTCGAGAAGAAGATTGCGAAGTGTGGCGTACGAGAGAGGGCGGTGAAGCACGAGAAGAAGATTGCGAAGCCAACATATTTCGGCGACCACATTGGCAACGCCACGATATTCAGCCTCAGAACTGGATCTGGAGATAGTGGATTGACGCTTAGAGGACCAAGAAATCAAATTATCACCTAAGTAAACGCAATATCCTGATGTAGATCATCGAGTGTCTGGACACCCGGCCCAGTCTGCGTCAGTATAAGCAACAAGAGAAACAGAAGAAGCCGGCCCAAGATGAAGGCCAAAGTTGGAAGTGCCCTGAAGATACCGTATGATGCGCTTTAGAGCATTCCAACGCTCAACGGATGGAGAGTGCATATGTATGCATACCTGCTGAACAGAGTAGGTGATGTCTGGACGAGTGAAGGTAAGGTATTGTAGAGCCCCTGCCAAACTGCAATACAAAGTAGGATCTTCAAAGAGGGGCCCTGAATTACTACCAAGCTTGGACTGAGTGTCAACTGGAGTAGCTACCGGCTTACACGACTCCATGCCAACTCGGTGAATGATATCCGTCGCATAGGAATGTTGAGACAAGAACATGTTATTTCCCGTGCAAGTAATCGCAATGCCCAGAAAATATGTAAGTGGTCCAAGGTCTTTCATGGAAAACTCTCCAGCAAGAAGACGCATAAGTTGCTGACGTAAAGCATCGTAAGAAGTGGTGAGAATTATATCATCCACGTAAATGAGTAAATATGTAACCTGATTATTCTTGTGATAAATATATAAGGAGTTATCCGACTTGCTTTGAGAGAATCCCTGCAAAAGAACAAAATCAGTGAAACGTTGATACCACGCCCGAGGTGCCGGCTTTAAGCCATAGAAAGACTTCTTCAAAAGGCAAACATGGTCCGGGCAGTCCCGATGACGAAAACCCATGGGCTGATACGTATAAACGGTTTCATCTAGGTTGCCGTGAAGAAAGGCATTTGTCACGTCCAACTGATGAACTGGCCATGAGTTTGAAAGAGCCAAGGATAGAACGGTGCGTATAGTATCCGGTCTAACAACTGGACTGAAGGTCTCACCACAATCAATACCAACCTGCTGTTTACGACCATCACACACCAAACGAGCCTTGTACCATTCTAGACTGCCATCAGACTTAAACTTATGTTTAAACAACCACATGCTCCGAATGATATTCATGTCGGGACGCCGGGGTACTAGTTCCCAGGTCTTGTTTTTAATAAGAGCACTAAACTCGTCATACATAGCATTGTACCATTCAGGCGAGGACAGGGCAGCGTTAGGTGTCTTGGGGAGTGGGACAAGGGTGGAAGTGTGAAGGTCGAATAGTTGTCTAGGTTTGGTAATACCGTCCATAGAACGAGTACGTATGGTACGGGATTGTTGTGAGATAGGATGAGGGTTGGGTTTAGGTTGAGAATGGGTCATGAACGGCTCAGTAGTGGGCTGGTTAGGAGTCGGTTGTTCGACCGTAGGAGGTGGGTGTTGGGCCGTAGGGGGTGGGTGGCGTGAGTAGGTGAGTATGGGCCGAGTAGAGAAGGGTGGAGGGGTGTTTTGGGCTGGTGAGGACAGACCCGTGGGGGACAGAGGTGGGCTAGTGTTGAGTAGGTCAGTGTTGTTATAAGTAGGGGAGGTAGGAGGCGGGTGAGTGATGGGGTTCGGCTAAGAGATATGGTTCCAGAAGATCGGGTGGAGAGAAGTGTTTAAAAAATCATAAGAAGTTGGGGTAGTGGGAATGCGAATGCTGTAGGGGAGGATGGATTCTTCGAAATGGACATGACGGGAGACGAAGATTTTGTGATTGGTGAGGTCAAGACACCTGTACCCACGGTGATCGGGTGGGTAGCCTACAAAGACGCAAGGTTTAGAGCAGTTGGTTAGTTTATGTATTGTAGTAGAAGGGATAAGTGGGTAGCATAGACACCCGAAGACGCGTAGGTGTGCATACTCGGGGTTGCAATTGTAGAGTAGAGTGGTAGGTAAGAGAAATTTGAGGGTTTTATTAGGAAGAATGTTTAAGAGGTAAGTAGCGGTTTCAAGAGCGTAGTGCCAAAAATTGGTCGGTAAGGAGGCTTGGGAAAGGAGAGTGCGTACCATGTTATTGATGGTGCGAATTTTACGTTCTGCTTTCCCGTTTTGAGAGGAGGTGTGGGGGCAAGAGAAACGAAACCTCATGCCATTTTGTTTGCAAAAATTATGAAAGTTGTTGTTTGCATATTCACGACCGTTATCGCATTAAAATTGTTTGACTTGACGTTCAAATTGAGTTTTAATAAGTGTATAGAGGGTGGTGAAACAGGAGAAGGCTTGGGATTTGTGACTAAGAGGAAAGGTCCATAAGAAATTGGTGTGATCGTCAAGAAATGGTATGTAATATTTGTGTCCACCGGTACTAAGGACCGGTGAGGTCCATATGTCACTATGAATAATATCAAAGGGTTACAATGTATGGTTTAATGACTCACGAAAAGGTAATTTAACTGTTTTACCAAACACACAAGATTGATAATGGGAATCAGTAATTTTTTTAAAATCAATACAAGAAGATGTTTTTAATGTCACAACCCCCGATCCCTGATCGGCGGGAACGGGCGGACGTGATCACAGAGTTTGGAGGTATCAGGTTGTTTAGTCTCGCAGCGGAATTTACATCAGGACCGTAGTTAGGAAATGTTTATCAGAGTAAAACCACCATATTTCATATTAATAAATAACAAGGGCAAAACCCAAGTTTCTTATAACAATACATTTATAGGGATAAACCCTATTTTATTGAATTTAAAACATCGTTTATTATGTAACTTTTATAGCCACTTTATCCCCAAGCCTTTAGTGCTCTCCAGCTGGCTTTTTAATAATTGGCTGTCACATTGGGTTACCTGAAATGCGTTTTAAAAACATTTGTCAGTCGGAAATACTGGTGAGTGAATCCCAGTTTAATCAAGAAACATTTTATCCAATTAAACAGTATCGAGGACGATTACAATGTTTATGTCTACACAATTACTCCATTTGGTACTATCAATCCTGACTTGTGGGTCATATTACCCATTGGCTAACTCATTGTCCAATGGTAACGTATTGTCATCCCGACTTACTACTCGCAAGTAGTACAAATTTTGTATACAAAACCCCAACATACCGGACAGTAATTGAAGACTACAAAGACTCAATCACTGCTTAATTACATTGTAAAACATTTAAGGTTTTGTAAATTATTCCAAAAACATTAACAAAAAGAGGATAAACTCACATTGCTGTCTTAGGCTTTTCGTAAGGGTTTCCTGGCTATAATCTATAATTTATACAAATGTACATTGGTTAGTATCATAACCCTTTGAAATTATTAATAATACCCTCCCCGAGACGGCATTCCAACAACTACGTCAGGCAGAACCACGACAGTTGTTACGAAACCCTAAATCAATCGGGCAGCGTAACTAATATGAAACCGGGGTTATAATACTTACAACGGAGCAGAACCACGCTAATTAGGGGTATAATACCCAAAATATTATGCCAAATATCATAGAATTCGAGATTGAGAGAAAGAAATGAACGGCGGAAAGTGAAAACTGATGCCTTCTATTTATACTTGTGTAATTGGGTTTCCACGCGGCCCGCGTCAAAGACAAGGAACATGTACGCGGCCCGCGTCAACATGAGTCAACGCAGTAGCTTAGCTGGGTCAGCTAGTAGGTCCGCCACGATGTCGACACGTGTCGGCCTCTGGTGCGATTGCGTGTTATGAGTCCGCGCGGCCCGCATTAACTTGAGGTGGGATCTTACGCGGCCCGCCTCAGTTCTAAATTCAGATTTTTATTTTATTTTTATAAACTATAACATAATTCGGCTCGGTTTTCGCATACGGGGTGTAAAATAAGATGTATTGGGACATTCTAACATATAATAGGGTGTAGTAAATATTTATAAGGGTGTTGGTTTTACCAAGGGTTGTTACATTCTCCCCACCTTGTTTTTGAGCTCCTCCTCGAGATCTACTGAAACAAATTCGGATATTTTCTTTTCATTTCTGACTCGAGTTCCCATGTGTATTCAGGTCCTCTTTTGGAGTCCCACTTCACTTTGACTAGAACTAATCTCTTATGCTTGAGATTCTTGACTTTCCTGTCTTCAATTTGTATGGGTTTTTCTACAAACTTGAGTTGTTCATTTACCTCTATATCCTTAAGAGGCACTATCAATGATTCATCAGCTAAACACTTTTTAAGATTAGATACATGAAACACAACATGTATTCCTGCCATTTCCTCAGGCAATTGTAATTGATAGGCTACAGGTCCTATTCTTCTAATAATCTTAAAAGGTCCAACATACCTGGGACTTAGCTTTCCCCGTTTGATGAATCTTACCACTCCTTTCCAATGAGAGACTTTCAATAATACTTTATCTCCTACTTGAAACTCCAATGGTTTTCGCCTGTTATTAGCATAACTTTTCTGTCTATCACGTGCTGCTTTCAGTCGTTCTTTGACTTGAATAATCTTGTCGGTTGTTTCTTGTACTATCTCAGGTCCAGATAGTTGCTGTTCCCCAATTTCTGGCCAACAGATTGGCGTTCGACACTTTCGTCCATAAAGTGCTTCAAATGGTGCAGCATTGATACTTGTGTGATAACTATTATTATAAGAAAATTCTATTAAAGGTAAATGATCATCCCAATTACCTCCAAAATCAATTACACAAGCTCTAAGCATGTCCTCCATTGTTTTAATTGTCCTTTCACTTTGTCCATCTGTTTGTGGATGATAAGCTGTGCTTAACTTTAACTTGGTTCCCATTGCCTTTTGGAAACTTGACCAAAAATGAGAGGTAAATCGACTATCTCTATCAGAAACAATTGATAAAGGAATGCCATGTAAAGAAACAATTTCATTTACATACAATTTAGATAATTGTTCCATACTAATTGTTTCCTTCATTGGTAGAATATGAGCTGACTTAGTTAGTCTATCTACAATCACCCAGATTGTATCATTTCCTTTCTTTGTTTTGGGTAATTTAGTAACAAAATCCATTGTTATTAATTCCCATTTCCAAACTGGCATTTCTAATTGCTGTAACAAACCTGAAGGTTTCTGGTGTTCAGCTTTGACTTGTGAACAAGTTAAACATTTGGAAACATAAGTTGCTATATCCTTTTTCATTCCTATCCACCAGAAATTTTTCCTTAAATCCTGGTACATTTTATCACTTCCTGGATGCATCGTATACTTAGACTTATGGGCTTCTTCTAATATACAATTACGTAGATTTCCTAATTTAGGTATCCACATTCTCTTCTCATGGAATCTCCAAATTCCATATGTTCCTTGTTTCAATTCTTTTAACATACCTTTTAATTTTTCAGAATCATCCTTGATTACTGATTCTTGTGTTTCTCTTATTTGGTCATTTAAATCTACTTGCAGATTTAATTTAAGAGAACGTACCCTTCTTGGCTTTTCATGATACTTTCTACTTAAAGCATCCGCCACTACATTTGCTTTTCCTTCATGATACTGGATATCACAGTTATAGTCACTAAGAAATTCCATCCAGCGTCTTTGTCTCATATTCAACTCCTTTTGCCCGAAAACATACCTTAAACTCTTATGATCAGTGAATATGGTAAACTTACTACCGTAAAGGTAATGTCTCCAAATTTTAAGAGAAAAAATTATAGCTCCTAATTCTAAATCATGGGTTGAATAATTCTCTTCATGATTCTTAAGTTGTCTAGATGCATAAGCTATAACCTTTTGTCGTTGCATCAACACACATCCATAACCTAATCTAGAAGCATCACAATAGACTACAAAGTCTTCATTTCCTTCTGGTAATGCTAGTATAGGTGTATGGGTCAATCTTTGCTTAAGAATTCTAAAGGCTTCTTCTTGTTTTAATCCTCATTCAAACTTAACAGATTTACAGGTTAACTTAGTTAAGGGAATGGCTATTCTAGAGAAATCTTTAATAAATCTTCTATAATAACCAGCCAATCCTAAGAAACTTCTAACCTCGGTTGGTGACTCAGGGGTTTTCCATTTAGTAATTGCCTCGATTTTGGTTGGATCTACATGGATTCCTTCATGATTGACTAGGTGTCCAAGGAATTGTACTTGTTCTAACCAAAATTCACACTTTGAAAACTTAGCATAAAGCTTTTCCTTTCTTTACAAACTTAAAAGTGCGTGCAAATGTTTTGCATGATCCTCTTTATTCTTAGAATAAATTAGAATATCATCTATGAAAACAATTATGAATTTATCCAAATATGGTTTACATATTCGGTTCATCATGTCCATAAATGCAGCTGGGGCATTGGTTAAACCAAATGGCATGACAGTAAATTCATAATGTCCATACCTTGTTCTAAAAGCAGTTTTAGGAATGTCCTCTTCCTGTACCTTTAATTGATGATATCCTGACCTTAAATCAATTTTAGAGAAATATCTAGCTCCTTGCAGCTGATCAAACAGATCATCGATTCTCGGTAATGGGTACCGATTCTTAATCGTGACTTTGTTTAATTCACGGTAGTCAATGAACATACGCATTGATCCATCCTTCTTTTTAACAAACAATATCGGCGCTCCCCATAGCGACGAACTTGGCTGTATGAATCCTTTTTCCAACAATTCATCTAATTGTTTCTTTAATTCTTGCATTTTTGCAGGTGCCAAACGGTAGGGTGCTTTGGCAATTGGTGAGGTTCCTGGTATTAAATGGATTCTGAATTCAACTTCTCTATCCGGAGGTTGTCCTGGCAATTCTTCTGGAAAGACATCTGAAAACTGAGATACTACTGGAATATCTTCTAGTTCTTTTCCTTTAGTGTTAGTGATTATAGAAATCAAATACACTACAGAACCTTTTCTATACAACTTGCAGTTTTCATCACAGAGATGAATTTTGTGGATCTAGAGGGCTTATCTCCTTTAATTGTGATCGTTTTACCTTTTGGTGAATTTACTCGAATTAACTTTTGATCACATAAAATACTGGCTTTATTGGCTATTAACCAATCCATTCCTAAAACAACATCAAATCCTACCAAACTCATGGGATAAAGATTTGCAATAAATTTGTGATTTAAAATTTCTATTCTTGCTCCCTGCAAGATTTCAGAAATTCTAACAGTTTCTCCATTGGCTGTCTCTACTAAGCATTCATGTGGTAGTTTAGTTAATGATTGATTTAGTAATTTGAAAAACGATGTATTAATAAAACTTTGGTTTGCACCAGAGTCAAATAATACTTTAGCAAAGACATCATTAACTAAAAACGTACCAGCTATGACATCTGGAATCATCTTGGCTTCTTCTGCAGTCAGCACAAATGCTCTAGCATTTTTAGTATTCTTGTTGTTTGCAGCTGGAGCTAATTTTGGACAGTTTGGCCTGATATGACCTTTTCTCCACAGTTGTAGCAATATCCATTACTGGATTTCTTCTTGCAATTTTCTTCCTTGTGTCCTGGCATCTTGCAATAATTGCAGAGAGTGGAGCATTTTCACGAATGCTTTTTCTTACAAACCTTGCAATATGGTGCAGAAGTAGAACCTGTATTCCTACGATTGTAATTCCCCGAACGGAATTCTTGAGTAAGCTTTTGAGTTAGGTTCCTTCTCTGATCTTCTTCTCTAGTACGAACTAACTCATCTGTCAAGGTATTTGTTAGTTCTACCGCTTCTTCTATGGTTTGTGGTCTAGCTGCCTTAACTATGTGTCTAATCTCTCCAATTAATCCCCAAATATAATGAGAAATTAACACTGGTTCTGGTGAAGCAAGAGTTGGCACTATTCTAGCATATTCAAAGAATATTTTAGTGTATCCCTTACTATCCACACCAGTCATCCTAAGATTTAAAAATTTGTTTGCTATCTGTTCTTTCTCATTGGGTGGGCATAATTTCCTTTCTACCTTGTTCTTAAATTCTTCCCATTCCATATTGTAGGTTTGATCACTTCCTCTCGTCTGGAGGATAGTGTTCCACCATTCTAGAGCTGCATTCTTAAACAGATTAGAAGCAAACAGTATTCTATCTTCTTCAGCATATTTACTTATCCTTAAGACTGCCTCAGTCTTTTCTATCCAGCGTAAGGTTGCAATGGCCCCTTCATTTCCCGAGAATTCCATTGGTTTACAAGACCAGAATTCTTTATAAGAACAACCATAAGGCATGGTTCTTCTTCTTTTGGGAATAGGTATTTGAAGTACCGGTCCATTGTTCACACTGTTTTCTGGTTCAACGGGTCGCTTACTGCTATGTTTACTTTTATTATCAGCATCCTTAACAGTTTGAAGTATAAATGGCATAGCATCTATAATTCCCTGTGCCACTATATGTTGGATAGCACTATTATCCACTTGGTTTCCATTGTTATTGTTGTTTGGGTTCTCATTATTCAGATTATCGTCATTCTAAATATTATCATTCTGGATTTCCGGGTTATTATCCAAATTGACTTGATTTCCTTGGTCGGCCATCTGGATTTTAAACATTTATCCCATATTAATATCACAATTAATATCTAGTATAATTAATCACATGACACACAATCTAGCAAAAAACGTAGATCATTGCTACTTACTCTTTTCATATACTTATGCGTCTATTACACACTAGTACAGAAATAAAGATTACAATACTAACAGAAATAAAATAGTAATATGCATCCGTACACACATATTTTATTTTATTTTTATTATATTATTATTACTACTGCTTCCTCCATTCTAACATTCATGGATATGGATTCATCCAGAAATCCATATTGCGCTCATCGTATTTCCATACGAGACGCTCTCCCACCTGACGCATTCTCTCACTGCTTTCTAAGATCTCCTCCCCGAAAGTTCTAAGTTCTTGAACGTTTTCTGCACTCATTGGGGGTGCAGGTTCTAAGACTTGGTTTGGAATCTGTGGCGCTGGTTCCTGATATGGGGGTGTAGATGCCTGAAATTGGTAAGGATCCTCTAATATTTCCCTAATATAATCATCTTGGTAATAGGGATCTAAAGGGTCCATACCTGGGTAAGCTTCTATGTTCTGTATGGGTGGATAATCCTGAATAGGATAACGTTGCACAAAATCCCTATTGTTGTCCCACCAGGGGTCGTAATTCGGGTCTAGAGGGTTTGGTGCAGGCACTCTAGGGATTTCTTCTGGATTAAAATTGTACATCTCTTCTTGGTTTTCCTGATTTTCTATCTCCATAGGTTGTTCTGGATTTTGTGGTTGTGGGGCTACTAGTTGTTCCAGACTCGGGTCAGCAGCAGTCGTAGCTAAGATATGGAAATTAGCTAGGCTTCTATTAAGTATCTCTTGAGTATGGGCATCTGTCTCTCTCTTAATAGCTGCTAAAGCCCTTTGCTGTTGCAATTTCCTCATTCTTTTCCTACGAGCAAAAGCTTCTTTACTGAACCATCCTCGTTTCTTAGTAGGGAATGGCTCTTCAGATTGAGCTCTAAAAGCAAATATTCCATCCTCCTGATCAGTAGTATACCCTGAAAGGACAGGCTGTGATGATGTACCATCATTCCTAGGTGATTCAGACAACTGACGATTTACGTCTGATGGTCCTTGATCACTCATACTGTAAATTAATAGATAATCAAATAACACATAACACATAATTACAGTTATGCATGTATTTCCGTAATTTATTTCCTAACACAAAATTTAAAATTTAAGTGTCAGCAGAACACTTCTTTGGCTCAGACCAGTGGCTAGGCTCTGATACTACCTTCTGTCACAACCCCCGATCCCTGATCCCCGGGAACGGGCGGACGTGATCACAGAGTTTGGTGGTATCAGGTTGTTTAGTCTCGCAGCGGAATTTACATCAGGACCGTAGTTAGGAAATGTTTATCAGAGCAAAACCACCATATTTCATATTAATAAATAACAAGGGCAAAACCCAAGTTTCTTATTACAATACATTTATAGGGATAAACCCTATTTTATTGAATTTAAAACACCGTTTATTAGGTAACTTTTATAGCCACTTTATCCCCAAGCCTTTAGTGCTCTCCAGCTGGCTTTTTAATAATTGGCTGTCACATTGGGTTACCTGAAACACGTTTTAAAAACATTTGTCAGTCGGAAATACTGGTGAGTGAATCCCAGTTTAATCAAGAAACATTTTATCAAATTAAACAGTATCGAGGACGATTACAATGTTTATGTCTACACAATTACTCCATTTGGTACTATCAATCCCGACTTGTGGGTCATATTACCCATTGGCTAACTCATTGTCCAATGGTAACGTATTGTCATCCCGACTTACTACTCGCAAGTAGTACAAATTTTGTATACAAAACCCCAACATACCGGACAGTAATTGAAGACTATAAAGACTCAATCACTGCTTAATTACATTGTAAAACATTTAAGGTTTTGTAAATTATTCCAAAAACATTAACAAAAAGAGGATAAACTCACATTGATGTCTTAGGCTTTTCGTAAGGGTTTCCTGGCTATAATCTATAATTTATACAAATATACATTGGTTAGTATCATAACCCTTTGAAATTATTAATAATACCCTCCCCGAGACGGCATTCCAACAACTACGTCGGGCAGAACCACGACAGTTGTTACGGAACCCTAAATCAATCGGGCAGCGTAACTATTATGAAACCGGGGTTATAATACTTAAAACGGAGCAGAACCACGCTAATTAGGGGTATAATACCCAAAATATTATGCCAAATATCATAGAATTCGAGATTGAGAGAAAGAAATGAACGACGGAAAGTGAAAACTGATGCCTGCTATTTATACTTGTGTAATTGGGTTTCCACGCGGCCCGCGTCAAAGACAAGGAACATGTACGCGGCCCGCGTCAACATGAGTCAACGCAGTAGCTTAGCTGGGTCAGCTAGTAGGTCCGCCACGATGTCGACACGTGTCGGCCTCTGGTGCGATCGCGTGTTATGAGTCCGCGCGGCCCGCATGAACTTGAGGTGGGATCTTACGCGGCCCGCCTCAGTTCTAAATTCAGATTTTTATTTTATTTTTATAAACTATAACATAATACGGCTCGGTTTTCGCATACGGGGTGTAAAATAAGACGTATTGGGACATTCTAACATATAATAGGGTGTAGTAAATATTTATAAGGGTGTTGGTTTTACCGATGGTTGTTACATTTAAAGACTGTAATGAATTGATTCCAGGATGCCCAAGACGTTGATGACAGCGTTCTTGAGTGATGGCTGCAAAAGTTGAAGGAGAACGAGAGTTGTAGAAAACAGGTGAGGTGAGCGGATATAGATCCCCCGTGCTATTGCATCGTAGGATAGGTTCCCGAGTCTTGAGATCCTTCAAAACAAAACCGAAAGGGTCAAATTCTATAGAAATAAGATTGTCGGTAGTAAGGCGGCGAACAGAAATGAGATTTTTAATTAGGTTTGGGGCAAATAGGTAATCATTAAGTTTTAAAGGAGGAAAAGGAGGAGGTAAAGTGATATTGCCCTGTCCATGAGCTGGTATGGTCATGCCGTTGCCGACGATAATGTTTTTATTAGTGCAAGTATTAAAAATAGACGGGGAAGTCATACCTTGTTGGTAACCCATGTGGCTGGTTGCACCAGTATCCATGATGGAATTGTCAGGATGGTTCAGAGAAAGGGTGTAAAGTGCCTGAGCAATGTCAGTGGGTGTATAGCCTGCTGAGTACGCCTGAGATAGAGGAGGTCCAAGTATGCCTGCTCCGGATGCAGCATTGGGGCGTGGGGTGGAAGGGAACGGGCAGGGTGGTTGAGCCGTGAACGGGTGCCACGGAAAGCCGGAGGCAGCCGTAGTAAGTTGAGCAGCCCAAGGGTTCTGAGTCCAAGATGCCTCGGCTGGGGTTGCGGCTGTTGGTAGGACCTGAGTTGGGGCGGCCTGAAGATCGAGCAAGGTTGGTGTAGGTCGGATGAGCTGAGTCAGATGATTGCTGAGTGGAGGTCGCCAAGGCAGTGGCGGACACAGTGGCATTGGCGGCAGCTTGGTGAGATTTTTTCTTCTCTTCTATAGTGAGACGAGATCGAGCTTCGTTAAAATCTGGTAGAGGGTCACGGTTTTGAAGAATGGTGGAGATGCCATCATACTGCTCGCTGAGACCCGTAAGTAGCTGAAGAACGAGATGTTGGTTGTCAACAGGGCACCCGACACTGTTGAGTTGGTCTGACAGAAGCTTGACTTCCCTGCTGTAACACCTCATAAAATCACGTCCAATGATGTATTGACACGTGTAATAAACCCTAATGAAGTCAAACACTGAAATTTAGGGACTAATTTGTCGAAAAATCGAAAACTTTGATTATGTAAGGACTGGAAGTGATAACATACCTAAAAATAAGTTTCTTATGATGTTTATATTCACAAATGTTCCACTTGATGAATAAGTGTAGCCGTTTGCGTAATTAATTGAAAGTTTGCGCGATAAAGGGTTAAAAGCGTCAACATGTTAATTGTTACCTCTGAGTGACCTTCTAACAAACCGGGAGGTTAATAATATTTAATTATACTCTCGGTAATGCCAAATAATGGCCGTCTAAGGTTTTTATGCCTATAAGTAAAGTTACGCGCAACTTTGCAAGTTAGAGGGACTAAATGTGTCAATATGTTTAATTATACATCTAAATGACCTTTTAGCGAACCCGAAGTATCGTGATGTTTAATAATACTTTCAAGAATGCCTAATATGGATTAGATGAGGCTTCAATGCTATTAAATGATGAGATGCGCAAGTTTGCGCAATAGAGGGACCTAAAGCGTCAACTTTTGAATCTATGCCTTTCGGTGACCATCTAAGCGAACGAGAGCGTATTAATATTTAAGTATATGCTTGGGAAGGATAAATATGGGCCATGGAATGGTTGTATAACATTAAACGGTATTTCGCGCTACTTTGCGCAATTTAAGGACTATTTGCGTCAAACTGCAAAAGTATGTCGATTCGTATGGTAACGGACCTTCCGGAAATTTTCCATGAGTTAAACATGCCCTAATTATCATTTCTATAGCTTAGATATAGGCTTAGAGGTGTTTGGTGCGCAAAAATAAACTTTCAAGTCCACCAGGGACTAAAAGTGTCAAAAAGTGCACAAGTTTGCATTTTCGCGCATATCTCACAATCTGAATATCTCCGGACTCCCAAAAATTTATGTAAGCACTAAAATATTTTATTTTAGTGATCGCCTTGATAAAACTTCATTCGTCGCGTAATTTGGACCGTTTTTCGCATCCGTTCGTGTTTCGTCGTAATTAGACGAACAACGTGACCGTACGGCCAAACGGACCGACATCCGACATGTTTTTGAGCATGTTTCATGTCCCTCATGTTTAGGAATCATTGTAGAGGCTTAAAAATGGTTTAACGGGCCTCAAACGCATATGAAAGGGGCTAGAAGCATGTTAGGACCAAAACTGCCATTTCAGAAACTTGATTTCCAGCTGTTACCAGCTGTTACAGCTGTTTTAATCAATTGCAAATGGTTTTCTTCAGTCCTTGGGCAGCCCATAGATTTCTAAAACAAGGGGTAAAGGTGTACGGTCCAGATTTGATCACATTTATCGAGGAACGATCCTAACGGTCCTCTAAATCCTATAAATACCCATTGAATGTTTGGCTCTCATTTGCACCTCTCCTTCAATCTGATAAACTCTCTGAATTGTGAGGATCTTGAAATCTTTTGAGAACCTCCCTCAGTCCTTTGGACCCTTTGTAAGTCCCCTATCGTGCTTAGTTTAATTATTTAGCGTTTATAGCCGAAAAGTCAAGCGTTTTCGATAAACGCTTTGACTTTCAAATGGCTGAGCCATTGTTCGCAACGAACATGGCTACGTGACCGTAATTATGTGGGTGTTAAACCCTCAAAAGGGCACCTCCTAATTACCACGTTTACTTAGTTAAATTGTCGGGTCAAATAAAAGTCAAACGGGTTAGTTTTAAATAAATACATAACTATTAATATAGAAGCCATAAAATCAATTTTCTTATATTAATAACTTGGTAATTATTAATTGAACATGTCTAAGCATATTCAACCCGACAATTCTAAGTATAGGCTCGGTTCGGAACCGAAAGTCGCAAAAGTTGACTTTTGCTTTGACTTTCAGTTCTGACCCGATTTAGCTTAGTTTAGATATGCCTTAGGATTCCATTAGGACCATATTATAAGTTAGTATAACCCTCCGAGGTTATACAACTTGGTTCCATAGAAATCCTAGTTCATGCATGTTTCTGTTAAATGCCTAAATGTTGACCGTTATGCCCTTTTGACCTTAAAACGTGATTTTTTGAAAATGTGAAAGAGTAGAAACCTTAGTTACTGATTTATAAACTTGCACCCAAAATTTGACATCAGTTTGAGGTCTAGGTTAAGAGTTATGCTCAATAGCGTAATTAGAAAGCTTTTTGTTAATTAAATGACGTAATTAGCGTATAGCCTATCTAAACCCAATTTTTTATACCAAACTTTTTACCTACTGATATAAAATAATATTTTGGGATTTTTAAATATATTTATTTATTTTTAGGCTGAGCATAACATAGGGTTCTAGGCTTGATTCGGTAATTGCCGGTTTTGCCCTTTTGGGCTATAAAATGAGTTTTACAAATCCGTTTGACCCCAAACCTTTTTCTACTGATCTAATATGATAATAAAAATATCAGCTTTCTATACAAAACCCGGAAATGGCTCCAAATCGCCTTTTTAAGCGTTCTTAACGCATAGTATGTATCGAAACTAGTTTAAATATATAAGGGTTGATGCCTACTGATATTTTCAGTAAATTTCTATATTTTAACAGTAAGCAAAAGTTTTAAACTCAGATTCTCTGTTTTGCCCTTTTTAAGCCTATGTGGAATTACCAAAATGCCCCTACGGTGCATAGTATGGTTATAATTAATAAATTTCACATATATATGATACCCTACTGATATGACTTATTAAATTAAGTATAATTACTGATTTAATCAGACCTGTAACTCAGAATGATATTTAAACTCTCTTATAATCTTTAAAATGACCAAAATACCCCTACGGGGCATAAATTGGTCTTAAACTCGTTTTGGGCATAATGGAAGGTATCCTACTGATATCACAACATATTTAGGGCATATTAACTTAGGAAACTTGTATATGACTCATTTGGTTACTCGTTACGCACTTTTCGCGTTCGGGTCGGCGTATGTAACTAGTTTGCATATATTAGCCGAAACGGGTCAAACCATATCGGTTTTGTCTCAAAATTCAGAATGTGTTTAAGTTACCCATATTAAACAAGCATACAAGCTTGTCGGGTCAAAACCACATTCTAAACCGGTCTTCACTTTATCATGCGTTTGAACCGTGTCTTCCTTTTTAAAACTAACCGGTCTAAGCTTAGGCTTAATTAAAGACCCGTTAGGAATCTAATAGGTTATTAAAAACCTTCGTTCCAGATTTAGGAGCCCAGTAAAAGCTATCTGTACTTGCTGAATTGATATACGGCTGGGATTGAATTTATATTTAGCTCAGGTAAATACTTTTAACTTATTTTCCCTATACGGGCTTGGGGTACGGTATATAATATACCGCTTGGTCCGGCATTGAATTCTTAATCGAATAGAGGTTAATTTATTGATATGCTATGTTTTGAATGTGTTTTGTTTGCTTAAAGCCTTTGGGGGGTTAATGACCATGTCCCAGATATCCTTGGCATCATCTTACGAGATGGCCACGACCTGAGCACGGGGTGTAGGCGTACACCTGTCAGTGTATAACTCAATTTTGTGGTGTGACTATTAATCTTTAACCCGGTCTACGGATCGGGCTACTGAACCCATAAGTAACATGTAAATCCCTTACAAGATTATATTGCATAATTATCCCAAGTTATAAAAATGTTTTGTGTCACGTGCATTCAAATCAATTTTCAACCCTTTTCAAAATGAGTCGGTTAAATTGTATTTACCAGTGCAAACTGACGTATTTTCCAAAAAGGTTAAGTGCAGGTACTAATCGGAATAGGTTGGCTACTCCTAGCATCAATAAAGAGTCTCGCAAGCTTAGATGCCTAAAGTCTGTTGAACAAATGTTTCATTTTATTTTCGATCCGCCTGTGGATCCTTTACATTCCATTTGTAATACTTGATATTACTTTATATCGGTTTGTAATATATTTATCTTTTGCTTCCGCTGTGCATTTAAATATTGTGTTGTTTGACTATGATGATATCAACTACGTCACTATACTCCCCACCGGGCCCACTGGTGACACGTGAAAAATAGGGGTGTGACAGGTTGGTATCAGAGCCAACATTGAGTGAATTAAACACTAGCCTTTTTGGTGTTTAATCTCAATGACACGTTAGCACATTCCTTGACCTTCTGAGTCTAGACTTAACATAGGAATAATCTCAATCCTAATCTGGAAATTTCGCTTCCAAATTTTTTTTATATTGGATATGTCGCCAAGCGAAGAAGCCGTAATAGGAGTTCTCCACACCCGGAGCCTTGAAATGCTGAGCTTCGTACCACGGCTAGAATGAAACGAGCATCCAAGGAGAAAGCATTCAGAATTAGAATAAAGAAGAAACTCCTTTTTTTTTGCTGAAGATCGTTTCCTTAATAGTCCTTCTAAGGACATATTTATTTTTCAGTCCCTGCAAGGACAACATTATTCCTTTCAATTCCCGCTTAGGGCAACTCTGTACTTTTATTTTTATATAGTGGATTGATTAAATTTAAGTTTTCATTCTAAACATGAAATATGAAATAAATGGAAAATAACATTCCTTATATATGATCTACCATTATAATAAAATGGCAAAATCTAAAAAGGACAAGACCTAGCCTCGTGTCATTATTAAGACCCGGCCAAGATGGCAGTTCCTCGATTTAGGTTCAGATCCTTATTAACATCCCGATTTAAAATTTGTTCTGCGTTAATTATTAAAAAGAATCTTAAAAGAAAACCTAGCCTATATTACAAGGCCGAGATGGTAGAACCTATTCAAGGGATTCAAATCCTTGTTAACACCTTAGAACGTGTTAGCACTCTTGACAAATGTGATTCGAGAAAATCACAACAGTCATTCTTATATTGGATTTTTTTTTCCAATTTTCTTATCTAGCCTGGTGATTTAGAAATCATGGCTTATATCATCCTATAAGATGATCATACCATAAACATCCCTTAGAAGGGAAATGCCTACGGGCTATAATTAACGTCCTTTGAGACTAAAAACAGTAGTGGTCTACAACCCCCTGTTAAAAAGGGCAATGAACTTTGATTCAAGCCTTAATACCTCGATTTTGTAACATCCTGGTTTATAAATTAAATCTGTCCATGTGACTAGGCTGTTGAGCAATTATTAAATTATAACTAGGGATATACTGCCTACGGGCTATACTCATTGTCATATAAGATAAAAGACAGTCGTAGCCTACAACTTCCTGTCAAGAAAAGGCATGAACACGTTCAAGCCTAAATACCTTAATTCTACAAAATCAAGGTTTATAATATAAAGTTGTCCCTGTGACTTGGCCTTTTGTGCCATAGTTATATTTTAATTAAATTTAGGATAATTATAATGAAAATCCTGAATAAAATAGATATCATTCCTTTCCTGCCAGTATAAATATTAAAAGAGAATCTTAAAGGGTTTGACCTAGCTTGAATGTCATTGAAGACCTAGCTAAAATGGTAAAACCTGTTTAAAGGAGATTCATATCCTTATTAACACTTGAAAACGTGTTAACACTCCCGACAACAGTGATGCGATAAAATCACGCTTGTCATCTTTATATTAGGAACTTCCAAACCCCTTATTTAGCCTAAATGATCAATAGGAATCATGGCTAATAAACGTCGAACATGATGTACACATCTAAACATCCATCTGGGATGTATACCTACGGGCAAAGATGTATACATGAAAAAGATAGTTTTATTTCATAACTTCTTGTCAAGGCAATGAATTATGAAATTTTCCGATCCAAAGGAATCATTGATTATGTTTTAAAATTTCCCTAGTGACAAGGCATCTGTGCCATCGAAAAGTCCTTTGGAACAAGCCGTTGTGCTATATAAGATGTCAGTATGACATTGACAGTCGTGACTTATGTCCCCTGTCTAGTAAATTTGAAGGATTATATCCCATTTAAACGCCAAAGATGGTCTATTTAAAAACCTAGGCAAAACATAATCAATTAAATTTAATACTATCTATTTGCCTAAATGGTTTAATTGTACCATGGCTATTTAATCATCAATTCGACAATTCACCATATAATTAAACCAATTATTACTATTTGGTTTGTAGCCTTCAAAGTTTCACCATGGCTGACTCCTCTGAAGCTCACAATCATCCGATTGATCAGAATGATAATGTAAGACTGAATTTAACAAGCACCGAGTTACAGGCTATGATAGATACAGCCGTAAACAACGCTGTGGACCGTGCGTTGAAGGATCATAAGCGAAAGTGCGATGATACCCCGAATAAGGGTTACAAAAAGGGTAAGACCGGTTCAAGCTATAACCAGTCCAAACCAAGGGAGGCAAAACCTGTCACACCCTGGCTTTGCGGAAGCGTGGTTAATTTTGGTGTGACTTCTTAATACCATAGCTTAACCATAACAAGCTATATGAATTAAAAACCATGCAAGTCATCTATTGAGTTTTGAAAATCAAACACATTACCATTGTTTTAACATACAACCATAACCTTGTTCAGCAGACATTACAATTTATAACATAACATAAACGTGGTTTAAGGACTGTGTCTTGTCCAGGAAAGAGACACATCCCCTAAACCCTGATGACTTCATGACAAGTGCAGCGGAAAACGTTCCATACCGTGCCAGATCCGTTTAATTTCCTGAAATACATGTGAGTTGAAAAATCAACAATAATGTTGAGCGAGTTCATGTGTAAGTGAGTATGTAAAACACTTGTGAGTATAAAAATAGTTGTGGTATGTAGCAGTGTAAGAGGACTTGTGATCACCAATGGTTTGCAAGGCCACTGACATATGTGAAGTGCAAATAGGGAGACTCAAACCTAGCATATTTCGCCACGGCAAAGTATGTGGACAAAGTCACCCCACGGTCCGTTTCTAGTTTGGCCGGGGGCTGGGCTCGCTACACCCAGATAGATCTACCGCTCCTGTCCCTCGGTCCCTCCATGAGGACTAATGGCCCCATGTTGTTCCTATCCACTCACATGATCGTATAACACCTCCTTACGTTAAACATACCGTTGTAAAGTACTCGTAAATCATAGTAACATGTATTTCACCCCCGCAGTTAAGTAAACTGAAAACAGTTAGAGAAAAGGGGGACATGAACTCACAGTGAATGCGCGTCTCTACCAAGTGTCTCCAATACAGTAAGCTGTGCAACGACCTACAAGTGCTAATTCTATTAGACGGACGGCCGTGCTTTAGCTTTATAGTTTAAGTCTTTGGGAAATAGTTAGACAACTATTTCGTGTTTATGTTCCGTATACACTTGGTAGTTATTCTTCTTCCCAAGGATGGGGGATACAATACATGTGCGTAAGTTACGTTTTATCAATCTTGTGGTAATGTAATTACCGGTGTAACTTATATGTTTGTGGAAGCGTTCGTAAAGTTTTGGAATCATTAACGCTTGTAAATATTATTTTCACTCTAAAATAATATTTATGTATTTTCACAAAATAATCATAAACAGTGTTGTGACAAATATATCTATCACGTTAATCTTTGTGAAAATCCCACCTCCGAATATTTAGTAAAATATAGTGCTGGCGAAATTTATGTTTTGAAAATATGTCCCAAGATAGTTCTAACACTTGTTGTGTAAAAAGTCTAAGTGTCAGGTTTTTAGAAAATTTCGCCAGAGTTTCCTCTGTAACTGGAGGTGGCCACGCTTTCAAGCGTATCATTTTCTTTTAACAAATCAATTCAACAACTTCTTTATTCAATCAAACAATTTCCGACACATCAAACTAGTCGACAAGTATGTAAATTTGCATAATCGCATGAACTTGTAGTTTTTCCCGCATCTATAGTGTAAATCCCCTTTATATATGTAGATCTTTACGTAAAGTAACTTCAATCTTGTAAAAACCTCGTGTTTAGAGAAATCCGACTTTACAACTTCTAGTAACAAGTGACAAATTTACTTCTTTGTCGGATCTCTTTGTTTCACAAGTGTTTACACACTTGTGGTTTATAAAACCATATTTATTAGTGTAAGATCCTTTAAAATACATGGTTTCTTAAATGTATGGTTCTTTGAAGATACCACTTGCGGATACGTAGATCCGCTAGTTTTAAACACCATTTTACCGGTTAAATCACTTTTACACATGTAAAATATTTTCACACAAGTTCATGTATCTTGTGTGGTAGAGTTTCGCCTTTAACCCTTGTATTTAGTCAAAAACGAGCTTATGTGAAGATACATGATCTTACAAAGTCGGGTTAAACGGAGATCCGAGCTACCACATCATAGATCGGGTCTAGATAAACACAAATTCCAATTACTACATCTTTTACACAAGTTACTAGCTATTAACCACCACTTTTATAGTTTTTACTAGACTTTAAAGCTTCAAAATGTAAGTTATCGATATTTAACCGACAAAGTTCCTTTTAACCACTTTAGATAAGTTCAAGAACAAGTTTTAAGTGTTATACCTCTAGCTCTAAGCTAGGGAAGATTCTTGATGAAAATCGCGTGGATAAAAGCTAACGGTAGAGGTCCTTCGCGTTCCGTTTGCACCAAAGCTCCTAATACGTGATCCTTAACGCGTGTGTGATGATGGAATGGAATGATCAAGGACCGAAAATGTGGTGGTGGGGTGTGGGGTGTTCGGCCGAAGGTTTAGAGAGCAAGAGAGAGTGTAATGTTGTGGAGAGTTTGTGATGAAAGATCTTGTGAGTTAAGGTTAATACTTATAGGCAATTTATGAGAGTTTTGTCCAATGGAAAATATGTCTTCATGATACTAGACCAAGCAAGATTCAACAAGATCACAAGTACAAGTGTGTTCCCCTAGTTATGGGGCCGGTTAGGGACTTGGGGGGGGGGGGGGTTGGTTCGATTGCAACTAGTAATTAGGAGTTTAGTTATGTTAAACCAAGTTAAGTTAAGCGTTAAACTCCGTTAGTTGTATGTTACACGTTATGGCGGGTGTTAGGGTAATCAGGGACCCTAACTGGCTCAGAAAAATATAAATAGTGAAAATACTAATATTTTCATGTTCCGGGTAAAGTCCGGGTGTCCGGTTGGATAGTAATCCGTTAAAGCGTTACAAAAACTTTAAAGTGTCGTTATTGTTATTTTTAGTGACACAATTTGTTTTCCCGACACTTTAGAAAGTGTCTAGTGTTATTTTCTCATGTTCTGGCACTTTACTAGTCAGCTAGAAGCTGGTTTGTTTATTAAAGTGCTGTGTTTGGTACTTAAAGTACGTTTTAGGCACATCCGAATCAGTGTATCTTATCCCTAGAGACGCGGTACCACAACCCTTATATTCCTACACTCACTACCAGTGTAGCCAAAATATTTGAGGCTCTTAACAGGCCTTAGAGGCAGTATCTGCCTGATGCTGGTTATATCAGCATGTTCGCCGTGTATCCGTTTATTGTGCTACTGTGCGTTTAGTGCATCAAGTTTGTCACTAGGGTTCAGTATGTAATTAATGTAGTGACAGCAAATAAAGTATGATGCAAGTAAGTGCATGTATCAGTATGCAGGTAGCAGTTTATCAGCTAGTTCAATCAAGCACAGTAATCAAGTAGTAATTAATCATTAATTAAGTTGTACGGATACCTGGTTTAGTGCGGGTTGTCACATTCTCCCCCCGTTAAATAAATTTCGTCCCGAAATTTAAGTTCTGCTTGTAGATGCAGAGTTCTTAGGAAATAAGTGGGGGTATTTCTCTTTCATCCGGTCCTCACGTTCCCATGTGAATTCAGGACCATGTCTGGCATTCCAACGAACTTTGACGAGTTTGACACTGCTCCGGTGGGTCTTGTTAACTTTCCAATCCGTGACCTCGACAGGTTCTTCAACGAAGTGGAGCGTGTCGTCAATATGAATCTCGTCGGTAGGAATGGCAACGTCAATTTGAGTTGGACTTTCCTTTAAATTGGATACATGAAATGTATCGTGAACACCATTTAGTTCAGCGGGTAGGTCCAACTTGTATGCTACCGTCCCAATTCTTTCTAGAATTCTAAAGGGACCAATGTAGCGTGGATTTAACTTTCCACGCTTTCCAAAGCGCGCCACCCCTTTCCAGGGTGATACCTTCAGTAAAACCATTTCTCCAACTTGGAAATCCACATGCTTCCGGTTTGGATCCGCGTAGGCCTTTTGTCTGTGGCGAGCGGCTTCGATGCGTTTAAGAATTTGCGCAATTTTGTCTGTCGTCTCTTGGACGATTTCGGGGCCAGCAAGCTGCCTATCACCTGCGTCAGACCAACATAGTGGTGATCGGCACTTGCGTCCGTATAGGGCCTCAAATGGCGCGACACCAATACTGGTGTGGTAGCTATTGTTGTATGAAAATTCGACCAAAGGTAAGTGTTTATCCCAGCTACCGCCTAAATCCATAACACATGCCCTCAGCATGTCTTCCAAAGTTTGTATCGTTCGCTCGCTCTGGCCGTCAGTTTGCGGATGGAACGCAGTGCTCAGATTCAATTGTGAGCCAAAAGATTCTTGGAAAGATTGCCATATTCTTGACACAAATCTTCCGTCTCTATCAGAGATGATCGAGAGTGGTATTCCATGACGTGCTACGATCTCTCTCAAGTAAATTTCCGCAAGTTTACTAGTACTGTCTTTCTCCTTGATCGGCAGAAAGTGTGCGGACTTTGTTAGGCGGTCAATCACCCAAATCATATCATGGCCTCTTGGCGTTCTTGGCAGTTTTGTAACAAAATCCATTGAGATTTGTTCCCATTTCCACTTGGGAATCTCAGGTTGTTGCAGAAGTCCCGAAGGCTTCTGGTATTCTGCCTTGACCTTAGCGCACGTTAAACATTTGCTCACGTAAACAGTAACGTCGCCTTTCATCCTAGGCCACCAATAGTAATCCTTGAGATCCTGGTACATCTTATCCGATCCAGGGTGGATAGAGTACCGTGACTTGTGCGCTTCGTCGAAAATAACTTCCCTTAATCCACCAAACAGAGGAACCCAAATTCTTTTCTCAAAACATAACGTTCCTTCCTCGTTTGGTACCAAAAGCTTCTCCATTCCACGGAGATATTCTTCCTCAAGGTTTCCCTCCTTGAGAGCTTCCTTTTGTGCAGCACGAATGTGCAAGGAAAGATCGGTTCGTATAATCATTTCCAAAGCTCTAACCCTTATGGGCTTGATTCTTTCTTTACGACTTAGGGCATCGGCGACTACATTCGCCTTCCCTGGGTGATATTTTATCTCGCAGTCGTAGTCGTTTAACGATTCAACCCATCGTCTTTGCCTCATATTCAACTCCTTCTGGTTGAATATATGCTGTAGGCTTTTGTGATCTGTGAAGATTGTGCACTTCGTACCATACAGGTAATGTCTCCAGATCTTTAGTGCAAAAACCACTGCGCCAAGCTCTAAATCGTGTGTGGTATAATTCTTTTCGTGCACTTTCAGTTGGCGTGATGCGTAAGCAATGACCTTTTGGCGTTGCATCAACACACAACCCAATCCTTGACGCGATGCGTCGCAGTATACCACAAAGTCATCAGTACCTTCTGGTAGAGCTAAGATTGGCGCGTTACAAAGCTTACCCTTTAATATCTGAAACGCTTCATCCTGTTTGATTCCCCAATCAAACGTCTTGTCCTTCTGCGTGAGGAGCGTCAAAGGTTGAGCGATTTTCGAGAAATCCTCGATGAACCTTCGATAGTAGCCAGCCAACCCCAAGAATTGTCGAATCTCGGTTGGCGTTGTAGGCGTTTCCCAATCCTTGATCGCCTCGATCTTTGTGGGATCAACATGAATTCCATCCCCATTAACCACATGTCCAAGAAACTGGACTTCGCGTAGCCAAAACTCGCACTTGGAGAATTTGGCGTACAGTTGTTCCTTCCTTAGCAGCTCCAATATGGTTCTAAGATGCTGCTCGTGTTCAGCCTTCGTCTTTGAGTAAATCAAGATGTCGTCGATGAATACAATCACGAACTTTTCTAAGTATGGCTTGCAAACCCTATTCATCAAGTCCATAAAGACTGCAGGTGCGTTTGTCAAACCAAATGGCATAACGAGGAACTCGTAGTGTCCATAACGAGTTCGGAAGGCTGTTTTCGGGATACTTTCCTTCTGTATCCTTAGTTGATGGTATCCAGATCGAAGATCGATCTTAGAGTAACAGCTTGAACCTTGAAGTTGGTCGAACAGATCATCGATTCTTGGTAGAGGATACCTGTTCTTGATCGTCAGCTTGTTCAATTCTCTATAGTCAATGTTTATTTGAAAATCATCATCCTCCTTTTTGATGGGTAACAATGGGATTACCCCAAAAAGGAATTTTTTGTCTGTTATCTTCCTTCTCCATCCGTTACCAACACTTCTCTGTCAATCCTTGCATTTCCGAAGATGTAAGTTGCTATGATGCTTCGACTACGGGTGCAGTGCCCGGAATTAAGTCGACGCGGGATTTGACAAATCGTGAGGAGATGATTCCGGCAAGTCTTCGAGGAAGACTTCGGGGTATTCTCCAATCACGAGGATATCTTCGAGTTTTGGTTCTTTGACTTCCTTTTCCACAACATGAGCCAAGAATGCAACACATCCTCTGTGCGAGACTTTTCGGGTCTTCTTTGTCTTGATAATCCGTAGGAGCGTATCCTGCTCCATGAGTCACGATAATTTCTCCGTTCGTTTTCGGGGCGCGGATGACAATCTCCGCATGGTTGTTCGTCAACCAGTCCATCCCAATCATCACGTCGAAGCTTCCAAACTCAACTGGCAATAGATCTTGCGTAAACTTACGCTCTCCGGGTTCTATCGTGCCGATTCCAGTTACTGCGTTGACTTCCACTAGTTTCCCCCAAGCTAGTTCTAATGGGTACTGGAATAATTACTCACTCGCTATGTAAACCAATTATGTCCTTGAATACTAGAGTTGTGAATCGTAAAATTTACAACAGTAGTTGGCAATACGGATGCATAATATTGAGTAATGTGGGACGTACCGCTATCCATGCTTGGATCTCTGGCGTGCCTCCCTAGCTCCGACGGGGAGCTTTCATCCTTGCGCCTGATTGTCTTCGGGCAATATCTTCTGAAATGCTTTTTGCTTCCACAGTTTAAACATCCTCGAGCACGCTTCTGTTCATCACTCATTCTGCCTTGACAATTAATGTTGTCGTTGTCCCCTTCGTGATTCTCACTACCATCCTGGCCCCCATTACTAAGTTTAGTATTTTGCCAACAAGTTTCCTTGACGTGTCCCACCTTGCCACAGTTACCACAATTTCCATATTTGCATCGCCCGACATGATAACGTAAACAATTGTCGCACTTAGGTAGGATACCCTTGTAATCTTTTCCCTGTGGGCGACTTCCAAAACCACCACGGTTATTATCTTTATTCCCAAATCCTCCTTGGCCTCCTCGACTGGCAGGGGCCCAACAAGTGTCCTTCAAGTGACCACGCTTCCCACATACTTCGCATGTTTTCAGTCCACATTGTCCAGAATGATGACGCTGGCATGTGTTACACTTGGGCAGAGTGCCCATATAACCCTTTCCTTTGTTCTCATTATTCGTTCGGGTACCTTCAGTGAGCTTCCTTTTGTTCTTTCCGGATGACTCTACCTGAGTCTCCTTGTCAGGGTCTGCAAGTTTTTCTAGTCTAATTGCCTCCGTAGCGAGTGCCAAACCCATCTTACTTGCAGCATCAGTTGTTGGTGGCGTTGATGTTGTCATCAAGCTCAAGACTTGAGGCGCCAGTTCCCAAATGAATTGTTCCAATTTCTTCAGTTCTGGTCTTACCAGGTATGGAACAATTTGTGACAGATTATGGAGTCGTTGCACGTACTCCAACACCTTCGGACCTTCCATCATTAGGCTCCGAAATTCATCTTCCCACTTCTGGGTTTCCGTGTGGGGGCAATACTTCTTATGCATCATTCCTTTCAACTCATCCCAAGTTAACGCGTATGCTGTAGTTAGGCCCATTATTCGAACCTGAAGATTCCACCATAATCGAGCTCCATCTTGAAACAACTCAGAAACGTATGGGACCTGTTGTTCTGGCGTACAGCCATTCATTCGAAAGATGGATTCCATACCTTCAATCCATTTTACAAAAGTTATGGCACCCCCAGTGCCGTCGAACGTCGGAGGCTTGTAGTTGAGGAAGTGCCAGTAGGAACAACCGTTATTTTCTGAGGTACCTTTGATTGGTTCGGAGCGTAGGGCCTCGTGCTGCGCTATAGCTGCAGCAATTATCTCTTTAAGTTCTGCCTCAGAGGTGGGCATGCGTACTTCGCGTCTTGGCGGCATCTTCTAAAAGATGTTTCACATAGGTTAGGTCATAGCAAGTGAAGTGTACGTATGCATTCAACAATACCAACACATAACATCTCATGTTATCAACAAATCAATCACATAACCTCTTATGTTATAGGGCATAAACAATTGATTGAACATCGCATGTGATGAGAATACTGCGATTGTACTGCCACAATTCGAGACCACAATGCAAAGCTTACAAGTACACCACTATATCATACTACATTAATGACTTAGTAGGGGACGACCCTAGACAAGTCGTGTGATCGCTGGACATGTTCAGGAGTCTCTGGTTCGTCCTTTCTCAATTTTCAGGATTCCACGTCAAGTTTCTGAATTTCTGTCCTAAAACAACATTTCTTCTCAATCATTTCCTTGAGCTCGTCCCAGCTCAGTGCATAAGCAGTGTCTGTGCCAAGGGTCTGAACCTGGAGGTTCCATTAAGAGAGTGTGCCATCTAGAAATATCCCTGAGATGTAGGTAACACTCTGTTGGGGCGAACAGTTACTCATTCTTAGAGTGGAGTCGGTCTTTTCGGACCAACGAACAAATGCAACGGTGCCTCCGGTTCCGACAAAGTTCAAAGGCTTGCAGTTTAGGAACTATTTATAGGTGCAGCCAGTTGGATGGTTATTTCCAGTAATGCCATCGTTGTTCTTAGAGCGGAGGGCTTCATGTCGTGCATTTATCGGTGAGATGCGTTCTTGCAGCTCGGCTTCTGTCCTTGGCAATGTACTGGTGTTTGTGTCACACCTGGGTGACATTCCCTTTTTGTCGAAATTGCGTGAAGCGGGTTGGACAATGTTTCAATTGTCTATGGGGTATATATATAGCAACGTAAGCCATCATGTAATCACCCCATTTCACACGCAAATATACTCACTGTATAAGTGGGGAAATAAATTCCTGAGCCTTCACATAGGCTTGTCAATTTGGCTTGTTGCTTGTAATAGAATGAACTCGAGGCTACATCGCCTAGGTCATTTGTGTTTAGGTTATTTCCTGCTGCATCGGTTATCATTAGCTTGGCCTGCAGAGTCCACCAGGATTCCTGTGCACTACAAATCGTTATTACGTGGGCCCCCGTAATAATAAATTGTCTTGCACAGTTACCCCAAATTTTCTCTCATCCAAGCAGATGATCAATCAAGGAGCAACAGCCGGTGCATTGGCATGAACAGGGTCATACTCCAATGCGGGGTCAGGAGCAACGCCTGGCTTAGGGGCCACGGCTAGCTTCGAATCAAAAACTCCATCTCAAAATCAGCTGGATCAACAATCACAGGGGTTACAGGATCCCCCAAGGGCTGGTCTAAGTGCATGAACTCAATGTCATGGTCTGGATCAACACCAGGCGGAAAAACAGAATTGTCCTCATAATCGCGATCAAACTCAAAGCTGTGTGTGGGATCCGGTGCAGCTGATGATGCCATATCAGGGTCGGCGTCGTGTAAGTGGTGCTGCATTCCCTGTATGTGCGAAGACGCGGATGTCAGAGACTCAAATGAGTCTGGGATAGGGGAATGAGTTTCCCCTGCAGGAGCGTCCGCATGCAGTAGTCTAATGCTAGCAGCGAGAGGGCCTTGCCCTCAAGTGGGTCCTCCTCTTAATAGTTCGACATCGTCTTTAGAGGCAATGTCGGGGGCATATCAACAACGAGATAAGTGGCAAGGGGCACAGGAGCAGGGATCACCGCCAGTGGCAAATTCCCAACAAGATGGCCATCAGTAGGCTCTGCTACGACTTCAGGCAGTGCACAAAGGGCTGAAAGTCGTCATTGTCTGTGCCGGTAGTATCAGAAATGTACACCTCGTGCTTCGTTGAACTATGTCGTCTGATACTATGGTCATGGGGTTCGTAGTGCCCATCTTTCTAGTACTTGATGAAAGCATAACGTTTGTAACACAAACACATATACGTATAATAATTAATCATATAATCAGTTAATCACATAAGTCACCAAGTAAGGTATCACATACTTCTCCTAGTCTTACTAGCCAATTTCATCCAGTCTACAAGACTGCTCTGTCCTTCACTTAAACCAAACCTCGATCCTCCAGATCGATCCTATAACAAACCAACGTGCTCGACTACCTTGATCACCGCGGTCCTCCAAACCGATCCTCAGCCCTCCAAGCTGAGCCTATAACCAATAAAATGTGCTCAACATTTGTTTGTAAAAAGTTTTGGATCTGGACTTAAGTGGTATGCAGAAAAATGTTTTCGTGAGAGCCCTAGTGATCATAGTCTAGACTCGAGACAGAATCCTAGTTCGCTATGATCAGGGCTCTGATACCAAGCTGTCACACCCTGGCTTTGCGGAAGCGTGGTTAATTTTGGTGTGACTTCTTAATACCATAGCTTAACCATAACAAGCTATATGAATTAAAAACCATGCAAGTCATCTATTGAGTTTTGAAAATCAAACACATTACCATTGTTTTAACATACAACCATAACCTTGTTCAGCAGACATTACAATTTATAACATAACATAAACGTGGTTTAAGGACTGTGTCTTGTCCAGGAAAGAGACACATCCCCTAAACCCTGATGACTTCATGACAAGTGCAGCGGAAAACGTTCCATACCGTGCCAGATCCGTTTAATTTCCTGAAATACATGTGAGTTGAAAAATCAACAATAATGTTGAGCGAGTTCATGTGTAAGTGAGTATGTAAAACACTTGTGAGTATAAAAATAGTTGTGGTATGTAGCAGTGTAAGAGGACTTGTGATCACCAATGGTTTGCAAGGCCACTGACATATGTGAAGTGCAAATAGGGAGACTCAAACCTAGCATATTTCGCCACGGCAAAGTATGTGGACAAAGTCACCCCACGGTCCGTTTCTAGTTTGGCCGGGGGCTGGGCTCGCTACACCCAGATAGATCTACCGCTCCTGTCCCTCGGTCCCTCCATGAGGACTAATGGCCCCATGTTGTTCCTATCCACTCACATGATCGTATAACACCTCCTTACGTTAAACATACCGTTGTAAAGTACTCGTAAATCATAGTAACATGTATTTCACCCCCGCAGTTAAGTAAACTGAAAACAGTTAGAGAAAAGGGGGACATGAACTCACAGTGAATGCGCGTCTCTACCAAGTGTCTCCAATACAGTAAGCTGTGCAACGACCTACAAGTGCTAATTCTATTAGACGGACGGCCGTGCTTTAGCTTTATAGTTTAAGTCTTTGGGAAATAGTTAGACAACTATTTCGTGTTTATGTTCCGTATACACTTGGTAGTTATTCTTCTTCCCAAGGATGGGGGATACAATACATGTGCGTAAGTTACGTTTTATCAATCTTGTGGTAATGTAATTACCGGTGTAACTTATATGTTTGTGGAAGCGTTCGTAAAGTTTTGGAATCATTAACGCTTGTAAATATTATTTTCACTCTAAAATAATATTTATGTATTTTCACAAAATAATCATAAACAGTGTTGTGACAAATATATCTATCACGTTAATCTTTGTGAAAATCCCACCTCCGAATATTTAGTAAAATATAGTGCTGGCGAAATTTATGTTTTGAAAATATGTCCCAAGATAGTTCTAACACTTGTTGTGTAAAAAGTCTAAGTGTCAGGTTTTTAGAAAATTTCGCCAGAGTTTCCTCTGTAACTGGAGGTGGCCACGCTTTCAAGCGTATCATTTTCTTTTAACAAATCAATTCAACAACTTCTTTATTCAATCAAACAATTTCCGACACATCAAACTAGTCGACAAGTATGTAAATTTGCATAATCGCATGAACTTGTAGTTTTTCCCGCATCTATAGTGTAAATCCCCTTTATATATGTAGATCTTTACGTAAAGTAACTTCAATCTTGTAAAAACCTCGTGTTTAGAGAAATCCGACTTTACAACTTCTAGTAACAAGTGACAAATTTACTTCTTTGTCGGATCTCTTTGTTTCACAAGTGTTTACACACTTGTGGTTTATAAAACCATATTTATTAGTGTAAGATCCTTTAAAATACATGGTTTCTTAAATGTATGGTTCTTTGAAGATACCACTTGCGGATACGTAGATCCGCTAGTTTTAAACACCATTTTACCGGTTAAATCACTTTTACACATGTAAAATATTTTCACACAAGTTCATGTATCTTGTGTGGTAGAGTTTCGCCTTTAACCCTTGTATTTAGTCAAAAACGAGCTTATGTGAAGATACATGATCTTACAAAGTCGGGTTAAACGGAGATCCGAGCTACCACATCATAGATCGGGTCTAGATAAACACAAATTCCAATTACTACATCTTTTACACAAGTTACTAGCTATTAACCACCACTTTTATAGTTTTTACTAGACTTTAAAGCTTCAAAATGTAAGTTATCGATATTTAACCGACAAAGTTCCTTTTAACCACTTTAGATAAGTTCAAGAATAAGTTTTAAGTGTTATACCTCTAGCTCTAAGCTAGGGAAGATTCTTGATGAAAATCGCGTGGATAAAAGCTAACGGTAGAGGTCCTTCGCGTTCCGTTTGCACCAAAGCTCCTAATACGTGATCCTTAACGCGTGTGTGATGATGGAATGGAATGATCAAGGACCGAAAATGTGGTGGTGGGGTGTGGGGTGTTCGGCCGAAGGTTTAGAGAGCAAGAGAGAGTGTAATGTTGTGGAGAGTTTGTGATGAAAGATCTTGTGAGTTAAGGTTAATACTTATAGGCAATTTATGAGAGTTTTGTCCAATGGAAAATATGTCTTCATGATACTAGACCAAGCAAGATTCAACAAGATCACAAGTACAAGTGTGTTCCCCTAGTTATGGGGCCGGTTAGGGACTTGGGGGGGGGGGGGTTGGTTCGATTGCAACTAGTAATTAGGAGTTTAGTTATGTTAAACCAAGTTAAGTTAAGCGTTAAACTCCGTTAGTTGTATGTTACACGTTATGGCGGGTGTTAGGGTAATCAGGGACCCTAACTGGCTCAGAAAAATATAAATAGTGAAAATACTAATATTTTCATGTTCCGGGTAAAGTCCGGGTGTCCGGTTGGATAGTAATCCGTTAAAGCGTTACAAAAACTTTAAAGTGTCGTTATTGTTATTTTTAGTGACACAATTTGTTTTCCCGACACTTTAGAAAGTGTCTAGTGTTATTTTCTCATGTTCTGGCACTTTACTAGTCAGCTAGAAGCTGGTTTGTTTATTAAAGTGCTGTGTTTGGTACTTAAAGTACGTTTTAGGCACATCCGAATCAGTGTATCTTATCCCTAGAGACGCGGTACCACAACCCTTATATTCCTACACTCACTACCAGTGTAGCCAAAATATTTGAGGCTCTTAACAGGCCTTAGAGGCAGTATCTGCCTGATGCTGGTTATATCAGCATGTTCGCCGTGTATCCGTTTATTGTGCTACTGTGCGTTTAGTGCATCAAGTTTGTCACTAGGGTTCAGTATGTAATTAATGTAGTGACAGCAAATAAAGTATGATGCAAGTAAGTGCATGTATCAGTATGCAGGTAGCAGTTTATCAGCTAGTTCAATCAAGCACAGTAATCAAGTAGTAATTAATCATTAATTAAGTTGTACGGATACCTGGTTTAGTGCGGGTTGTCACAAAACCCGAGTGTAAAACCTGCGGGAAGAAGCACTTCGGAAAATGTTTCTATGATCAGACCGGGGGATGTGTCATCTGTAAGGAGACGGATCACAAGACCCATGAATTCAAGGATTTGAAGGGCAAACAGCAGATCGGTGAGAAGACCAGATGCAAAACCTATAGGAAATACCACCTCGGGAAATGTAGATATGAATCTCAGCCTCTACCCTGTGGAATCTGCAAGTCCAAAGAGCATAAGACCTTGGAGTGCCAAGACATAAAGGACGCAACCTGCTATGGTTGCAATGAAATAGGGCACATCAAGACAAATTGCCCAAATAAAACCAAGAAGCCTGAGGAGTCTAAGAAGACCGAAGAGGGAAGCTCTCAAGTGGATGCTCAAGAGGCTATTCAGGATGAGAATGTCACAACAGGTACTTTCTTTATCAATAACGCTCATGCTTGAGTATTATTTTATTCAGGTTCAGATAAGTCTTTCATAGACAATAGATTTTTGTAAATCATTAAATCTGCCTGTTAAAACTCTAAGCGTTAAGTATAAAGTAAAATTTACTGATAGTACCTCAGAGACTGCTCCAGCAATATTAGATGGATGTTTATATCCATTAGGAATCATTCTTTTCTGCTATCCTTGTTTCCATTTAAATATTAAGGGACTCGACATAGTGATAAGAACGAATTGGTCGTCTTAAAAGTCAAGCCTATATTGAGAATGATAAGAAGCAAGCAGTTATCAAGACTCCTTATGGGGAGCCTTTGACAATTCAAGGAAACACTAGGTATAAGTTACCTTAGCACTTGTTGAAATTGGTATTTAACAACAAAACTTCGAGTATGGAAAACTCAGAAGAAACAAACAACAGTCGCGATGCTAGAAATGCGACAAATATTAATGGTGCATCAAGTGTGAACCTCAATATTAATGGAATTAATCTCCAAAACTGAAGTTAACCCAGTTGTTAGAAAGGTTATAAGAAAAGTCACGAGAAGATTCAAGAAGCCAAATGGTGTTTGCTCAAAAACACATGTCGCTACTTATGATAAGAGTTTTATTCATACTTCATATGCGAAGAATAATCCAAATAAAATCATATGTGGCAAGGAGTCCATTTTTTTTAGGTTTTACTTAAAAGTACCTCGTCTCTTGGAAGTCAAGAGACTTCAATAGTAAAAAGGGACCATCGATTACAAGAAATTGTTGGATGAAGTAGAAACCATTGGGTATGTCAGCAGTTATGCTGGAAAGCACACGGTAAGGTATGCATCACAATCATTCGATGGTAGTACCCTTGATTAGTGAGGACATTAATGGAGTCCATAAGAGAGATCCCCTTTTACATTATGGGATGGTCCAAATTTTAAGGACCTTATTTAGTCGCTTCACGAAATGGAAAAAGATGGAATAAGAATATTCCGACTTCCCCCATAAGAGTTATAAACTATCGGCAGTGTGTTGCAAACCTTGGCTCATTGTTTGGAATAGTGCCCTTATTCGGTTAACCTAGAATTTAAGCATAATGCACTATATATATATATATATATATATATATATATATATAGGATAAAGATAGACAGAAAACCCTTTTTACATAGAAAACTCTGAAAACCCAAATGGGAACCCATTTTTACCCAACCTCCCGACATTTTTTTTTTTTGAAAAAAATTACACATGTAATATACATGTTTTAGAGTGTTTTGGTCCAAAAAAAAACAAAAAAGCGCCGAAGGGATTTTTTAAAAAAAAAATAAACAAAATTCAGTGCCTAACATGTGTTAGACAACAATGCTGAAAGTTGCTGAAATTTTTTTTTTTTTTTTTTAAAAGATCCCTTCGGCGCTTTTTTGATTTTTTTGGCCCAAAACTCTTAAAAACATGTATATTACATGTGTTAATTTTTTCAAAAAAAAAAAATGTCGGGAGGTTGGGTTTTCTAGGGTTTTTCATATAGATAGGGTTTCCTATGTAGCCTTGCCCTATATATATATATATATATATATATATATATATATATATATATATTATGATTTAGCATCGGTAATAAGAGGGCACATTAAAGTTTCAAAGCCTGCTCACTATAAATCCATCATGGATCTGCCTCAGCTACCCGAATTTTATAGATTAAGAAATGAACAGTCAAAGCTGAGACTGCCCTAAAGTTTGTCAAAGATTTCGCAACTAAGTTTAAAAGGGATTAAGAATGGAGGTGTTTAACCCTCCTGATGAAGGATTAGAGGCAGCTCACATTAATAATATCAGATAAATCCCTTACTGTAATTTTATTGTTAAGAGTTATGTTTGGGTTTAGGTGCTGCTAAGTCTCTCATAAGACTACAACTTAGCAAACTTTTAGGAAAAAAAATTTTCGTAAGAACCTCAGATATTAAGTGTAAGGTAAAACCTACAGGTAAAATCATAAGAACCATTCCTTCTGTTCCTGTCAGAAACTTCCAATCGTAGAATTCTAGAAGTATCCTCTCTCTAGAGGAAGTGCGTCAGCATATATATATATATAGTTGATATCTCTTCAATCTCTATCGATTGCGAAAACCAGACAGTATGATAAAAGCACCATATGAGGATTGATGTATCTTAATAAGTTCCATAGATTGCTTCCATGCCTGATCAGTATGGAGGTTTAATGCATGGAACCACAAAGATATTCCGATGGTCATATGGTACTAAAATCAGCTAAAGGTATTCAAAGAGGATATCCAGAATGGAATTGTCCAGGTAAATTTCTTCGATTAAAGAATTCGTGGACTCGTAACATTAATGTGTCACCTATCTGACACAAACTATGATGGATGAACTGGAGCCTGAGATTTGGAAAATCTCTGTAACCTCTTCGTATCTTGATTACCTTCTCCTAAGATTACCCTGTTTACCTCCTGGGAGGCAAGTAGAGTTAAGATTTATATTCCATTTAGGGCTGTATTATTATGAAATCTCCAAAACGGCTAATACCATCATTGGAGAAATCGAAACCCTGATTAATTAAGTTTTAAAATAGAGGATTCATATAGCCTAACTCAGTATTTTGAGAATTCGGTATAGTTCATTGAAAAAGACGGTTCATTTTGCTTATGCATTGTTTACCGCAACCCTAATTAGGCAACAATTAAGAATCGCCATCAGCTGCCCAGGATCGTCGATTTGTTCGACTAATTGTAAGGATTAGCTATTCCTTAAGATTAGTTTTAAGCAGTGGTTGGAATAACCATCTCACCTTAAAATAAGCTTTTTGTAATAGTTGTTATATAAGTATCAAGGATTGCTCCTTTGGAGACCTTGTATAAATAAAATATCAAAACGTCCGTTTGATGGACGAGATTTTAGGAAGCCTAATTACTAGGATCTGAAAGTTGCCTTGGAAAACAACAAATAAGATCATGCAATTATCGTAATCATCTGAAAGTTGCCAGCAATTAGCAGAAAATCAAGGATTAATGAAAATAGCAACCCTCCTAAGTTCTTGTTAAGGAATAAGGTTCAACAAAAGATATCACCCTGAAGGGTGTACCAGTTTGTTAAATTATCAGGCTAGTTAAGCTCTGAATATATAGAATCATTCGAAGAAAATCGAATGTATCAAGATCAAATAGCTTATAAGCTAAAACCTATTTAAGGAGCTTGGCGGAGCATACAATGCATTGTACACTAATGAATTGAGGATGTGTTTCACCAATAAGTCAAGAAGCATTATCACATATTGATATGAAGATTTATGATAAGATGAGCAACCTATATCGATTAAGGATCGACAGGTTAAGAAGCTCCAAAAGGGATACATGTACCAATATAAAGGTCACTTTGGGAGCTTGGAGAGACTCCAGATATGCTATAGAAGTTAAGTCCGTCATGTGACAAAAAGTACTTCCAGCATTTTAGCAAATCTCGAGGTCGAGATTTCTTTTAAGGGGGTGAGGATGTAACACCTCATAAAATCACGTATGATGATGTATTGACACGTGTAATAAACCCTAATGAAGTCAAACACTGAAATTTAGGGACTAATTTGTCGAAAAATCGAAAACTTTGATTATGTAAGGACTGGAAGTGATAACATACCTAAAAATAAGTTTCTTATGATGTTTATATTCACAAATGTTCCACTTGATGAATAAGTGTAGCCGTTTGCGTAATTAATTGAAAGTTTGCGCGATAAAGGGTTAAAAGCGTCAACATGTTAATTCTTATCTCTGAGTGACCTTCTAACAAACCGGGAGCTTAATAATATTTAATTATACTGTCGGGAATGCCAAATAATGTCCGTCTAAGGTTTTTATGCCTATAAGTAAAGTTACGCGCAACTTTGCAAGTTAGAGGGACTAAAAGTGTCAATATGTTTAATTATACATCTAAATGACCTTTTAGCGAACCCGAAGTATCGTGATGTTTAATAATACTTTCAAGAATGCCTAATATGGATTAGATGAGGCTTCAATGCTATTAAATGATGAGATGCGCAAGTTTGCGCAATAGAGGGACCTAAAGCGTCAACTTTTAAATCTATGCCTTTCGGTGACCATCTAAGTGAACGAGAGCGTATTAATATTTAAGTATATGCTTGGGAAGGATAAATATGGGCCATGGAAGGCTTGTATAACATTAAACGGCATTTCGCGCTACTTTGCGCAATTTAAGGACTATTTGCGTCAAACTGCAAAAGTATGTCGATTCGTATGGTAACGGACCTTCCAGAAATTGTCCATGCTTTAAACATGCCCTAATTATCATTTCTATAGCTTAGATATAGGCTTAGAGGTGTTTGGTGCGCAAAAATAAACTTTCACGTCCACCAGGGACTAAAAGTGTCAAAAAGTGCACAAGTTTGCATTTTCGCGCATATCTCACAATCTGAATATCTCCGGACACCCAAAAATTTATGTAAGCACTAAAATATTTTATTTTAGTGATCTCCTTGATAAAATTTCATTCGTCGCGTAATTTGGACCGTTTTTCGCGTCCGTTCGTGTTTCGTCGTAATTAGAAGAACAACGTGACCGTACGGCCAAACGGACCGACATCCGACATGTTTTTGAGCATCTTTCATGTCCCTCATGTTTAGGCATCATTTTAGAGGCTTAAAAATGGTTTAACGGGCCTCAAACGCATCAGAAAGGGGCTAGAAGCATGCAGGGACCAAAACTGCCATTTCAGAAACTTGATTTCCAGCTGTTACCAGCTGTTGCAGCTGTTTTAATCAATTGCAAATGGTTTTCTTCAGTCCTTGGGCAGCCCATAGATTGCTAAAACAAGGGGTAAAGGTGTACGGTCCAGATTTGATCACATTTATCGAGGAACGATCCTAACGGTCCTCTAAATCCTATAAATACCCATTGAATGTTTGGCTCTCATTTGCACCTCTCCTTCAATCTGATAAACTCTCTGAATTGTGAGGATCTTGAACTCTTTTGAGAACCTCCCTCAGTCCTTTGGACCCTTTGTAAGTCCCCTTTCGTGCTTAGTTTAATTATTTAGCGTTTATAGCCGAAAAGTCAAGCGTTTTCGATAAACGCTTTGACTTTCAAATGGCTGAGCCATTGTTCACAACGAACATGGCTACGTGACCGTAATTAGGTGGGTGTTAAACCCTCAAAAGGGCACCTCCTAATTACCACGTTTACTTAGTTAAATTGTCGGGTCAAATAAAAGTCGAACGGGTTAGTTTTAAATAAATACATAACTATTAATATAGAAGCCATAAAATCAGTTTTCTCATATTAATAACTTGGTAATTATTATTGAACATGTCTAAGCATGTTCAACCCGACAATTCTAAGTATAGGCTCGGTTCGGAACCGAAAGTCGCAATAGTTGACTTTTGCTTTGACTTTCAGTTCTGACCTGATTTAGCTTAGTTTAGATATGCCTTAGGATTCCATTAGGACCATATTATAAGTTAGTATAACCCTCCGAGGTTATACAACTTGGTTCCATAGAAATCCTAGTTCATGCATGTTTCCGTTAAATGCCTAAATGTTGACCGTTATGCCCTTTTGACCTTAAAATGTGATTTTTGAAAATGTGAAAGAGTAGAAACCTTAGTTACTGATTTATAAACTTGCACCCAAAATTTGACATCAGTTTGAGGTCTAGGTTAAGAGTTATGCTCAATAGCGTAATTAGAAAGCTTTTTGTTAATTAAATGACGTAATTAGCGTATAGCCTATCTAAACCCAATTTTTGATACCAAACTTTTTACCTACTGATATAAAATAATATTTTGGGATTTTTAAATATTTTTATTTATTTTTAGGCTGAGCATAACATAGGGTTCTAGGCTTGATTCGGTAATTGCCGGTTTTGCCCTTTTGGGCTATAAAATGAGTTTTACAAATCCGTTTGACCCCAAACCTTTTTCTACTGATCTAATATGATAAATAAAATATTTTGAGCCTTCTGGAATAATAAAAATATCAGCTTTCTATACAAAACCCGGAAATGGCTCCAAATCGCCTTTTGAAGCGTTCTTAACGCATAGTATGTATCGAAACTAGTTTAAATATATAAGGGTTGATGCCTACTGATATTTTCAGTAAATTTCTATATTTTAACAGTAAGCAAAAGTTTTAAACTCAGATTCTCTGTTTTGCCCTTTTTAAGCCTATGTGGAATTACCAAAATGCCCCTACGGTGCATAGTATGGTTATAATTAATAAATTTCACATATATATGATACCCTACTGATATGACTTATTAAATTAAGTATAATTACTGATTTAATCAGACCTGTAACTCAGAATGATATTTAAACTCTCTTATAATCTTTAAAATGACCAAAATACCCCTACGGGGCATAAATTGGTCTTAAACTCGTTTTGGGCATAATGGAAGGTATCCTACTGATATCACAACATATTTAGGGCATATTAACTTAGGAAACTTGTATATGACTCATTTGGTTACTCGTTACGCACTTTTCGCGTTCGGATCGGCGTTTGTAACTAGTTTGCATATATTAGCCGAAACGGGTCAAACCATATCGGTTTTGTCTCAAAATTCAGAATGTGTTTAAGTTGCCCATATTAAACAAGCATACAAGCTTGTCGGGTCAAAACCACATTCTAAACCGGTCTTCGCTTTATCATGCGTTTGAACCGTGTCTTCCTTTTTAAAACTAACCGGTCTAAGCTTAGGCTTAATTAAAGACCCGTTAGGAATCTAATAGGTTATTAAAAACCTTCGTTCCAGATTTAGGAGCCCAGTAAAAGCTATCTGTACTTGCTGAATTGATATACGGCTGGGATTGAATTTATATTTAGCTCAGGTAAATACTTTTAACTTATTTTCCCTATACGGGCTTGGGGTACGGTATATAATATACCGCTTGGTCCGGCATTGAATTCTTAATCGAATAGAGGTTAATTTATTGATATGCTATGTTTTGAATATGTTTTGTTTGCTTAAAGCCTTTGGGGGGTTAATGACCATGTCCCGGATATCCTTGGCATCATCTTACGAGATGGCCACGACCTGAGCACGGGGTGTAGGCGTACACCTGTCAGTGTATAACTCAATTTTGTAGTGTGTCTATTAATCTTTAACCCGGTCTACGGATCGGGTTACTGAACGCATAAGTAACATGTAAATCCCTTACAAGATTATATTGCATAATTATCCCAAGTTATAAAAATGTTTTGTGCCACGTGCATTCAAATCAATTTTCAACCCTTTTCAAAATGAGTCGGTTAAATTTTATTTACCAGTGCAAACTGACGTATTTTCCAAAAAGGTTAAGTGAAGGTACTAATCGGAATAGGCTGGCTACTCCTAGCATCAATAAAGAGTCTCGCAAGCTTAGATGCCTAAAGTCTGTTGAACAAATGTTTCATTTTATTTTCGATCCGCCTGTGGATCCTTTACATTCCATTTGTAATACTTGATATTACTTTATATCGGTTTGTAATATATTTATCTTTTGCTTCCGCTGTGCATTTAAATATTGTGTTGTTTGACTATGATGATATCAACTACGTCACTTTACTCCCCACCGGGCCCACCGGTGACACGTGGAAAATAGGGGTGTGACACTTCCAGTAGGCTGCCATGTTCGGATAGTTGTCTAACCGAATGTTGGCGAATTCCTGTTGCAAATAAACAGCCCGAGAGTTCTTGTTCTCTTTGAATAGATTTTCAAGGGTGATCCATGCCTGATGAGTGGTCTGCCCGGGGGACATAATGGTGTGGAGCAGGTCCGTTGAAATAGTAATCCATTGTTTGACGATGGCATCCAATCTGGACCATAAGGCTTCTGCAGCAGCCTCGGCTGCCTTGTCAGCAGCCTTGTCAGCAGTTGTGGAGGAGGTGGCAGCGGTGGGACGAGGTTGAAGGTGGTCAAAAACCTGATATGCTTTGCGTCAGTTTTGGAATAGTTCTGACCAAGTGGAATAGTGGTCAGTCTCGACTTCCAGGGTAATGGGGATAAAGTTTTTGATGTTGGAAATAGTCATGGCAGGGTGTATTGGGGCAGCCATTGAGAGGGGAGAGAGAGATCGGTAAGAAGAATTGAGCAGGGGCCTTGTTAACAAGGGAGCAGGGCCTTGTTGAATTAGGAGCAGGGCCTTGTTGAATAAGGGGCTGCAGAAGTGGCGGCACTAGGGTTAGAGGAGGAGATGATTGATAGGTAATGATACCATGTAGAATAGATTAATTCGAAGTGTCTATTCACATTCAATTGATAACAATATATAGCAATACTGAAATCTCCTATTTTTTGAGATAATATTTACAAAATAAATGCCTAACAAACTATGCAAAAAATATAAGGCTAATTGTATGCTATTAGGAATTTTAGTCATTGTTCGAGAATTAGCACATGGTATTAGCCTTCATGTGCCATGAAACAACTAACTAAAGTAGCATCAACAAAGTGCCAAAATGTGTCAGCTAAGTCAATACCACGCAATTAAGATTTTTCTAGCAAACATTATTAAAAAGATCATTTTCCTTGCATAGAAAAGAAGTATCGTTTGAATTTATTTAAAAAAAAGCTTATATTTGCAAAGAAAGATAAGAATTTGTCTTTTCATATAAATATTGACACATCCTGAGATACCATAACAATATCTTGAGGATCCACCTGTCATAAAGAAAACAAGTATCAGCCCAAGTACCATTGAATTGGAGAACAAAAAACCTGAGCAAATGTATGTTATTATTACCTGAAGATCATTGCAGAGGGTGGTAATGCCATCAGCCATAATCAGCCCATGTACAATTTTCCCTTTAAAGTTTTAACATTTCTTTAAAAAGTTTCTAAATTGTTTAAATTTGAAATTTCATATTGTTATTTAACAGATTCTTGCGGATTTGGACATCTTCTCTGTCATTGGAGCGAATAAACCGCTGTAGTTAGTTGTCTCGAGAGTCAAAGTCTAGACGGAAGATGCGATTGTAATTAGGTTCAAAGCGATTGCCGGTAGCCCTTTAGTCAGCCGAATCTGTATAAGAAAGGCGCCTCATCTTCTTCGTGGTTAAATCTTCTTGTGAAACTAAATTATTATCGTAATCGTGACAAGCGACTTGAACTTAACTTCCTTTTTGTGTTGATTTGACTCGTAGATGATGATGTAAAACACGATCTCGTAAAATGTCAAAACCGTGCTGCTGATATTGAAGTCCCTTCCTCTCAGGTATGGATTTTATTAATAAATTTATGCTATTATTCGAATAAAGGCATTAAATAATAATCAAATAAAACCCAAAAAATACAAACTGTTTAAAATAGTTTTAAAGAAATGTTCAAACTATTTTAAAATGAAATAACAATTTTGGTTTTGTGATAACAGGTATAAAAACAAAGAAAAATTTCACAACCTCTAAAAAAACAAATCCAAAACATGAATAAAACAAATGTGTAAATTAGAAAGTTGGTGATCCTCTTCTTCATTTTTTAACACGCTTTGTTCTTATTAATCGAAGATTTGAGTCTAATTATCTGTCTTAGTCGAATCAAGTGTGATGGATTTGGATTTGATTAATGTAATATTCACTTTATACTCATTTGATCCAGATCAGTTTCATATCATGCCAGTTGTAGCATACTATGAAACTGCATATTAATGGATATCCAAAATGATCATGGCCAATTGATAAGGAGACAATTGTGTATCAGATAAATATAATCTATGCTATATATATTGCGGATTGTTTATTACACACGAATTATCACAGACATGTTGCACTTAACTTCTAATTCACCGCACAGGTTAGTTGGAGAGTTAAAAGTTCAGTTGTACTCACGTATCTTTATAGTAGAATTTGCAGAAGGCAGTTCAACATAGTATGTTTGAAACTTTTCATGTTCTATACGCCTTTTTTTTTTTGCAGAATGTTGTTGGCATTCAGTGAGCAGACAAAAGGATTGGATTTTGGATGCAAAAGAATCAGTAACTGCTTTTATGACTGACCATGTAGAGCAACCGGTATGACTTTTTGTCTACTAAATAAACCTCTTAAAAGATTCAAATCTTTAGTTGTGATTACAAAGAGGATATCATAATTTTTTGCTTTAACAAATCTATATCTCTGAATACACTATTTAGGAGGTTGTAAGCATTCAAAATAAGACTTTAGGCGAGATTTTTTTTTGTTCGACTCATTTGACCACTCTCTTTTTAGGTATAATTTTTGTTTGTTCAATCGACCCATTCGTAAATATTCTCTCAAACTTGTCATTTCTAAATTTACATCCACTCACAAGTCATTGTTGATGGCATGCCATTCTATTTCAGCTTTTAGCTATAAAAGACGAGATTTTTAAACATTTAGAAAAAGGCATAGGGGAGTGATGAAGTCTCCAGCACCACTTCTTGGAGATTCCGTCAAAAATTCAGATAAATTGTTTTGTGATTCTAATGGAAAATAATCGAGTAAAAGACCATAGAGAGGTACACACAAACTGTCTAATTTAGTTTTTACCCATCCAGCGGCATATATTTTATATTATGATAATAGTTGTGCTATATTTTGGGCTGCAGGAAGAAGTTGCCAAAGAGTTAGGCATACCCGTTCAATTTCAGCGTTTTTAGTTATGGGCAAAGAGGCAGAACCAAACATATCGTCCAAATCGACCTTTGACTCCACATGAGGAAACATGTCTTATTCCTTCTCCGGTTGGATATAAGGTTAGTTTGCGATTTCATGATCAATAAGTTTTTGGTTAAGGTGTTAGTTTTTGAGTTAGGTTAATAGAGAGTAGGTATGCATTGTTGAATTATGATTGTTGTTGTGTGTAATTGTAGATTCCGATTAGGTTAATACGTATTCAGTTAGAAGGTTTTAAATGGTTGAAGAACTATTAAGTTTTATATGAAGAGTCCTTTTTATCTGGTTTTTATTCGAACACCATACATAAACCTCTGTTTGTTGTGAAACATGTATTTGGCAAAGGTCTATTTTATGTTTTGAAACCTCTGTTTGTTTTGAACAGATATTAGAAAATAAAACAGTGGTTTGGATGAAAACAGATGTTTGAAACCACTGTTGGGTTAAAACAACGTTTTGTGGAGAAAACAGTGGTTGTTTTTTGCAAACAGTGGTTTGAATTTGGTAAAAAAAACAGACGTTAGTCAAACAGATTTCGGTCAAACAGACTTTTAAACGCTAAGAATCATAGTTTTGCAAACAGTTGTTTGACTTTGGTCAAACGGACGTTAGTCAAACAGGTTTCGGTCAAACAGACTTTTGAACACTAAGAATCATAGTTTTGCAAACAGTTGTTTGACTTTGGTCAAACAGACCTTGGCCAAACAGACTTTTTTTGCAAACAGTGGTTTGACTTTGGTCAAACAAACTTTTTTTGCCAACAGTGGTTTGACTTTCGTCAAACAGACTTTTTGAAAACAATGGGTTGACTCATTTTCAACATCAATTATTCGTATTTTGATGGTAGATGCCACTAGAACAAGTAACAAATAGTGTTGATCTGCAATGGTGATGCATGTGGTGGTGTTGGAAGCTGCCAAGGGGACTACAGGACAGTTTGGAGACGACTTAAAGCTGATTCTAACTTACTCAAGTCAATTAAGAAAAGTCAAAGCCGCTGAATGTCACACCCCAACCGATGGCGGAATCATCGGGGCGCGGCACTGAGCGAAACAGATTGTCCATGAGTATCCACAACAACTATTAATTACCGGATATTTAAACGTCATGTCCATACCATAACATATCAAATAAAAAAGTTATTACATATAATTGTCTCATAAACAAGTACTGATCCGACAACTCAGATTTCAAATAGTTAAATTGTTTATTTGTTGCTAGACTCTTTCCTAGCTTCGATTTCATCACAGCAAAGCCTGAGTCCTAGCATGCTAAACACCTGTCACATACGTTAAAGTAAAAGTCAATACACATAGTGTAAAGGTGAGCATACAAGTTTAATAGTATAAGTAGAGTTCAAAATCGTTTACGCATAACCAGCACGTACAACGTATAATGTGAAGCACGTAAGTTATCGACATAGTTCTATCAATACCAATGACTACGGGTTGACTGCGTAGGGCAGTTCGCAATACATGTTCACCACTGTGTTCATGCAAGTAAAGGTTCCTTAACAACCCCCGAGTAACCAGGTGTTGAGTCCAAACTATAGTACTATCGTTGCTAAGGCAGGTAGACAGCAATCCACGTGTTAACATAGCATACAGGCACTCATCGAGTCACGTATAACATGCATAGCGGTTAGCGTTAAAAGTATTGCGTAGTGTGTTTGATGTGATTTGAATACGTAACGTATGTAACACCCAAAAAGTGCGATAAGCAAAAAGGGTTCGAGTATACTCACAGTGTTGATGGATTGAAGGGAGCGCTGAGAGTAATTAGCCTGATTCCAGAACGATAGCATAAGCGAAAGGTCGGTGCGTTAAACGATGCAAATTACCAAGTGTCGGGTGGTAATCCGATCGGGTGGCAATCCGGTCGGATGGTCACTCGATTGGGTGTCAATCCGTTCGGGCGGTCATCCGATCGGACGGCCACTCGGTCGGATTGTCACTCGTTTGGAAATGAGCTGTTTGTGTAAGATGGCTTGACTTTTGAAGTTTTTGTTGTAGCATTTGAAAACATAGAAGTATCTCTAACCTTCAGGTCGTTCAATCAAACGGCGGTTCGATCGGATGACGATCCGTCCGAGTAGCTATACATCAAAGTCTTCTGCCACCTGTCATCCGATCGGATGGTAATCCGATCGGACGACGGTCCGTTCAGCAACTGGTTTGTTTGGAAAAACTTGTTAAGCCTGAACGTTTGATCGAGACGGTATGATAACGTGTTTGAACAATAGGCACACCATCAAACCCAGGCTGTCCAATCGGATGGGAACCAGCCCAACCGGACCAGTCAGTTAGCCTTGACGGTAGTTCATGTTCAACCCGACATCAGTTGTCTCCTTGATAGAATGCGGATCTTGAACCGACACAACACTAAGAATGAGTAGAAGGTCAGATCAAGTTCCGTTTCTACCGGTTTGGACAACATTGAGTATAAAAGAGTTGAAAGAAAGTTAGAAACCTTCTTCCAATCCCTTTAATCTTTGAAAATGTTTAGATTTGTGTGAAAACATTGTTTATCCATGTGGAAATCGTTCAGATCCGAGTTATTCTTAGTGGAATGATATCATCCTTGAAGTTCATAAGAACTCCATGGTGACATCACCCTAGAATACCTCAAATCCATAGATTTCACGGTTAAAAGTGAAGATTATTCAGTGGAAAAGATGAAGAATGATGTATAGATCATGGAAGTACAAGAATTTAAGAAGAAACTTACAAGATTGGAGAGAAATCGGAGAAAAGGAGCTGGAACTTCTATTTCGGGTAAAGGAGGCTGTCACATCTTAAATGAGAGGACAGAGGAGGGTATTTATAGGGTTTCCTGAAATGGAAAGGTTCACCCGGATCGGACAATGTCTTGATCGGATGGTAATCCGATCAGATGGCAACCCGATCGGATGGCCACTCGATCGGGCGGCCACTCGATCCGAGTGTTCGGCGTTTCGAGTTTCGTCGATTTGGTTCACGTGTTGAGCGTTGCGATGCTTTCGAGTGAGCGATGCGATAGTATTACACAATAACCTAACTAATACTCAACATAAACCTAAACAAACCACTTATCATTTCGTGTTTCGATTTAGATTTCGATGTGATAGAATTTCGATTGCGTTTCGATTGATCACCACACAAACATAAACAGCATGCACAAGTAACACATAAATAAAACACACACGTAAAACTATATCCAGAACCTATAGATCACTGCGATTCGTATTGCGGTTCGATGTCGATTAGCGTCGGGTCGATTATTGATTAGTTGACTAGATTAACGTTGGTTATCTTTATTGCATTGTTAATTCCTATCATTCTCAGTCGTAAGTCGATTAACGTTGATTAGATATAGATCGATTAAACCACGATTATTAATAAATACTCCACATAATACAACTAACGTTAAACAATAACAAAGAGTGGATTACAAGTCAAGTCGCGCGATCGGTCGTTGACTTTGAGTTATGGAAACATGGGGTGTTACAGCCTCCCCTAGTTGAGGAAATTTCGTTCCGAAATTTAAGAAGTAGGCGTGTGAAACAGCTACGGGTACTTCGCCTTCATGTCACTTTCAAGTTCCCAGGTGAACTCGGCGCCGCGTTTGCCTTCCCAGGGAATCTTCACAATGGGAATGCGTGAGCGTCTGAGTACCTTAGTTTCTCATCCCGTGATCTCAACAGGCTTTTCCACGAAGTGTAATGTTTCGTCCACTTGCAAATCCTCAAGAGGAACATGTAACTCCTGGTCGGCTAGACACTTTCTGAGGTTCGAAACGTGGAAAGTCGGGTGAACATTACTCAGTTCCTCCTGTAGTTCGAGTCTGTAGGCCACTTTGCCGATCCTTTCTAGTATCTTAAAGGGTCCCACATATCGAGGCGCGAGCTTTCCTTTCTTGTCGAATCTGATCACACCCTTCCAAGGTGCAACCTTTAGGAGTACGTGATCGCCAACAGCAAATTCAAGGGGCTTGCAGCGTCTATCTGTGTAACTTTTCTGATGAATCCGAGCTTTCAGTAGATTGTCTCGAATTTGTAGGATTTTGTTAGTCGTTTCTTGCAAAAGCTCAGGACCGGTGAGTTGAGCATCTCCGATCTTGTGCCATACAATAGGCGACTGACATTTTATTCCGTACAATGCCACAAAAGGTGCCATTTGAATACTAGAATGATAACTGTTATTTTACGAGAATTCGACTAAAGGTAAGTGCGCGTCCCAGTTACCACCGAAGTCTATGACACATGAGTGAAGCATGTCTTCAAGGGTACGAATCGTTCTTTCAGTCCGACCGTCGGTTTGGGGATGAAAAGCGGTACTTAGATTAAAAGTAGTACCGAGAGCAGATTGAAATGTTTCCCAAAGACGTGAAGTAAACCGACCATCACGGTTAGAGATGATGTCACGAGGTGTCCCATGTCGACAGATAATTTCGTCGGTGTAGATTCGGGCTAATCGTTCCACCTTATAGTCTTCTCGTATCGGCAGAAAGTGAGCAGATTTAGTCAAACGGTCAACGACAACCCAGATGCTGTCGTGACTTGATCGTGTACGCGGGAGTTTCGTTATGAAGTCCATAGCTATACTTTCTCATTTCCACATAGGGATCTCGGGTTGCACGAGTAAGCCAGAGGGTCTTTGTTGTTCAGCCTTGACCTTCGAGCAAGTCAAGCATTTTGAAACATAGATAGCGATCTCCCACTTACTCCCAGGCCAACAATACTGACGATGCAGGTCGTGGTACATTTTGTCGGCGCCCGGATGAATAGAATAGCGCGATTTGTGGGCTTCGTCCAAGATGATTTGACGCAAATTGGTACGCTTAGGGATCCAGATTCGATCGAGATAATGGAATATACCATTGGATTTATTCACGAGTTGAGCACCATCATGCGTAATTCTTTCCTTTTTCAAGGTACGTTCGTTAAAGTAAGCATGTTGGGCGTCGCAAATAAGGGTTTCGAGATGGTATTGGGCTTGAGTGTTGCGAACACTATGTAAATAGCTTCATCGGCTGAGAGCATCGGCAACGACGTTTGCTTTGCCTGGATGGTAATGGATCTCACAGTCGTAATCGTTAAGAAGTTCTACCCACCGTCGTTGGCGCATATTAAGTTCCTTCTGGCTCAAGATGTGTTGTAGGCTCCTATGATCTGTAAAGATCGTACACTTGGTACCATAAAGGTAGTGTCGCCAAATCTTTAGCGCAAAAACAACTGCACCTAGTTCAAGGTCGTGTGTGGTGTAGTTCTTCTCGTAGATCTTGAGCTGGCGAGACGCGTAAGCGATAACCTTGCCTTGTTGCATGAGAACACAACCAAGACCAAGGTTAGAGGCATCACAATAAACTACGAAGTCGTCGTCTCCGTCGAGTAACGAGAGAATGGGAGCGTTATAAAGCATAGACTTGAGAGTCTTAAAGGGTTTCTCTTGTTCAGTTCCCCAGACAAAAGGCTTGTCCTTGTGCGTGAGAGAGGTAAGCGGCACAACGATTTTCGAGAAGTCAATGATGAATCGACGATAGTAGCCCGCCAATCCGAGAAAAGAACGAACTTCGGACGGGTTCTTTGGTGTAACCCAGCTCTTAACGGCTTCAATCTTCGCAGGGTCGACATGAATTCCTTGACTATTGACAACGTCACCCAGGAATTGGACCTCCTCCAACCAGAATTCGCACTTGGAGAACTTGGCATAGAGACAGTTCCCCTAGAGTAACTCATGAACCAAACTTAGATGTTGCGCGTGATGCGTGTGAAGTGTTATATATATTAGGTGTATATTTTAGGCCCCTTTAACACTTATTTTTAGCCAAGTTTTAAATTTATAAAACACGATATTTTACTAACACTAAACACACATATGGGCAAGTGCACCCATCGTGAGCGTAGTATAGTGTTGGCAAGATACCGAGGTCGTCCAAGGACACAAGAGATTTTAGTACCGGTTTATCCTCAACGTCTAATCAAAATAAAAAGTTTAGAGAAATGTTTTTAACTAAGAAAAATAAAAACTAACTAAATGCTGAAAAATAAAATAAAAAGAAAAACAGATAGACAAGATGAATCACTTGGTTCCGACTCGTATCTAGTGTAACCTTTGATTATTTCCGCACTTTTGCACATATTTAAGAGATTATCTTAGTTATTGTAGTAGGCCCCTCTTTTGAATGTGACGTTACCCTCACCCCAGTAGTTTGAGTCAGCAAGGATACAATCCTAAAAGGGTGGATTATTGGAAGATAATTAATTAAGTTATTAATGCAAATTATGGTAGGCCCCTCTTTTGGAGGTGACGTTACCCTCGACTAAGTAGTCTGAGTCAGCAGGGATACAGTCTTAAATAGCCGGGTTATAGTATTAATAGTAGTTAACTTATGAGGGGATCAAAGAGTTTGGACCCCCGCCATCCAATAGCGTTAAGTATTGAAGGAGGTCCTACTAAATTTGACCCAGGTCCATTGCAGGACCTCTAAACGCTGAACAATGGCAAGACCTTTACCAAACCGTTCCCTTAACCCCCGACCAGGTAGCCAACATACCTCCATATAGACCGTGGAGATATGAATGGTGAAAATCTTTTATTTTATATAGACAGTAAAATAATGCCAAGACACCACGGACAAACGATAAGGAAAGATCACCTTCAACATAAGCAACTAGTTATTAAAGTCATTAATACAAAACCAAGTAAAAAGTGCAAATGATTAGAAATAAAAAGTATTACACTAGACACTTTGTCTTCACCAAGTGATGTAAGAGACTTAGGTAAACATGGCCTTGATTGTCAAGAACTCTTACGATCAATCTTGGATCCCGAGACGACTCACACACTCTACGATGGACAATGGATGATGGTGGTGGATGATGGTGTTATGGTGGTGGTGGGTGGTGGGTGAAGTGTGAGAGAGGTGGTGTGCCAAGGGATGGTTTGAGCTTGAGCCAAGCACTTCTATTTATAGGCTGAACAGAAGCTCGGGCACGGCCCCGTGTCCAGTGGGCACGGCCCCGTGTCCACATCCTCTCTTTCTTCATTAAATGCAGCTTTGTCTTATTAGTTGACCACGCCCCCGTGTCCGCTGAGCACGACCCCGTGTGCAGAAGAATCTTTGTACTATGGAGATTTGCCTGGATTGTGCGAATCTTATAGTTGACCACGGCCCCGTGTCCGCTGAGCACGGCCCCGTGGTAGGCAATAGAAGCTTCTACCACTTTGTCTTTTCTGCTAACACTTGGGCACGCCCCCGTGCTGGCTGAGCACGGGGCGTGTTCAGGCTTCTGATCTCTTGTTTTGCTTGGGAAGATGCTATCGTGGGGTCGGGCATGCCACGTCTTGTTCATTTTCTTGTATTTATGTTAGATTTTGGTGTCTTTTTGCTTCTTTTGTTAATTTGAGCTCATTTAATCCTGAAAATACAAAAGGAAGACAAAAGTACACTTTTTCCAACATTAGTACTAAAAAAAGGTTAGTTTTATGCCTTGTTTGATGAAATTTATATGTTACATTTTGAACACATCAAATACCCCCACACTTGAATCTTTGCTTGTCCTCAAGAAAAACTCATTAATATGTGGCTATTTACACTCCCAAATGGAATGGGTAGAAAAGAAAGTTTTGGGCTTGTCATAGAGTGTCGGGATTTCCAAGATTCTTTATTTAGTTTTATTTTTATTTATTTACAATCCTATTCGTCATGATTTATTTAAAACTTTTCATAAGATAAATTACTTATTAGGGCATAACATGCCTTTGTAAAATTCTATTTATATACAAGTTCACATACCTCACAGGGATCACTCAACACTCGGCCGAAAATGTATTTTTGTGGATCACTCGAGAGCGGCATGGAACTTACTCCTACCATAGGCTTGCCAAGCCATCAATCCTCCTCCTTTTTAACTTATATACCTTTGTAAATATCAAAAGGACTTTGTGGGTTAAGGGTTAGGCTTGGGTTAAAGGTAGGTGGTTGGGTTGGTGGTTAGTGGTTAGTAGAAAAAAAAAGGCGAAAAGCGTAACAAGTGTCGGTTTTCGTATGACTTTCTATTTTTGTAACTTTTCTTTTGATGAAGCTATTTATTCAAACAAAGTTATTTTTGATGAACTTGTTTGTTTATTTTCTTTTTGCTTCATCATCAACAAAAATTTATTTATTTATTTTTTTTTTTTTGAAAAGTCATATGAAGAACCGAACTTGTTACTAAAACAAAGGGTTAAAAATGAAAAAGGTTTTGGTGGGTAAAAAGGGTGTTTGGGTTGGGTTATGAAATGAAAAGGTTTAGGCTCAAAGGGGCTAACTAGGGGGATTTTGGGTAAGTGGTAAAAAAAAATAATGGTGTAGAAATAAAAAGGGTTAGTCCTAATGCCTCCATCATTTACTTACTCGGGTTTAAGTTGGTAAGGATTGGGAATGTATCGTCATGGCAAGTTCTAGAGTCGTAAGAACCAATCGGCTATTCACACAAGAAACGAAAATGAGCATTTAGTAAAATGATATGTAAGTGTTTGCTCAATAAAGGCTCAAAACTCACTTTTGTGGGAATGGGTTTTTATGTGATCAAGTATATATAATCAAATTTTAACTAAGCTTGTCATGCCTTTTCATAATTTTCTTATGTTGGTTCTTTTAATCACGACGCTATCGGTTGTAAATTTGTAAAAATATAACCTTTTTAGAACTTGAATTTCCCGAGTAAACCTAGACAAGTAAAAAAAAATTGAAAATTTTTGAAAAAAAAAATTTGGGGTGATTAGCAATTCCAATAGAGTTTTGTGTAAGGCTTGTATTTAGGACTTGCGAGATTCAAGGTTTTAGCATCCCCCCCACACTTAAATTGCACATTGTCCTCAATGTGTACCAAAAATAAGTTTTTAGGTTGATTGAATGTGTAAAAAGGTGTAAAAAGCAAAAAAAATTTGTGTTACTGGCTACCTGGACACGACCCCGTGTTGGGTGAACACGGCCCCGTGCTCAGGTGTCAGTAACGAAAACTTACAGAAGGTGAACACGGGGGAGTGTTTGTTGGACACGACCCCGTGTCTGTCAAGGTCTGCAGAAATAAAACAAACAGCAGGTTCAGGGGAGTGGGCACGGGGGCGTGTCGGGTGGACACGGCCCCGTGTGGACAGTCTGCAAAGTTGAAAAACAGGTTTCTTTCGTCGGTTTTTCTGTCCCGGCTTTAGTAGTACTAATGTTTAGCACTTTAAGCCTCGTGTGTACCTGCTTATTCAATAGACACCATACCATACCATACCATAGCAACATTCTACTTTTACCAATATCCAACATCCATGTCAAAGTTAAAAGAAAAAAAAATGCAGAAAAATAAAAGAAGTTAGGGAAAGTAAATTGTTCAACACTTGGCACACAGGCCATCAATTGTTCAAGAGTGGAAAAGGGTTAACCTGGGGAACCATCAAACAATCTCCGCTTCCTCCGCTCCTCCCGCTTATTCCATGGCATCATCATCGTCATCATCATCATCATCATCCCCTCCATGGCGTGCAATGTGGTCTCGTATGTATCCAACATCATCTTGGATATCGGATATGTTTCTTTCGATAGCTCTGACCCGGTGGTAGGTGTTGCTCGCCATGTTGTAAGTGTTCCTGGTGCACATAAGGTTCTCCTGCAACAAATCATGCAAACGTTGGAAATTAGGAAAACCGCCTCCGGAGGAGGATGATTGGCCCGGATCACCATGGGGTTGGTATTGATACTGATGATGTTGCGGAGCTTGGAGGACCAGTGCTTCTTGCGGGTTCCATGCATGACCTTGCATCCTTTGAAAGCTCACCGTTCCGTCCTCCGCCTCATAAATCAGGTTCATTGAGCGGCATATGTGTATATCTACCATACCCGACCATGGGTTCTTCTCAAATGACCTAGGTATGTGGGCGAAGTGCCTAAAGAGACGGTACACCCATCCCCCAAAGAAGATAGGAGTCGGTGCACTAGCAAGGCGGTTATGATGCATGTTTCGGAGCATGAGGAACGGAACATCGAGCGGCCTGCGGTTGTGGATGCAGTGGAGGACAACCAAATCTCTTAACCCAACGACGCCACTACTATCATGCCTTTGGCTAAGAGAATAGCCGAGGAGCCTATGAATGTATCTGTATAGCGGATCCCTCAACTTCGTACTCTTAGTTCTGCTCGGATTGTAGTACCCTTCACCAATCTGAGCCCAAATAGCTTGGCGTTCGTTTTCGTCAATCTCTCTCATTCCTCCAGTATTTTCTTCGTTTCCCGCATCCTCTTCCGCATACAACCCGACAATCGACCCAAATTGTGACATAGAGATCGAGTACCTCGTTCCGCCACATCGAAAAGACACCCCGTCATTGTCGAACAGGTCGCACCTTGAGTTGAATGCGAAGGTGCTATAGAATTCCAAAGTGCATTCATGGACGGAACGGAGTCGAGTTGTTAGGGCTACTCTGAGTGGTCCCGTGACAATGTTGTTGAAGCGGTCGATTTGATTCACCAAGGTTAGCAAGTCCGTGCATGCTTGCCTCGGGTATCCCTCTGGCCTTGTTTGAAGTATCTCGTATCGAGCTCTAGCATCGAGCTCATTGGCGTTAAATCTTGTGAACTTCCTAGCCATCTGAAAGAATACACCAAAAGTTAGCACGAAACAGAAATATTTTCGGACAAAACTGCAAACAGTGGTCTGGACACGACCCCGTGTCCAGGCGTCTGTTACTCAAAAATTTCATTTTTCGACCCGGTTTCGAAAACTTAAAAATTTTTGGTCCAATAGGGGCGGTTTCCCCCGAAAATGAAACCCTAAGTGCCGTTTTTCCCAAAATAACCCGTTTACCCTATCAATTTTATCTTTTTCGGTTCAAGAACAAGGGTTTGGGGTTTTTGTGAGAAATCAGGTGAATCTATGAACAATACAAGTGTATTTACTTCCCATAACACTAACCTAACTAAATGCAAACAGATCTAAACAAAAATTTGAGGTTCGATCCGGATGAACTTCAAGAACCCTAGATTTTTCCCCAAATTTTTGGTGCTTTAACTACATGCAAGTAACTAATCTAACTACTAAAAGTGATAGAATCATACCTTGATGTTGTTAGAGTGATAGGAGACGCCGAAAATCTGTGAAAAATCGCCTGGATCCAGAGCTTTTTCGGGGAAACGGGGCGTGTGGAATGAAGTAACTGTTTTGAAAAAGGGGATATATCCCGACTGCAGCGCGGACACGGCCCCGTGTCCAGCGGACACGGCCCCGTGTCCACATCCTCTCTTTCTTCATTAAATGCAGCTTTGTCTTATTAGTTGACCACGCCCCCGTGTCCGCTGAGCACGACCCCGTGTGCAGAAGAATCTTTGTACTATGGAGATTTGCCTGGATTGTGCGAATCTTATAGTTGACCACGGCCCCGTGTCCGCTGAGCACGGCCCCGTGGTGGGCAATAGAAGCTTCTACCACTTTGTCTTTTCTGCTAACACTTGGGCACGCCCCCGTGCTGGCTGAGCACGGGGCGTGTTCAGGCTTCTGATCTCTTGTTTTGCTTGGGAAGATGCTATCGTGGAGTCGGGCATGCCACGTCTTGTTCCTTTTCTTGTATTTATGTTAGATTTTGGTGTCTTTTTGCTTCTTTTGTTAATTTGAGCTCATTTAATCCTGAAAATACAAAAGGAAGACAAAAGTACACTTTTTCCAACATTAGTACTAAAAAAGGGTTAGTTTTATGCCTCATTTGATGAAATTTATATGTTACATTTTGAACACATCAAATACTCCCACACTTGAATCTTTGCTTGTCCTCAAGCAAAACTCTTTAATATGTGGCTATTTACACTCCCAAATGGAATGAGTAGAAAAGAAAGTTTTGGGCTTGTCATAGAGTGTCGGGATTTCCAAAATTCTTTATTTAGTTTTATTTTTATTTATTTACAATCCTATTCGTCATGATTTATTTAAAACTTTTCATAAGATAAATTACTTATTAGGGCATAACATGCCTTTGTAAAATTCTATTTATATACAAGTTCACATACCTCACAGGGATCACTCAACACTCGGCCGAAAATGTATTTTTGTGGATCACTCGAGAGCGGCATGGAACTTACTCCTACCATAGGCTTGCCAAGCCATCAATCCTCCTCCTTTTTAACTTATATACCTTTGTAAATATCAAGAGGACTTTGTGGGTTAAGGGTTAGGCTTGGGTTAAAGGTAGGTGGTTGGGTTGGTGGTTAGTAGAAAAAAAAGGCGAAAAGCGTAACAAGTGTCGGTTTTTGTATGACTTTCTATTTTTGTAACTTTTCTTTTGATGAAGCTATTTATTCAAACAAAGTTATTTTTGATGAACTTGTTTGTTTATTTTCTTTTGCTTCATCATCAACAAAAATTTATTTATTTATTTATTTATTTTTTTTTTGAAAAGTCATATGAAGAACCGAACTTGTTACTAAAACAAAGGGTTAAAAATGAAAAAGGTTTTGGTGGGTAAAAAGGGTGTTTGGTTTGGGTTATGAAATAAAAAGGTTTAGGCTCAAAGAGCGTAGATCGATTTTCGAGAAACACGTAGCACCTTGTAGTTGGTCAAACAAATCATCAATACGGGGCAACGGATAAAGATTCTTGACAGTTAGCTTATTCAACTCCCTATAGTCGATGCACATCCGGAATGATACATCCTTCTTTTTTGACGAAAAGAACAGGCGTGCCCCATGGAGAGGTGCTCGGGTGAATAAAGCCTTTGTCAAGTAATTCCTGGAGTTGACTCGATAGTTCCCACATTTCTGAGGGAGCGAGTCAATAAGGAGCTTTAGCGACAGGGTTGGCTCCAGGAATGAGGTCGATGCGAAAGTCAATATCACGACTGGGAGGTAATCCAGGTAATTCCTCAGGGAACACAGCAGGAAAATCATGAACCACGGGTACTTCGCCTACTGCTTTACCTTTCTTTTTCTCCTCCGCTACTACGATATGTGCCAAGAAAGCTTGGTATTCCTTGCGGAGATACTTGCTAGCCTGGACACACGACATGAGTTGGAGTTTCTTCGAAGCGACTTCACCATAAACACACAGTTGGTCACCATTCGCGAGGGAGAATCGGATCATTTTATCGAAACAAACAATTTTAGCATGGTTTTCCCGAAGGAAATCCATACCTCCTATGACATCAAAGGTACCAAGTTGCATCGGTATAAGATCAATCGAAAAAACATGACCGTTGAGATCGAGAGTACAGCCACGTACAACAGAACTGACGGTGATGGTTCTTCCAGTGGCAACTTCAACATCAAACGTCGAGGGAATGAGTGCGCTTATGATTAAGGAGCTTTTCGAATTCAAATGACACAAAACAGTTATCGGCTCCAGTATCAAATAAACACGAAGCATAAACACCATTTACAAGAAACGCACCGTTAACCACATTGCTGTCGGCTTGAGCCTGGCGGGCGTTGATGTTGAAAGCGCGCCCACGGGCTGCTTGTTGTTCTTGTTGTTGTTGTTGTTGCTGCTGTGGCGCTGGCTGCTGTTGCTGTTGCTGTTGCGGTTCTTGCTTAACCACCCTGTTAGGGCAAACGTTTGCGAAGTTGATGTGCACAAAATGCAACATATAAATTACATCAATTGTGGCATAAAACTAACCCTTTTTTAGTATTAATGTTGGAAAAAGTGTGTTTTTGTCTTCCTTTTGTATTTTCAGGATTAAATGAGCTAAAATGAACAAAAGAAGCAAAAAGGCAGCTAAATCTAACATAAATACAAGAAAAGAAACAAGCGTGGCATGCCCGACCCCCTGACAACATATTCCCAAGCAAAACAAGAGAACAGAAGGTTGAACACGCCCCGTGCTCAGTGAGCACGGAGGCGTGCCCAAGTGACTGCAGAAAAGACAAAGTTGTAGAAGCTTCTATCACCCACCACGGGGGCGTGCTCATCGGACACGGGGCCGTGGTCAACTCTAAGATTCGCAGAATCTAGGGAAATCTTGATAGTACAGATACGCTTCTGCATACGGGGTCGTGCCCAGCGGACACAGGGGCGTGGTCAACTAATGCAGACAAACTGCATTTAATGAAGAAAGAGAAGGAGGATGGACACGGGGCCATGCCCAATGGACACGGGGCCGTGCCCGAGCTGCTGTTCAGGCTACAAATAGGGGTGCTTGGCTCATTTACAAACCATCCCTTGGCACACCACCTCTCTCACACTTTACCCACCCACCACCACCATCACAACACCATCATCCACCACCATCATCCATCATCCATCATCCATCATAGAGTGTGTGAGTCGTCTCGGGATCCAAGATTGATCGTAAGAGTTCTTGACAATCAAAGGCCATGTTTGCCTAAGTCTCTTACATCACTTGGTGAAGACAAGTGTTTAGTGTGATACTTTTTATTTTTAATCTTTTCGCACTTTTTATTTGTTTATGTATTAATGACTTTAATAACTAGTTTCTTATGTTGAAGGTGATTCTTCCTTATCGTTTGTCCGTAGTCTCTTGGCATTATTTTACTGTCTATATAAAATAAAAGATTTTCACCATTCATATCTCCAAGGTCTATATGGAGATATGTTGGCTACCTGGTCGGGGGTTAAGGGAACGGTTTGGTAAGAGTCTTGCCTTGTTCAGTGTATAGATCCTGCAAGGACCTTGGTCAAATTTAGTTGGACCTCCTTCAATACCCACCGGTATTGGATGGCGGGGGTCCAAACTCTTTGATCCCCTCATATGTAAGCTACTATTAAAACTTTAACCCGGCTACTTAGGACTGTATCCCTGCTGACTCAGACTACTTAGCCGAGGGTAACGTCACCTTCAAAAGAGAGGCCTACCACATTATGCATTAATAACTTAATTAATTATCTTTCAATAATCCGACCCTTTAGGATTGTATCCTTGCTGACTCAAACTACTGGGTTAAGGGTAACGTCACCTTCAAAAGAGGGGCCTACTACAATAACTAAGATAATCTCTTAAAAAGTGCAAAAGTGCGAATATAATCAAAGGTTACACTACACACGAGTCGAATCCAAGTGATTCATCTTGTCTATCTGTTTTTATTTTATTTTATTTTTCAGCATTTTAGTTAGTTTTATTTTTCTAGTTTAAAAACCCTTTTTCTAAATTTTGATTTGATTAGACGTTGAGGATAAACCGGTACTAAAAGCTCTTGTGTCCTTGGACGACCTCGGTATCTTACCAACACTATACTACGCTCACGATGGGTGCACTTACCCATATGTGTGTTTAGTGTTAGTAAATATCGTATTTTATAAATTTAAAACTTGGCTAAAAAGTGTAAAAGGGCTTAAAATATACACCAAAAATATATCGCACTCAGCACGCATCAGAAGTGGTTGGGATCACCACACGCAAAACAGGCCCTTACTTGAGCAGCAGTTGCATGAGCTGCTTGTTGTTGTTGAGGAGCAGGCAGTGCAGGAGCTTGAATCAGAGCTGGAGCTGGTGTCTGGCGTTGGCCAGGACGACAGTTGGTCGTGAAATGACCATACATGTTGCAGAGAGCACAAAAACGAAATGCAATGCTAGTTGGATAATGATACGTACAAGTAGGGCATAGAGGGTGCACGCCGGTGTATGCACGTTTAGCAAACGGTACATTGGCCGCAGTAGCCGCCACTTGACGTTTTTGCGGTTGTGGTTGAGCTGGTACGGTTTGAAGCGGTGCGGCAGTAGCTGCAAAATTCTTGTTGCTGGAGTTGTTGTTCTTCCTTTTGTGACGGAAGGATTTCGATGACTGAGTTGTGGTGGTTGCATCGGTGGTGGCTGCAGCAGTGACTTGGTGTAGACTCTTGGAAGCTTTATCAAAATAACCAGATCTGACTCGCTTGTCGTTAATCTTTGCGGCGAGCAGGTAGGTTTCTTCGATAGTTGTAGTCTTTGCAGCTTGCAGAAAGTCTGCAACACAGTCGAGCAGGGCTCGAATGTACTTCTTGATTGTAATCTCCGGAGTGGTAACTTGACCAAGGCAGATAAGACTTAGCTGCTTGAAGCGAGCAGTTAAACCAGCGTTGTCACCTTCGTTCTGTTTGATATGCCAGAATTCGTCTTCCAGCTTTTGAAGCTCGTGGGGAGGGCAAAACTCGCGAATCATAAGGTCCTTCAACTCATCCCACGTTAGCCCATAGGCTGCATCGTTCCCTCTCTTGTTTCGTTCGGCAGTCCACCAATCCAGTGCCCTGGACTGGAAGACGCCGGTAGCATTAACGGTGCTGAGATTATGTGGACATCCGTTTTGACGCAAGGTAACTTCAACACAATCGAACCATTGGAACATCGTAGTAGGTCCTTCGGTTCCGGTGAATTCTTTTGGTCCACAAGCTTTAAACTGCTTGAAACTGAAAGCAGCTTTAGGAGTCTCAGTCCTCGACTCCTCGGAAGATTTGTTGGCATTCTCTTGGATTTCACTAAAGATATGGGGAATGACCTTGATGATCTATTTAGTGACGAGAGCAGTGAGTCGTTTATCCTCCAGATTACGGCGAGTCATTCGGGAGTGATGCGATCGAGATGACGACATTGTCTGCAACAGACACCGTCATAGGATTCAAACGCGGTACGATTAAGTCTAGCGTAGCCTAATGTATTACTATATATATACTACTAAGTCTACCACATAGTTACACAGTCACATGCTATCCCATACTAACATGCGGTCCGAGTAGGCACATAAGCACATAAGCACGTAGGGAAAATAGTCCACATAGGCACATAGAGCAAGTAGTTCACATAGGCACATAGTCCACGCAAGCACATAATCCACGTAAGCATATCCACATAAGCATATCCACGTAATCACATCCTTGGCTATATTTTGCACGTATTCACCTATCCTTCAAGTAGCGGTAGCGTAAAACGAGTAACGATTGCGAATAGTATAGCGTAGCATCAACGATTAGTACGGTGTGAGTTGTGTGCGTCGATCAAAGTGTAAAGCGGAACGTGTAGAATCACCAAAAATCAAGGCAGGTAAACACATAAAACACATAAAATCACAGAGTCGGCAGAAGCGAGCTCAGGATCGGAACACATAAACACATAAAATCAACAAAATAGATTGCCTCGGGTGTATAGACGTCGACTACCCAAAGTGTTTCAACTATTCTCAGCGGCCTCGAGTATACGCCTTAACCTTCGAGATTGTGCCCTTACACTGCATCGCAATGTCTGGTACACATCCTACCGGCTAATTCATTAAAATGGGTCGCTGGAGTCCGTTGAGACTTTGGTGAGAGTTTTGTAAAACCAAAATAAAAGAAACACGTCATCAAAATTCGGGTTTCACCCCTAGTTCGACGACTCTATTCCTGTTTGTAAAGTGAGAGTCTCGCGTCGAAGTATGGATTTCACTCCTGATTCAACGCAAATTCCCGTGTTTGAAAGTAAAATCGTGCGTCGAGCGAGTGATTCGATCGAGAGTTTGCGATTTTCACACCTAATCTCAACCAAATCATTTGATTGTGTGTAGTGACAGCATAAAGACGACCAAAACGACTCTTGCAATCTAGGAACGATTGTTGAGCGTTTGGAGATTGAGCCGGAATACTTTGCACAAAAGGCGCAACTCGTGCAATGTGACCTACTTCGTAGGAGGTGTTTCACTCGAGCATAGTAGCTCACCTCGTGCGAGTTGTCCCATTTCGTACTGGTATCCGTAGTGTAGCATAAGCAATTGTGTATAAACAAGTAGAGGTCGCATTGGGTACTTAGTCTATAGTCTAGGTCAAACTAAGACAACAACCAGGACTAGGTCGCGTCTATCCTAGTTCCCTATAGTTATGGCTCTGATACCAATCTGTCACACCCCAACCGATGGCGGTATCATCGGGGCGCGGCACTGAGCGAAACAGATTGTCCATGAGTATCCACAACAACTATTAATTACCGAATATTTAAACGTCATGTCCCATACCATAACATATCAAATAAAAAAGTTATTACAGATAATTGTCTCATAAACAAGTACTGATCCGACAACTCAGATTTCAAATAGTTAAATTGTTTATTTGTTGCTAGACTCTTTCCTAGCTTCGATTTCATCACAGCAAAGCCTGAGTCCTAGCATGCTAAACACCTGTCACATACGTTAAAGTAAAAGTCAATACACATAGTGTAAAGGTGAGCATACAAGTTTAATAGTATAAGTAGAGTTCGAAATCGTTTACGCATAACCAGCACGTACAACGTATAATGTGAAGCACGCAAGTTATCGACATAGTTCTATCAATACCAATGACTGCGGGTTGACTGCGTAGGGCAGTTCGCAATACATGTTCACCACTGTGTTCATGCAAGTAAAGGTTCCTTAACAACCCCCGAGTAACCAGGTGTTGAGTCCAAACTATAGTACTATCGTTGCTAAGGCAGGTAGACAGCAATCCACGTGTTAACATAGCATACAGGCACTCATCGAGTCACGTATAACATGCATAGCGGTTAGCGTTAAAAGTATTGCGTAGTGTGTTTGATGTGATTTGAATACGTAACGTATGTAACACCCAAAAAGTGCGATAAGCAAAAAGGGTTCGAGTATACTCACAGTGTTCATGGATTGAAGGGAGCGCTGAGAGTAATTAGCCTGATTCCAGAACGATAGCATAAGCGAAAGGTCGGTGCGTTAAACGATGTAAATTACCAAGTGTCGGGTGGTAATCCGATCGGGTGGCAATCCGGTCGGATGGTCAGTCGATCGGGTGTCAATCTGTTCGGGCGGTCATCCGATCGGACGGCCACTCGGTCGGATTGTCACTCGTTTGGAAATGAGTTGTTTGTGTAAGATGGCTTAACTTTTGAAGTTTTTGTTGTAACATTTGAAAATAGAGAAGTATCTCTACCCTTCAGGTCGTTCAATCGAACGACGGTTCGATCGGATGACGATCTGTCCGAGTAGCTATACATCAAAGTCTTCTGCCACCTGTCATCTGATCGGATGGTAATCCGATCGGACGGCGGTTCGTTCAACGACTGGTTTATTTGGAAAAACTTGTTAAGTCTAAACGTTTGATCAAGACGGTATGATAACGTGTTTGAACAATAGGAACACCATCAAAACCAGGTTGTCCGATCGGATGGGAACCACCCCAACCTGACCAGTCAGTTAACCTTGACGGTAGTTCATGTTCAACCCGACATCGGTTGTCTCCTTGATAGAATGCGGATCTTGAACCGACCCAACACTAAGAATGAGTAGAAGGTCAGAGTAAGTTCCGTTTCTACCGGTTTGGACAACATTGAGTATAAAAGAGTTGAAAGAAAGTTAGAAACCTTCTTCTAATCCCTTTAATCTTTGAAAATGTTTAGATTTGTGTGAAAACATTGTTTATCCATGTGGAAATTGTTCAGATCCGAGTTATTCTTAGTGGAATGATATCATCCTTGAAGTTCATAAGAACTCCATGGTGACATCACCCTAGAATACCTCAAATCCATAGATTTCACGGTTAAAAGTGAAGATTATTCGGTGGAAAAGATGAAGAATGATGTGTAGATCATAGAAGTACAAGAATTTAAGAAGAAACTTACAAGATTGGAGAGAAATCGGAGAAAAGGAGCTGGAACTTTTATTTCGGGTAAAGGAGGCTGTCACATCTCAAATAAGAGGACAGAGGAGGGTATTTATAGGGTTTCCCGAAATGGAAAGGTTCACCCAGATCGGACAGTGGCTCGATCGGATGGTAATCCGATCGTATGGCAACCCGATTGGATGGCCACCCGATTAATAAATACTCCACATAATACAACTAACGTTAAACAATAACAAAGAGTGGATTACAAGTCAAGTCGCGCGATCGGTCGTTGACTTTGACCTTAGCGTTGACTTTGACTTATGGAAACACGGGGTGTTACACTGAATTTGTTTAACCACATATTCACAGTTCTGGAAGGTATACATCTCCACTCGAGTTAGTTAAGTATTTAATTTTACATATGAGCAAAATAAACCCGAACTAACACAACCTATAAAAAAATTACATTCCCAACTGATACCGACTAAATTTTCGGTGATGGAACTTGATAGGCTGTTGCATCCAGTGCTTTTTCCATGAAATTTTATATGCATAAAATTGTTGGAACAACAATTGTGGCAGCAGGAGGAGAAAAGATTGATTAGCATTTGGAAAGTTCAAGATGCTTCTAAAACAATGTGAGTGGGTCTCATGTAACTGACTATGATCTGCATCGTTCTGTTCTTTTCGGGAAACATTGACCAACTGACTTTTAGTCCTTTTGATTGTAGGGGTACCATGTTAGAATCTCCAAGAATTAATCATCATAATCTAACAGAACTTGACTACTTTGTTTGTTCAAAAGTCTTAGAAAAACACATGTGGTACTTAAGCCTTTTATGCATCAATATTGAAGAATATTTCTTCATGATTTTGAATATTTATAAGTTGTTTTGTTTGTGCAATGGCAAACATGGTTATATGAGTTATATGAGGTGTTTTACTTACTCATAATACATGCAGTTAATGTGGTAAAACATTACAAAGAGTTGAGTCATCTATACTATGCAGTTAATGTGGTAAAATATCTGATATCCGTCAAGGACCAATATTTGAGATATAAGTTATTTCAAGGAGATTTTGATCGATAATTTTTACATCATGCAGAATTTGCATATATATATATATAGCAATTTAACACTATCAATTCAGTGATATATCGGTGACGTATCATTATGTGAGTCAAATATTGGTCAATATCGGTACAGATATTATATCGGTACCGATAATATTCTGACCGATATTGGACACCGGTATTTTATATGGGGACCGGCCGATATTAACTGCATAGCAACTCTACCATTCATTTATAAAGATTGAAAACGTTTATATGGGTTCTCAGTTGAATTTTCATACGTATTAAGCAAAACACAAGTTTGAGCAAAACACAAGTTTGAAGATGTTTTTCCTTCATGGTGTCTGCAGATCCTGAGATACCTCAACTTCCAATTGGTTTAGAGTAGCAAACAATGGCTGCAGTCATGAAAGAACTTGAGATTGAACTTGAACAACAAGTAAGTTTTGTGGTTGAATATTAGATTTAATTTTTAATATATTATTACCATTCCACTAAAAAGATGTCACACTATATATCTGGGTTTATAAGAACCTTGAAAAGAAAGCAAATTTAGAATAAATGATCAAGATTATTAATCAAGAAAATTTTATTAAACATCTAATAAAATTAGTTTGGGATTGTGGATTGTGATAGACTAACAGCTAGACTTAAAAGCTTAAGGGCTGAATCTAGAGTAGTCATAGATAATGATGAGCTTTTCTCAATGAATTCTGGCACCAAATCAAAATTGTATGAGCCGATATCGGTTATTAGTTTTTTCAACGACGATATGGGTACTTTCGGTTTCATTTATAATACAAGGCAACTAATATAAAATATAACTTTGTTTATATTAAGAACAATTTTTTTATAAATATTCGAGTTTATAGATTCCCATTAACTTAATTTTTAAATTCGCTCCACTTTTGTATAAATTTATTATATATTATAATGGCTTTTTTTTCTAAATATTGTATGTCGACTGGGTCCTCATGGACATGTACTAATCAGTGGTGTAGACCACAAGAACACAATGGCATAGTCCATGAGCCATGGCCTGTGTATGAAAACCCTATCAACCATATCAGATTAAGCATGCCCATGTTCACTTAAGTATGTCAAATATAATATATTTAAGATTATTTAAAACTACAAGAATGATACTTTAATTCTATATTAATTTGATATGGTAGCTAACTGACCGTTTTAGTGTCAATAGATATGATGGTTATCTCAAAATAAACTTGAGTGGTAATGCTGGGATTGGTTAGCCTTCATGGCTACAGCAACGGGTTACAAAGACATCATCGTCATATGCCTCTCAAGCCGCTAACGTGGTCGAAAAGTCTTTCGATAGGTTCAGTTTAAGATGCTTGGTTGTAAGTTTTACGTGATATTAATATAATTGTCTTAACATTTATGTCAACCGGTTCTCTATGATTTTAGAAACTCAAGTTTATTTTGTTATTATTCTCAGTTAAATGGATATTTTCGTTATTTTCCCTTAATTTCTTAGTTTTATTTTTAGTTGTTGTGTAATTAGTTTGCAACGAGTTCAGTGGATGGAATAATCGACACCATCTCTTCGAGTCACTCGACTGCACCATTGTTAAAGATGATTTTACCTTTGAGGTCTTGAGGATGGAAAGAGGGGTTGACAAAATGTGAGAGAGTGGGCAATGTGTGTGATCGTTTGATTATTTGAACCTGTTGATAATAGATATTAATCTATTATGAATCAAAGAGATGGAATTTGGTGTATTAGATCTATATATTATTTGTTAGATCTATTTTTAATTAAACCTTAAAAATGTATAATCATTCGTCGTTTAATAAAATGTGTTATGCATGGTTTTCTAAGAAACCACCCGTGTTTGCACACGGGTCGTACCTCTAGTATAATATAAAAGTACAAGTAAATAGAAATTAGGTATTATCAATGTGATAAGGGTCCTAAAAATCCTTAACATCTACACGACGTCTCCAAAAACTCCTTATCACATTGATAATGTTCCCTAGTTGGTGCAAATTTAACAAATCTAACTTAATATGATCATCCCATGTTAGTTAGGGCATGTTTCTACTTATCCTCCCCTCCGATGTAAATGTTTCCATGTTTCTTACATGTCTACACATGCTCAAACCATCTCAATCTGACACTCGTTATCTAATCTGAAATACGTGTCACGCCCAATTTTATCCAAAAACTTCATTCCTTATCCAACCCAACCTTGTATACCTACACATCCACCTCAGCAAAATTCACATCTTTGCCACCTCCAGCTTTCGCATTTATGTCTTCTTGATGGCCTAGCAACCGGTTCCGTATAACATAACTTAGTGAACGCCAACCTTATAAAATTATAAGTGATAATACTTTTTCTTATTGTGTTTAGTTATATGACACCCTAGCCAGGCATAAACGTCGAAGTGTGAACGGGGCAGTTGAGTGGAGTGGATGCTGGGAAGGAGTTTACCTCAAGTATGATCCGCCGCCAACCACTACTAGAAAACTGTCTCCTTTGTGACAGCCAAATTTGTAGCAAATTTGTAGGTAATTGGTCTTACTCACAGATTTGCTACAAAAAAATTCGTGCAAAATAGAATTGTCGAAAATCTCGTTAGCTACAAAACTATGACAAAATTTCCCACAAATTTTTAACAAATATATATCGTCAGAAATGTTGCCACAAAATACCTACAAACCGGTTTTTTATGTTTTTCCTACAATTCTTCCACAATTATGCCTATTTTTGTATTTTATTTTATGATATTTTATTTTTAAAATTAATAACATTAATACGAAAAATTAATAACATTAATACAAAAAATTAATAACATTAATACGAAAAATTATCGATAATTACGAATAATTATTTTTATTTTGCGACAAAATTCCTACAAAATTATAAAACTTTCTCTGAACAGTTTGCTACAAGTTTCCTACAAATAAAAATATACTTTTTAATGTTGCGACAAATTTCCTACAACTTAAAAAATGTTTTTTTTAAGTTTTATGACAAAATTCCTACAAACCAAAAGATATTTTTTTAAAGGTTACTACAAATTTCTTACAAACCAAAAAAACAAAAGTTAAAGGTTATGACAAAATTGCTACAAACCAAAAAAAAAATTTTGAAGGTTGCCACAAATTTCCTACAAGTCAGAAAAAAAATCTTGTAGCTGTTTGCTACAGATTTGTGACAAACTGTAAAAATTAAAGAAATTAAAAAAACCATTTTTTATGAAAAAAAAAATGCAGCAAAATTACTATTATATTTCAAAAAAAATTGTAGCGAAATTCTAAAACATTCCAAAAATATTAAAGCAACATTCTGTGACATTCCAAACATTCAAAAAATTCTAAAACATTCCAAAACACACAGAAAATCCTTATTCAAAGCATTCAAAACTAATCCGATCTTTAACATTTCCATACTTAACAAGATGAGAGTTTTTACTTAATTCCGATGTTTTCCAGCTTTTCTTCCGTAGTTTTTTGCCATGCCGCTTGGTCGGCCCGCTCTTTTTCACGCTCTTGCTTTATAGATTTTTTCAGCTTTCTCAGTAGCAGCCACCGTTAGAGGGTGCTTCAAAGATCATGCTTGCAAATACCCTCTTGCATCCAGATATAAATATCACTTTCTCAGCTAAAACCACTATTGGATGACACACCTCCCCTTCGTGCTGTATTACTATCTACACATTCCAATTCCAACGTCAATGGTTTTCAAGGACTAAACCAAGTATCTACAAAATTATAAAAAGATTGTTACCTTGAGAAGCGTTCGCGCATAAGTAATTGTTCAACCGAATATAAAATCTCACTCTTCCCCGACGAACTGCCTTTATAGTGGTGTAACAAAAAAAAAAAAAAAAGTGCGACCTAAGATGGGTTGCATTCAAAGATCTAGGGCTAAAACAAAGTAGTGTGTTAATTAAATAAATAGCATCATAATCGCCTCAAAACAGTGGGCGCATGAGTGTGCAAGTAGTGATCATAAAGCTATGATACCATTGCATATATACTACTAAGTGTGGTCACAAAGCTAATATTCCATGCTTTCTACAAGATTCAATCGATTTTTAGAAAAAAAAATGGGATAATGTATATGGATGCCACCCAAGTAATTAACTCTTTTTATCAAGTCACTCGTATATAGAAACTATTTTAAAAGCCACCCAATTATGTATCTTGTTTCATTCATACCAACTTTAGCCTAAACCATGTACAATGATGAAAATTCCCTTAAGAAATTAGAAGACAAATAAAATAAAATACTTTGCTGAGGTTTCAACTGTTATAAGTTCAAAATATTGGCTATTTCAAAACACATAAGGGCATATTCATGTTTCATCATTCAGAATTTTTTAGTCGAAATTCTTATAGAACTATAACTGAAACAAATACATACTTGGGTGATCTTTGAAGTTTTTTTAGAACGTCACTAATTAATGATGATTACGAACAACGAACCTATGGAATTACCTGATTTAGCACAGCACCATCATCATGAAGGTTTCCATCAGGTTCATAATCATCTTCTACACCACCTTCTGCGAAAACGAAAAAATGGACATTTTACAACCAAGTCAAAATAAACTAGAAGACAGAAAAGGGAACCACCACCATCCAACCAAGTACCAACAAACACTGGGGTTCCTATATTACTACAATCGAAACATTTTTCCTTCGATATGTATTGATATGGGTCATAAAACCTAATTCTTTGACAAAGAATCAAAACAGTTGACTTACATTTGTACCATTTCAGCCAATCAATTTTAAATAACGGTTTTTGTAGGAAACTTGTAGCAAGTGGGATCTGTTTGCTACAAATTTTTGACAACTTTAACATTTTATTTTTTTAAATTATTTTTTTCTAAATTGATAAGTAACAAATAAATTAACTTATTTTTTTGTAGAAAATCTGTAGTAAATGGTGTTAGTTTGCTACAAATTTACGACAAATTTAACATCTTTATTTTTAAAATTATTTATTTTGTTAAAATTTATAAATAAAAAATAAATAACGGTTTTTGTTGGAAATTTGTAGCAAGTGGGATCAATTTGCTACAAAATTTTGACAACTTTAATATTTTATTTTTTTAAATTAATTTTTTTCTAAATTGATAAGTAACAAATAAATTAACTTTTTTTGTAGGAAATCTGTAGTAAATGGTGTTAGTTTGCTACAAAATTTCGACAAATTTGACATTTTATTTTTTAATTTTTTTTATTTTTTCTAAAATTGATAAATAAAAAATAAATTAAATTTGTTTGTAGGAAATCTGTAGTAAATGGTATTTGTTTGCTACAAATTTTCGACAGAATTGACATTTTATTTTAAAATTATTTATTTTTCTAAAAATGAATAATTACCAATAAATTAACTTCTTTTTTGTAGGAAATCCGTAGCAACTAATGTCAATTTGCTACGAGTTTCCTACAAATTAAATTTTTTTATTAAATTATTTACTTTTCAAAAATTAAGAAATGAAAAATAGATTATCTTTTTTTGTCGAAAATATGTAGCAAACGGTATCAATTTGTTACAACTTTCCGACAAATTTTCAAATTTTATTATTTTTATTATTTTTTCTGTTGTAGTTACAAATTATAAAAACTTTTAATTTATTTTGTCTAAATTTTGTCGAAAAACTAATAAATGTTGTGACGAAATTGCTACAAATGTTTGTTGTTTGGAATTTTTTTTGGAAAATTGTAAAAATGTTTTGGGTTTTTTTTTTTGTTTTCTTTTTTGTTAGAAAACTGTAGAAAATTTGAGTTGTGGTAAATTTGTGGGAAACTTTTGTAGGAAAATATGTAGTTTTCTACAAATTAAATTTTATTTTTAAATATTAATTAGTTTTCTTAAATTGATAAATAACAAAAGAATTAACTTTTTTTTGTCGAAAATCTGTGGCAAGTGGTGTCAGTTTGCTACAAATTTTTGACAAATTTAACGTATTATTTTAAAATTATCTATTTTTCTTTAATTGAATAACAACAAATAAATTAACTTATTTTTTGTAGGAAATCCGTAGCAACTAGTGTCAATTTGCTACCAATTTTCGACAAATTTAATATTTTATTTTTAAATATTAATTATTTTTCTTAAATTGATAAATAACAAATGAATTAACTTTTTTTTGTCGAAAATCTGTGGCAAGTGGTGTCAGTTTGCTACAAATTTTTGACAAATTTAACGTATTATTTTAAAATTATCTATTTTTCTTTAATTGAATAATAACAAATAAATTAACTTATTTTTTGTAGGAAATCTGTAGCAACTAGTGTCAATTTGCTACCAATTTTTGACAAATTTAATATTTTATTTTTCAAAATTGTTTATTTTTCTTAAATTGATAAATGACAAATAAAATAATTTTTTTTGTCGAAAATCTGTAGCAAGTGGTGTCAGTTTGCTACAAGTTTCTGACAAATTTTGAAGTTTTATTTTTTAAATTATTTATTTTGTTGTGGGTACAGATAATACAAAATGTTAATGTATTTTGTCAGAATTTTGTCGAAAAGCTAATTAATGTTGTGACGAAATTGCTACAACCGGTAGTTGTGTGACAATTTTGTCGGAAAATTGAAGAAAAGTTTTGGGTTTTTTTGTTTTTCTTTTTTGTGAGAAAACTGTAGAAAAATTGTAATAAAAATTGAGTTGTGAGAAATTTGTGGGAAACTTTTGTAGGAAAATATGTAGTTTTCTAGTAGTGAACACCCAAAGTCATGCGGTGAACTCCAAAATCGGTAACTTATTACCACATGCGGGGAGAGGCGAGAGAGGGGGTAATGGTGGCCATACTCTCTTTCAACCAATCATAATTTTTCTTTTGTTTTTTTTTTTAATTTTTAAGGAAAATTTATTTGGATGAACCACCCCTTATGATTAAGTGCAAAATGAAAAGTGGAGAGCGAAGTTGAAATGGCATGTTTTGATTGGTTGTTGTAGGAGTTTACCACTCCCCTTAAGGTGACCACCCGTCTCACTCTAATATTTGAACGTAGTAACTTTAAGTAAACCGATAATATTCAATGTGTAAACATCAAATAGTTCTTGAATGCGTATCATAAATATACATGTTTAACTCTTCTATTAAATAAAAAAGAGTTAATAGCCAAAATGGTCCCTGAGGTTTGCTAACTTTTGCCACTTTAGTCCAAAACCCAAATTTTTTACATCTGGCCCCGAGATTTGCATTTTGTTGCCATTTTAGTCCAAAAATGAAATCTGGTCAGATTTCTCAAAAAAAACCTCAAGTTTTGTCCTTTTGCACAGGGGTAAAATGGTCATTTTCATTTTATTATAACTAATTATTAATTAAAAATAATAAACCTACCACCACCTCTCTCTCTCTCTCCCTCTACTCCTCTCTGCCGCCACCACCGCCACCTCCTCACGCCGGCGACACTAACATTCCTCCGTATCCCCCTCTCTTTCTCTCTCTCTCTCTAAAACACAAAACCAGAAACCATCACAAAAACAAATCTAAACAAAAACCGATTTGTAAAAAGAAACGAGGCTCCAACAACAAATCAAAACAAAAACCGATTTGTAAAAAGAAACGAGGCTCAGATCTGTTTTACATTGGGAACAAGGAGGAATAACCGCCATGGCTGCAAACAGAGGTTGCAAGCGCACTTGCCCTCCTCCGATTCTGCCACGCCAAGCTGCGGAAAATCTCAAATGTTGACCCAATTTTGATCATCCTGTTTGTTACAAGGATTAGGTGAAATCATCACAGCCTCGTTGATCAGACCTGCACCCAATTTCATCACCACCACCATTAATCCACCACCACCACCACCATCTCTCTGTCTCCCTCCTTCACCCACCACCTCCAACAACACACCACCACAACCACCTTCAAACCTGCAACAACCCTAATCACCAACCACCTGCAAACCGTCTTTGACTAACCCCAAACCTGCAACAACACGATTCAGCCACCGGAACCCTAACCCAAAACCTGCAACAACACGATTCAGCAACCAACACCGAAACCCTAACCCAAATCAGCAACCAACACGATTCAACCCACCACCCCTACTGAAAACCCTAATCCCAATGTCGGTTCTCATCACGGTGGTGGTGGTGTTTGACGGTGACCAACCACCTGCAAACCGTCTTTGACTAACCCCAAACCTGCAACAACACGATTCAGCCACCGGAACCCTAACCCCAAACCTGCAACAACACGATTCAGCAACCAACACCGGAACCCTAACCCAAATCAGCAACCAACACGATTCAACCCACCACCCCTACTGAAAACCCTAATCCCAATGTCGGTTCTCATCACGGTGGTGGTGGTGTTTGACGGTGGTGCCGACGGCGGCGATGTTGATGATGATGATGATGATCTTGACGGTGGTGAGATTGAGAGAAGAGAGAGACGGTGGTGTTGGCGATGTTGATGATGATGATGGTCTTGACGGTGGCGGTGGTGGTAGTTTAGAGAGAGAGAGAGCAGTGACATGTTGAGAGAGAGAGAAAGATATGTCTGTGTATCATCTATGTGGGTGTATATATATATATATAGATATTATATATAATTGATTTTTTTAATATAGATTACTTTATAATAATCCAAAATGACAATTTTGCCCCTAGGAGAAATGAGGAAAAGGACAAAAATCAGTAAGAAATCCTGACAAAATTTGACTTCTTTGAAATTTGGACTAAAATGGCAACAAAATGCAAACCTCGGGGACCCAGATGTAAAAAATTTGGGTTTTGGACTAAAGTGGCAAAAGTGAGCAAACCTCAGGGACCATTTTGGCTATTAACTCAATAAAAAATGGAATATAAAGCCATATAACTATCATGGAAAATTGTTAATTTTCATAAGGTGTGATGATATATGGATGTCACACATTTAGAAATGATCAATGTCACGATGTTAAAAATGTTACTTATCAGCTTCACAATTTTTATAAGTTGTTGTTGACTTATTGGCCATTGACACACAAGGAAAAAAAATGGATGAGCATCCACTTATACAAAGTTCTTGAGTTTATGGATGTTGATACCACAATTTTCTTTAACGGGCCCACAAGTGCAGTTTTGTAATTGTCGATGTTCAAATATTTCCGTTAACATGTATAACTAATATTACACATTTCGTATTATTTATTGAAATGTCTGTAAAACATTTCTAGCTCAACTTTACAACTAATATCATAATATTATAGAAATATGATAGTATAGGATGACCTTTCAGTTAACTCAAAGTATAGATTCAAATGAAAAAAAAAATTTAATCATGACCTTTATCAGGGCCGCCTCAACGATTTTGAAGACCGAAAGCGAAATAAAAACTCGGGTCTCTTTTCCATTTTTTGTTAATATGTTCAATTTGTATTTTACAAAATAGACCTTTTAACACCTAATCAATCTATAAACGAGTGACTTTTTTTTCTAGCCAATTAAATGTAACTAGGTTTAACACCCGCCGCGTTGCGGCCGGGATTTCTTAGCGAACATGTTTCAAAATGCGGCCGGGATTTCTTAGCGAACATGTTTCAACCTATATGTTACAACGGAGACGTGACGATAATATTATTTTATACCGGACATTTTCAACACAAATACTTTTTAAGTTGTATAATAATAAAATCCATTCTATAACAAACGTTGTCCTCTTACAACTCCCATGACATTTTTTATAACTTGCAACACACTACTCCAGTTGCATCAAACTTTGCCAACACCATCGTAATCTTTCTTTCCTTTCTTCTTGGTCACGACACAACACCACCTTTATTCCATTTTTTTGAAATTCCCACCATGTTTTTTGAAGTTATAAAAACAAAATAAATAAATAAAAATCCTTTCCCTTGATATGTGTTCCTAAATGCTAAACCTATGAGGACAGTGGGCTTCAGCTAGTAAACCTATGAGCAATGCTTTACATAACTTCCATACAACCATTCAAATGAGGCAATGAGTTGATTTAGGCCTTTTTGTCTCTCAAAATGAATCGTCCTGCACTATCAACTTCAGATGATCAATACATCCAGTATTTACATTTCTAGATCATTTCGTCCAGCTAGGGTTTGATAGAATCAAACTCAATGACAAACAAACAACAAATTCAGCTACATAATAACTTTTTTCACATGCAAGCTTTCATTTCAAATAGCAGGATTAAAAACACAAATTACCTGCAGATGATAGGGCAAAATCATTCAGCAAAGAAGGAGAATGAAGTTACTTAACGATTTGAAGAACTTTGATTTGCTATTTGTACTTTAAATCGGTATTATTAATTGATCAGAATCGACAAATATCAACAACAACGCACGCTTGACTTTTACAAGAAATTTAACAACAAATCAAACTATCAAAGTACAAAACTCCTTACCTTTAGAAATAATCAAGCTTCGGTTTCATATCAACAACAACGCACGCTTGACTTTTACAAGAAATTTAACAACAAACCAAAAATGTAACATATCATTTTGTAATCGAGCTAATAAACTTACTCGAGGGTAATTTTACTTCAGAATTACACCACAAAAATTCGTTGTCCTGCTGGTTGCGTCACAGCCGCCGCAAGATCCACTCCAAGAATTCCCAAATCGCCGCCGATTCCACCATCTCCGCCAACACGTGTGGCGGAACCCCGAATACTCACCATCAACCACCATTGTTGCCGTCGCGTAGTCCCTCTAATTCTCGTCTCCGACCTCTCTATCTCTCTTTGCGCACCCTTTCTCTCTCTTAGTCTCTCTCTATTCCTTACTAATGAAGTGTTGTTGGACGAACAGAGAGAAAAGAAAGGGGTTGTGGTGGCAGTGGAAAGATGTCGTCTTCATTGGAAGCCTAAACTTTGTTTCAGATCCTTTTTAATCGACTTCCATATCTCCCCCTCTCTCATATGACAGATCTGCTTTGTGTAGCAAGGGTTGGTGAAAGCTTTTCTCTCTCTATAGTGCGTGGAAGGAGTTGAGAAGGAAGACAGCTGGAAGACACGTTAACCATTTAACATCACTTACAACACCTAACAACACAACACACTCTTCAAGTATAATGTACAAGACCACATAGCAGAAACATCAAGGTTTTTTTTTTGAAACACTCCCCAAGCACAAGTTACAACCCACCAATGCATAACCATGTTGCTTCTTTATATAGGGTTTAATTTAAATCAAAAATCACAACAAAGTTAGTTAAGGAAGTTTGATCTATTGAGTTAAAGAGCATCTTACATCAATTACAAAAATGTTGGTTGACCAAAAGTGGTGGACACTTTTGACTTTTGTTTTTTTTTTTTTTTGGAAAAATTACAAAAATATTGGTTGACCAAGAGTGTTTTCAAATTTGTCACCCTCCTGGGTCCTTGGAATGACTACTCAGACTCGGAAGCGTCCGCCTTTCACGTTGAAGTGTCCGCCAGTCACGTTGAAGCGTCCGTTTCCTTTCAAGCGACACGTGTCCGCCACGTTGAAGCGTCCGTTCCGTTACCAAATTGCGGCAGTCACCGACGCATCATAACCATAATTTTTTTAATGCGTCCTTGTGTACGTTACCGAGGTCTGGCCGACGCTTCCGAGGCTTGCCGACGCGCTTCCGAGGCTTGCCGACGCTTCCGAGGCTTGACTCGACGCTTCCCTAGGCTTGACCGACGCTCCCCGAGGATTGGCCGACGTTTCCCAAGGCTTGACCGACGCTCCCGCTCCCCCGAGCCTTGACCGACGCTTCCCGACGCTTACGAAAAAAAAATTGGAAACTCAAAAGTCGTTTAACTTTTACCGTTGCACACATTTACCCCACTATATAACCCGTTCACTTATCACTTATCAAACACTCGCCGTTTTCAAAAATTTTGCAAACAAAATCAGCCGTTTCACTGAACTATAACTCCGACGCCGTCAACGACCCGACAATGGCCACCTCCTGGACTGACGTTGAAGACATTGCTCTGTGCGAAGCATGGGAGCAGGCCATGATCGATCCTCCACGTCGAGGACACGGTGGGCTCTAGGTCCGTGTTCAACATAATTTGGCCCAACTACGTGGTCCGGACCACAACTGGACCGTTGACGCACTATCCTCCAGGTTCCGTATCCTGCGGTTGGAATGTGAGAGATTTGATCGATATTTCAAGAAAGTGGAGACAGAAATGCCGGACCTTGGTGAGGACGATCAGAAGGAGGTGGCCCTCATCAACTACCGTCATGAAGAGAGACATGATTTCAAACATGTCTCGGAGTGGGAGGCTATTAGGATATGGTTTTAGATATAATATTATGTGTTGTTTGTTTTTTTTTATTTTTATTATGTTATGTTTTGATGTTTAATTAGTGTTTAATATAAAAAATTTTGACTAAAAAATAACATGTTTTATATCGTTTAAAATTTGCTCCGTTAACATACATCTTAACCGGATCCCATTTTAGAAATGTTTATAAGTTATAAAAAAAAATTTGGACAAAGAAACAAAACTGCGTCTTTGGCCGACGCTTCGGAAGCTTCACGGACGCGTTAGCAACTGAGGCGGACGCTTCAACATCGAACACGTGTCACTTGAAAGGAAACGGACGCTTCAACGTGACAGGCGGACGCTTCAACGTGAAAGGCCGACGCTTCCGAGGCTAAGTAGTCATTCCAAGGACGCAGGAGGGTTAAAAATTTGAAAACACTCTTGGTCAACCAACATTTTGGTAATTTTCCCTTTTTTTCATATAATAGTTATTTATAGGTGATACCAAATTACGATTTCATCCCAAGTGTAAAATTACGATTTCGCCCTTGAATCAAAATAAAATTTTGCTTTTGCCCCCTGCTTAAATTTACGATTTTGCCCTCAGTTAAAAAATACAATTTTACCCCCAGTTAAAAATAAAATTATGGTTTTGCCCTCAGCTAAAGTCCTGCCAAATTACGATTTTGTTCCCAGTTTAAAATTACGCTTTTGCCCCCAGTTAAAAATTACGATTTTGCCCGCAGCGAAAATATTACGATTTTGCCCCCATTTCAAAATAAAAAAAATGGTTTTGCCCTCAGTTCAAAATATTATTTTAGCTCCATTTTAAAATTACGATTTTACCTCCGCTAAAAATTGCAATCTTGCCATCGTTTTTTTTTTGCAAAACCATGGTAGTGTTTTATTTTACTTTGTTGACTCAATTTTGTTTTTATTCATGCCAAACAGCTGCCTAGCACTCGTTAATTGGTCCTGACAAATTATTGTTTTGCCCCCAACTCTAAATTACACGCTTGTCATTGTTTTAGTTCATTTTTTTTATCATAAATATGGAACTTTTTTTCTTTAATGGGTTAACTTGATGTATCTTTTTTGATATCGTGTTATAGGTAGCATGTATAACTAACCGACATAAAGGCGTACATGTTATTAAACTAAGAAATACACTTGTTGCATGCTCGCAGGTCGTTAGATATCATGGATTTGGGAACTTGCTATCTGGAGTAGCTGGAGTGGTCATGGGTCGACTGGAAGGACTCATGTGATTGATTATTGATATTATACATTGGTTTTGAACAATTTAACTTTGGTTTACTATTTGCTTACGCTGAACATGTTGGTTTTCATTTAAACTCGTTGATGGTATTTTTCATTAATAATTAAGGATTTTATTTTGAAACTTGTATGGGTTCATTGTAATTAGTGGCTCATTATTGGTACGTCACACGCCTAACAGGGACATTCTATAGGTGGTATTTTGGGGGTGTGACATATATACTAGAAAACATAAGAATAAATGAAAATTGGGTCCATAAAATATAACTTTTTTCAAAATATATATAAAAAAATTAACATTGTATACAAACTAGCGGATCAAATCTTCATGTTGCACCGAGTGGAAACTTTGTTTGTTTCGATACACTCGACATAACAAAAGAAAAAAGAAAACACAAAAAAATAGTCATAACATGTTCAAAACATGTTCGATTTATTAGTTTTTGTATAATAAAAGGAAAAAAAAACATTGCAAATATTGTTTTATTAAATTTAATTTAATTTAAATAATAAAAAAATGTAAATAATAGAAGTTTTCAGTTTTAAACTAAAAATGAAAACATAAAATTGAATAGGAAAATAAATGCAAAAACAAAACAACAAAACAGTAGAAAAAAAAGGAAAATTAAATTGGGAAAAAAAAAAAAAAACTAAAAGGAGGAATGGTAATTAAGTAGCCTGATGAGAAGGCTTGTTCGGGAATTGAACTTGACACAAATTTAATGCAAATTCTTTGAAGGGAACAGAAACCACCAGAACAATTACCTATTTGTTTAAATTTGTTTGTTTGAAAAGATATATACACACATTCAATAAACATAATTTTTCAAAAAAAAATTAAACTTTTTGGCCCCGCGGGAGTTTGGGCCCTGGGCCGTCGCCCACCCCACACCCCTCTGGGCCGGCCCTGCACATGGTTCATGAAAAAGAAAAAAATGGTGAAGAGAAACGAACTTGGGCAACCAATAAACAACAATTGAACTTTGTTGATGATTAATATAAATTTAATATCCCCATCAAATATAACTTTTACTCTAGAACGGGGACTTAATAATTTATGGGCCGTAAGTGGTTGCCTAGTTTTGTCACACTTCTGCCCAAAAAATGATCTGTAACAATTATTTTGCAAAATATGTTTAGATGATTACACTTTTGTCTAAAGGTGATTTGTTTTCATTTAAATAGAATTAAAATAAATAATTTAGTCTATTATTTTGATACTAGTAAGACCATGCGTAGTCGTTGGGGTGAATAATGTTCCACCCTAGGGCGTTTTGCGCTATGTGACAGCCCAGTCAGCAATGGAGCATTATTTGGCATTTTTACAAAAGTGGTGTAGTGGGGATGTGGGAGTTGTGGGGCATAATGTTTGTAATAAAATAAAATAAAATAAACATTTAAAAAATTTTATTAGCCCAAAAAAGGAAGCTCAAATGTGATTGGCCAACAAAAAGGCCCACCAACGTGTTTCAAACAACGCAGTTCAAATTTTTGTCGCCAAAAACGTGTGAAAACGCCGAAGGGGGTGGGCTTGGGGCGGGATTGGGTGTGTTTGGGCCAGGATTTTAAAAACAAAACGCCCATTACGGGCGGTCTAACAGACATATCACAACTTCATACTTAAAATGGTCATACTTATGTCTACCTTAGTATAACATGTCCTTAAATCACATTAAGACTTCTAGATTGCTATCTTAACTCTCTCATCTAATTTCCACTCCCAGCTTACAATTGTGGGATCCTACCGTTGACTAGTGATAACTTTGCTGTCTAGAAATACTCTCTCATGCTAACTCTTGGGCTACAACACTGCGTTTATGAAAACATTAAAAAATAAGGAACCTAGGAACAATCCATTTAACATTTTAAATATATCATAAAAGTTAATTTAACATGTTAAAAACTATTATTTAAAAAAAAATCGAAGCTTTTGGATATAGATATATCTAGAAGCGTTTTTAATAAAAAAATCAAAAACGAAAAAAATAGAATAAATGCTTAAAAAACTGTTAAAAAGGTAAAAAAAAAAAAATTACAATAGAATTCGGGCACCTAAAATACTCAACTAAACTGACCAATTGAATTCCGGCACCTAAAAATACCCAATTAAAGTACTTAATTTTTGGAGGTGTCCGAGTACCCTGATACTCACTATCTTTTTATTTAAAAATAAAAAGGTAAATTGGATTTAAATAATATCAGCTTTCTTAATTTGGCTGATAATAATCTCAACTCAGTTATTGGCCGATAATAATCCGAACTGATCCACTTTTGACCGATAATAGTCCGCCGTTAAAAATAGCTTAACTGAGTTAAGCTATTTTCCGAATTACAAACTGATATTTTATGGATTTTGATTAGAACGAGGATACGAGTCGATTTATGTAAAACTTACCTCGAAACGATGCTTCAAGTGGTATTTTGGTCCGTAGCTACAAGTCTCGTCGCGAATTTATTTGCTACCAACTTTGGCTACGAAATTATATTTGCGACGGGTTTAGCTACAAAAAGTGACGTCGCTATTTTAGCTACAGATTCACTACGAAAAAGTTTGCTATGGTTTTTTAGCTACGGAACTTTGCTACCATTTTTTGCTACGGATTATGTAACACCCTAGTTACTGATTAACAATTTTGTATGAATTTACCAACACTTAGATGTGTAGTTAAGACTACACATGCTATAAAAATATGGGTTTATTAAAGCTTTTACAATTCATAAGTTATTCTACATAACGTAATCGAACTTGTTGTTTAAAATCTACAACGTGGCAAAGTGCGGAAGCGTGTATCATTATCGTGTTCGGTTCTTCGATGAGCTTGATCTTCTTCCGGCATCCATTAAGTACCTACATTTCATAAAAACATGAAATGCTTTAGTCAAATAGGATTTAAAACGCATCTAAACGAATCCGGGAACTTAAACTAATAAAATATATTTTTGTTTCTGGGTCCACCGTAAATTACGGTGGGGCCGTAATTTACGGTAACCCCTGGGAGTTTAGCCTTCCACAGTAAATCAGTACATAACCATCGTAACATTTTAAGCTCCACCATAAATTACGGTGGGGCCGTAATTTACGGTGGCACCTGCATTTCTACTCTTCTATTTTGTCGTTTATTGATACGAAATCTTTCGTATCTTTCGAACCGCTTATCCGTTTGATCTACCGTTTCTTCCTACATGTTTGTAATTTGATTCTCCATCATATGGAGTTAAAGTCCGACATCCGGCTTAATAAATTTCGAGACTTTTATGCATTCGGCTTAAACTAGAATTTACCCATTTTAACCCATTCATGTATTTATCAAACAAACTTATTTGTTTGATCCCTGTTCTCATGATATTGATAATTTCCATAATTTCTATCATATTAGGTTCAAGTCACGGGTTTCTTACATATCCTAAACCCGTTTACGCTCATATGCGTATTTTGACCCGTTAAGGGTATTTAGGCATATCTTGAGCATGTCACGCTTTCATTTGGTTCTAGCATTATAATACGACATTACTTATCAAGTAATCTTCCACCACAACTATATTTGTGGTGGACTTAATGAGGTGATCTAAATAATCCGTGTTTTTCTCGTTTGATTGCTAATTTATGACAAAGACTCATATATTTCTTGTTTTTCTCTTCTTACTCTTATTCCAAATATTTATTTGATCATAAAACTCGTTTCAAAACTACCTTTAAAGGTTGTTTATTCGAATTAGCCAACAAGGGCGTTTTAGTCAATTTTAGTCATTCTTTTACGACGAAGGACTATTAGTGCTTGTTTGAACCCCAAATCCGACCTTTTAACCATATTCTTGTTTAGAAACCCATATGTTTCTAAAACACCATAATCATAACTCCATTTATTCGCTTTACCTAAAAGATAACCGAATATCTTATTTTAACCTTGTCTAACTGTTATAAAACTCCAAACTCTACATGATGAGTTGTATTATTATACATACCTGGCTCGGATCATTATATTGACCCGTTTCAATACCTTTCCTTAGTGGCTACTAAGTGATAGCGATGTAAGCATCCATGTGCTATTTATTTCCTAGAATCAAGCAACTTGACAACCCATTAGTCGATATTGTCAAAGGATGATAATTTCACCTTTTGACCCGTTTGGTCCAAATGACCAATTACCATTGTCAAATTGTCAATTTTACCCTTTTTACCCTTAATGGCTATTATGATTTAACTTATATGATAACCATTAAAAGTGCATGCTTCATTCGTCATAGTATGATCGAATTTCCGGTTTAACTCATTTTTAGCCATCACTATGTTTTCTTGTCATATTTGATTATCTTGTTCCGTACGACCACACGTCGGAACCTCATATCTCAATTAGGTACGTTTCTTTTTCGTAACTAATACGACGACATAATATTATAAATATGACTAGTGTAAGATATACTTACCTTGCATCCGAATTACGCTTTTCCTTCATACTTGCTTCGTTTGACCCGCTTCCTTTCCAAGCCTCCACCTAGCTTGTCAAGCGTCAAACTATCATCATAATTTGTAAGACGGTTATATTAGTCATCATTAATTATGACTATTCCATCTTACATATTTTCCATCACAATTACCATCCGATCTTATTAATGGTCGGTTTGACTACTAAAAGTCAAACGCCTCTTATCATATAAATGCACATTCAAGTTCTATCTATCAATTAGTAGCTAACATGATCCTATACACTTAGTTACATGAACATGGCTACCAAATTTCATCATAACATTCAAAACCCATTTCAATCATGTATGAACAAGTTCCCAAATCACTTAATTTGTTTGAGTGCCTTGTTTCTATTATCCAATATGATGATTTTAAACATACACTTATCATCATCTTTACTATCATATCAAAACCCACTTCCTAGTTTACTTGTTAATCACATACAAGTGATATTACTTCAAGTTCTTCATAATTTCATCATATCTAACAAAACCCACTTATCTCATACTTGGTTATTTTGATTAATTACTAGTTTATGGCACAATTCTACAAGTTTGCATCTAGGGTTTGTTCCTAGACTTGTACCCACACTAATATCACTATAACATTGAACATCCATGCAAGAATTTCGTTCATGCAAGTTCATCATAATTTCGAATATTACTAAACATCAAAATTCAACATACCTTGTGATCCCCTAAGCTTGGTGATCACGATTTTATTAAAAGCCCCAAATTTCCGGCTCGATTTCCCTTTGATTTTGGCCAATTTTCGTGAATTAGGGTTCTTGGAAGGGAACCCCCTTTTTGCTCCTGATGTTGATCGACCTATCACACACACAAAGTGTGTGTTTTGGTTTTTATTTCATTTTTCTTAAAACATTTTCATGTTTGCCTCTTTTTAGCCCCTCAAGTTCCAAAGTTTATAAAATGGTTAACTATTTCAAGTTTCCTTCCTTTCTTTATTGTTTTCAAATAATTAACTAACTAGGTTAATTATTCCTAGTTAACTTGGTGGGTTCAGGGAGTTATAACCCGTAGTATTTCTAAGTCCCGTTAACTCGGGCTTTATATACGCTTCGTTTTCTCAAAGCGTTTACTCTCTTTCTAATTTTATTAACATAAAATTATTTGTTAAAATCCTAAATTTCACCGGGTTTATTTTACCACTAACGGTATTTTACCCATTCCTAGTATTAACGGGGTTTAATTACCAAACCCGTTTTCGGGGTGTTACAGATTATTAGCTGCGGGGCTTTTTTCGTTATGGATGCTAGCTACGCTTTGGCGATGACAATTTGCTACGACTTTGGTACTATTTTTGTTACGGATTTGTTGCAATTTAGCTATGAAATTTGCTACATATATGCTAAGGATTGGCTACGGAAATTTGCCATCTTTTGCTACTCATTTTGTTACCGAATATAGCTACGAATTTCGTTTCAATTTTGCTATGAGTATAACTATGGGTTTTACAGTAGATTTAGCTACACATTTGGTCTTAAGTTTTCCAAACATTTTCTTTTTGTGTATTGTTTACTACTTTTTGTCAGTAAACATTATAATCAAATCTCAGTAAACATAAAAAACTATACCAAAGATCAAAATTCAAAACCAAATAAAATAATAATTCAAAGTTTCAAACCTAACCAAAGTAGCATGATAACGATCCAAGTTATCCCAACGTAACAATAAAGATCTAAATTAACCTAAAGCAACGATAAAGATCCAAAAGAAATACAATAAAGTTCAACATATCTAAGTTGATGGCGGGTTTTGTAACATCAATTGAATTCTCTCATTCATTTCGCCGTACAACCTCGCATTTTCTTCGATTTTCTCCATCACATCATGCTTCACTATCTTATCATGTTCCAACTACGTAATTTTTTTCCTTCAAACGTTGCACCTATAACATTCAAAGCAAAAATGACCCGTTAACATCCATTATCACGCCTTATAACATGATACATTATATGAAGTTCATTACATCTAAATGGCGGATGTTATAGCACATTACAAACAAACCTAACTCAATATAAGCTGATTCACTTAAATAACCCACTATTAGTATTTTATCATATAAAAATGTAGTTTTTTTTTTACTAAAGTATTATGAACCTCGCCACTGTCACTTCTCTCTTGCAGATTTGAACTATTGGTAATCGACATTTACGATGCTCCCGGAATCACATTATGCGGGTCATCAATGTTGCCAATGGCATACAATCTATCCTTTTTTTTCTCCGACCGTTTGTGACCACAATTCCATGTCAAATTCAGGGTGTAAACTAGTATTCTCTCCATATTTATCAACAACATATTTATCATATGTGCTCTACGATAAGAACATAGAGCAATTACTACTTTAAAATTTTATAATCGTATTAGTAAGTGCTAAAAACATATATTTACAAAATAATAAGACTTACATAAGCTTCACTCGCCCTCGTATCAGCCCAAGTCACATTTTGCTGATGAATGGTGTCTTCTACCTCATCGTTTTCTCCCGAACCATTCTCAACTGACTTGCTACTCCCAACCAATTTATCTAGGGGTCTCGACCCTTTCTTTGCATGTGTTTGCAACCAGAACTCACCAAATGTAGCACGTCGCTTCAATGTCTTCTCCTATACATCAAAATAAGCATTTAATAAACCGAAACTTTAATCTACATAAGTTAGTTGACATTAATAACTCATAATTCTTATATGCCAAATTTGCCACTGATCTAATTAGAATCTAACTAAAAAAATGCACTGCTAAATAAAATGGGTGGAAAATTGCAGTATGTAAGGGAAGACGACAAAAGGAACAACATTAGGAGGAACATTAACTACATATCTCACAAGTAAAGGTATTATATTAAAGTTTTTGGTAGATGATTTTATTTTATTTGGTTATATGCATGTTTTAAGATTTAAACCGGGAAAAATGTGGTGTTAAGCTGGTATTATGGTGAATTGTGACACTTTTCAATTTTCCATATATACTTGACAATTAGTTTCAACTTTCAAACATTAAGCTATTTCTAAAACCACGATGTACTTATTTAGTTTATTCGGTTACTTGCTATTAATAGAATACCACAATAAACATGTATAACTACTACACATGCTACAGCTTATAAGTTTATTCATATTTGGTTTTGATAAAAAAAAATCGTCTTCAATGGGATGCATCTTTGTGCCTAATTGAAAACTGCCACTGCTGTAGAATTAGAATGGTTCATGGGTTCAACCAGTAAAGCCTTCTCATGCAGTATTGGGAGTTTGGCATTTTGTGTAGATGCTCCTTGATGAAGGTGTTGTTGTTTGCTCATAGTTATCAAAAGCGGTCGATTTTGGCGCTTAGGCAATTTTTCTGGGCGAAGCGCATTAAATGCGCTTCTACTTCCCAGGTATTTAGAGCACAGCTGATAAATGCTAATTAATCTCTTTTTTTTAATTCGAAAATTCCTTTTTATCTGTAGCATTTATAGGACTAATGGCAACCGACTATATCACTAAAATATCAGCCTTTCAAAAAATATATATCTCAGTTCGTATTATTCACATCCATGTTCAAATTCTGCAGTATTTATAGTGTTTGTTCTCTAATTTAATTCTGCATTCTGCAGTATTTTTTGTTCTTTGATTTGATTCTGCATTCTGAAGTTTTTTGTTCTCTGATTCAGTTATGCATTATTTATTTATTTCTTTATAAACACTTTGGTTTTGGTATATTTTGCTATTTGAGCTGATTTTGTTTCTTTGAGTTGAAGATTACGGTATTTTGATATTTTGGTATTTATTTTTTATTTTTTTTATTAAAGTGCACTTTTATTTTCTAAGGCCCACGTTTTTTTGCGCCTTTCACCTAGGTCCTAGGCGAAGCCTTAGCGCCTTGAGTGCTCTTCACACCTTTGATAACTATGTGTTTGCTCGAGCTCAAAGAAGTAGGCTCGAACCGAGCCGGGCTCGAGCTTCATAAAAATATAACGAACCGAGCTCGACCCGGCCCGTTTACACCACTAATTGTATGAATTTGCAGGAAAGTGTGAGGCTCGTAATTCAACCTTGTCTTAACAGTTGACTCAAGATACAAGGCATAATAGTTAGAAAGTTCATCTACCAGATATGACTCAATAATAGAACCCTTGACCCTTGCTTTGTTTCGAACCATATTTTTTAATCGCCCAAACTTCCTAAAAGTTGAAGGGAAAAAATGTTAGCAATTATAAAACATTTTATATGTCAAAAGAATAATCCATTATCTTAAAACGTCTACCTCTCATACGGATACATCCATCTGAACTGCACTGGACCACCAAGAATAGCTTCATTGGTCAAATGTATAACAAGGTGTGTTCCATTGAGTCAAAGAAACCTGGAGGGAAGATTTTTTTCTAACTTACAAATGGTTACAACGATACCTTTTTTCCAAATTTTGTAAATCCTTAATGTGTAAAACCTTTGAACATATTACATGAAAAAATATGCACAGATCTATTATGTGTTCCGATATTTGTTTTGGTAGCATACCTCTTAATACTATAGGCAGCAACCGTTGCATAAACACATGACAATCATGACTTTTAAAGTTGTAAAAAGTACCATCTTTAACGTTTACACAACCCCCTATATTTGAAGCATACTCGTCAGGAAACTTTACTGTATTCAACTATTTACATACTTCGTTTACTTGTATTTTGGTTAGAGCATATGATGCTTTTGGTTTCACGTGTTTGTTATTGTTCTCCACCCAAGTATGCAATGACGATCGATTGTAAATTTGTTCTAAATCCACCCTTGCCTTGATATTATCTTTTTTATATTGAGTATCCATGATTGTGTGAAACAGATTCTCAAAAACATTTTTCTCAAATATGCATTACATCAAGATTGTGTCGGATTAACAACACGTGCCAATATTCAAGCACCCAAAAAATGCTTCTCTTTACCCGATTATGAGTTTTACCAAATCCTGAAATTTTCTTTTTTCGCTTATACGTTACACCTTTATAGACACTTGGAAGGTCAAAGACTTGTTCATATATTTGCCAACCAATTAACTCAGCTGGAGGTCCCAATTATGACGATATAGATTTATTAACCCGGAATCCATTTCTATCACTACGGAAAGGGTGTGACCAAGGTAAAAATCTCCGATGATAGTCAAACCAACTTACTTTGCCTCCATCCTATAACCTAAAAGCTTATGTGTCTCCCATACAGTATGGGCAAGCTAAGTGACCATGCGTGCTCCAGCCAGATAACATAGCATAGGCAGGGAAGACACTAACCGTCCATAAAAGAATAGCTCTCATCATAAAGTTTTCATTGCGATAAGCATCATAAACTTCAATGCCTTCCTCATACAACTCTTTCAACTCATCTATTAATGGCCTTAGAAACACATCTACGTATTGACCCGGGCTCTTTCGTCCAGGAATAACTAAACATAGTTTAATATATGCGTCTTTCAAACACATCCATAGAGGTAAGTTATAGATTGTAAGAAATACGGGCCATTGTGAGCAAGGGTTTGAGTTTGAGTTATTTAGGTCAAATCCATCAGTGCATAACCTGAGACGAACATTCCGGATCTTATTCGTAAAACCAGGATTCACTGAGTCGATATGCTTCCAAGTCTTACCATCACTTGGATGTGCCATGCTACCCTCCTTTGTTTTATGATCATGATGCCAAGTCATATTTTTTACTGTCTTAGTAGACATATACAACATTTTAAGTCTAGGACCAATCGACATGTATGTTATCACCGAATGAGGTACCTTATTTTGGCCACTCTTGTAACGAGATTCTCCGCAGCATTTACATTGTGCCAATGTCATGTCTTGCTTATAAAATACCATGCAGTGATTTTTGCAAACATCAATCCTTTCTTTAGGAAGAAAAGTCTTTTGTAAACTCTTTTTTATGTAGTAAAAGTTTCCTGGTAGCTTATTCCCTTCAAGAATCAATTCTTTAACCAATGATGTGGTCGTAACATGCGGTAGATACATTATAAAGTGATTTCCAATTTAGAAAACTTGTAATAGCTTGCAACTTTGAGTAATCGGTGGCCTTCTCCCTCTCCCACAAAGGCTCGTTAGCAGCTTGTAACATGTTATAGAATCCCATTGCTTCTAAATTTGGAACATCCCTTTCAAGAGTACTTGAATCTAGATTTGAGTTTATTGTCGAATTATCGGCTAACGAACACATGCTATCCAACACCATGCGTCTACAACCATCATTGTCATCCTCAACTTCCCTCATAGTGGAAGATTGTCCTACCTCACGAGTGGAAGTTTCACCATGTTCATACCATGTGTAGTAATCGAGCATGAAACCCTTTTTAAGCAAGTATTTTTGAACAATTTCTCTATCTAAATAAATGGAATTTTAACATCTTAAACAAGGACATCTGATGTTGATGTGCGTTAGGTGTGATATATTTTTAGTTGTATTTTTAGCTCTTTTTAACACTTTAGTCAAGTTTTAAATTTATAAAACACGATATTCTAATAACACTAAACACACATATGGGCAAGTGCACCCATCGTGAGCGTAGTATAGCGCTGGTAAGATACCGAGGTCGTCCAAGGACACAAAAGCTTTTAGTACCGGTTTATCCTCAACGTCTAATCAAATCAAAAGTTTAGAAAAATTTTAAATATGAAAATAAAAACTAAAAATGCTGAAAATAAAAATAAAAATAAAAAGATAGATAAGATAAATCACTTGGATCCGACTCGCCTTTAGTGTAACCTTTGATGATTTCCGCACTTTTGCACTTTTTAAGAGATTATCTTAGTTATAGTAGTAGGCCCCTCTTTTGAAGGTGACGTTACCCTCAACCCAGTAGTTTGAGTCAGCAAGGATACAATCCTAAAGGGTTGGAATATTGGAAGATAATTAATTATGTTATTAATGCGAAATGTGGTAGGCCCCTCTTTTGAAGGTGACGTTACACTCGGCTAAGTGGTTTGAGTCAGCAGGGATACAATCCCAAGTAGCCGGTTTAATGTAATAATAGTAGTTTACATATGAGGAGATCAAGCTATTCGCACCCCCGCCATCCAATACCAGTGGGTATTGAAGGAGGTCCTAGTAAGCTTGACCCAGGTCCTTGAAGGATCTATACACTGAACAAGGCAAAAACCTTACCAAACCATTCCCTTAACCCCCAACCAGGTAGCCAACATATCTCTATATAGACCGTAGAGATATGAATGGTGTAAATCTTTTATTTTATATAGACAGTAAAATAACGCCAAGACACCAAGGAAAAATGATAAGGAAGTTTCACCTTCAACATAAGAAACTTGTTATTAATGTCATTAATACAAAACCAATTAAAAAGCGCGAAAAGATAAAAAAAAAAAAAAAACAAAAGTATTACACTAAATGCTTGTCTTCACCAAGTGATGTAAGAGACTTAGGCAAACATGGCCTTTGATTGTCAAGTACTCTTACTATCAATCTTGGATCCCGAGACTACTACACACACTCTATGATGGATGGTGGATGTGAGTTGTGATGGTGGTGGAGTGTGGATGAATTGTGAGAGAGGTGGTTTGCCAACGGATGCCTTTTGAAGTGAACCAAGCACCCCTATTTATAGCCTACACAGAAGCCCGGACACAGCCCCGTGCTCATTGAGCACGACCTCGTGTCCATCCTTATTCTCTTTTTTCATTAATTGCAATTTGTCTGCATTCGCTCCACACGCCCCCGTGTCTGCTGGGCACGGCCCCGTGTGCAGAAGCGTATATGTACTATCAAGATTTGCTTGGATTATGCGAATCTTAGCATTGACCACGGCCCCGTGTGGAGCTGGGCACGACCCGTGTCGGGAATAGAAGCTTCTACAACTTTGTCTTTTCTGCAGACACTTGGGCACGCCCCCGTGTCCGCTGGGCACGGGGCGTGTTCAGCCTTCTGATCTCTTGTTTTGCTTGGGAAGATGCTGTCGAGGGGTCGGGCATGCCACGTTTATTCCTTTTCTTGTATTTATGTTAGATTTAGCTGTATTTTTGCTTCTTTTGTTCATTTGCGCTCATTTAATCCTGAAAATACAAAAGGAAGACAAAAGCGCACTTTTTTCAACATTAGTAGTAAAAAATGGTTAGTTTTATGCCTCATTTGATGTAATTTATATGTTGCATTTTGCACACATCAAATACCCCCACACTTGAATCTTTGCTTGTCCTCAAGCAAAACTCTTTATAATATGGCTTACACGCCCAAATGGAATGGGTAGAAGAGAAGTTTTGGGCTTGTCTAGCATGTCGGGAATCCAAGATCCTTATTAGGCTTTATTTTTATTTTATTTACAATCCTATTCGTTATGATTTATTTTGAACTTTTCATAAGAGAAATTACTTATTAAGGCATAACATGCCTCTTTAAAATTATATTTATATACAAGTTCACATACCTCATGGGGAATCACTCAACACTCGCCCGAAGATGTATTTTTGTGAAACACTCGAGACCGGCATGGAACTTACTTTCTACCATATGTTTGCCAAGCAATCAATCCTCCTCCTTTTTAACTATGCACCTTTGTAAGTATCAAGAGGGCTTTGGGGAAAGGGTTAGGCTTGGGTTAAAGGTATGTGGTTTTGGGTTAGTAGTTAGTAGAAATGGCGAAAAGCGTCGGTCGTCGTAAATTTTTTTTATTTTTGTGACTTTTATTCAAACCAAGCATCTTCAAACAAAGTTTCTTTTGAGGAACTTGTTTGTTTATTGCTAGACTTCTCTTTTTTTTTTTGATAAGTAATGTCACATGAAGACCGAGTCTTTTACTAAAATAAAGGGTTTAAAAATAAAAAGGGTTTTGGTGGGTAAAGGGTGTTTGTTTTGTGGGTTTTGAAACGAAAAGGTTTAGGCTCAAAGGGGTTAACTAGGGGGATTTTTTGGGTAGGTGGTAAAAAAAAGAAAAAAACTAATGGTGTTGAAAGAAAAAGTTAGTCCTAATGCCTCCATCATTTACTTACTTGGGTTTAAGTTGGTAAGGACCGGGAATGTATCGTCATGACAAGTTCTAGAGTCGTAAGAAACCAAGCAGCTATTCAAACAAGAAACGAAAAATGAGCATTTAATCTAAAGATGTATATTTATATGCCCAATAAAGGCTCAAAACTAACTTTTTGTGGAAATGGGTTTATAATGTGATCAAGTATATATAATCAAATTTTAACTAGATTTGTTTTGCCGTTTCATAATTTTCTTATGTTGGTTCTTTTTATCACGACGCTATCGGTTGTAAATTTGTAAAAATATAACCTATTTAGAATTTGTTATTCCCAAATTAAACCAAGACAAGTAAAAAAAAATGAAAGGTTTTTGAAAAAAATTGGGGTGATTAGCGGTTCCAATAGAGTTTTGTGTAAGGCTTGTTATTAGAACTTGCAAAATTCAAGGTTTAGCATCCCCCCCCCCCCCCCACACACACTTAAATTATACATTGTCCTCAATGTGTCCCAAAAATAAGTTTTTAGGTTGATTGGATGTGTTAAAAGGTGTGAAAAAACAAAATTTTATGTTACTGGGCATCTGGACACGGGCCCGTGGTGTCCGGGTACGGCCCCGTGTTCAGATTGCCAGTAACAGAAAGTAACAGAAGGTTGGGCACGGGGGCGTGTTCAGCGAACACGCCTCGTGTCCAGGTACCTGAACTGGGCATTTATCTGCAGATACTTGAGCACGGGCCGTGTGGGCTGAACACGGCCCCGTGCTGAACTTGTTGTAATGAGGAAAAATCATCGGGATGCTTCTGTTTTCGTGCATGAAGTGTTGGTTCAAGTTTCCCTTAGTATCCTTCACCATCCTGAGTGTGTTATATTCATTACAACATCATCCAAACACCATAATAATTAAAAACCATCATTCCATTCAACGAGTGAATTACATTGGATCCTAAAATAAAGCTAGAAGAGAAAAATTACAAGTTCCTAGGATAGATAGGTCAAAAAACGCAGGAAATCATTTTAGGGAGTTCTACCCTTATTGTGGGATATTGTAGAACTCATAGTCGAAGGATATCACTTAGATGTTGCCGAGCCATTCTTCTATCTCCTTTGGGAAGAAAAAGGCGGGCTCATTTTCCACCTCGTCCAGTGGAGGAGGTGCGTTGGCAACTGGGACCCCACGTAATATATCTTGAGGGGGTTCCGGGTGTATGGCATACCATTCGGCCGGAATGATGACCTCCGGTACTACATTCCACTCCCTTCGAATAACGATTGGTACCAAGGGAGGGGAGGCGAGAAAGTTTAACCTTTGGTGCAAAAGGCAAACTTCTCGAAGACACCCTTCTAGTCCCACCGTCAAATGATTTATACGGTCGACCAAAGCTTCCTCTACTCCCGTCATTTCATCGATGGCTTCTCTCAAGGTGTAAACATAGTTGACGAGAGAGTCTTCTACCGTTGACCTTCTTCCTCGTCGGTCGTTTCTGGAGTGTGATGAAGACGTTCCGCTATTTCTGCTTGACATTCTAAGAAAACAAACCGAAAAGAGTTCAATATAATGAAACAGTATGTAACACCCCGTAAATATAAAACTTTATATTAGGATTATAAAGTTTTAAATAAACAAGAATTAATAAAACTAGGAAGATTATAACCTAGTTAACTATAAGTCTAGAAATAACTTGAAATAAGGCTAGAATAACCAAAACTAAATGTTAAACAAAAGTGGAGGGGCCAATGTTGTTAAACTTGAAAGTATTATTATTAGTTTTAATCAAAAAACAAAACCAAACACCTCAATTGAGGTCTCTGGTCGATCAAGAACAGGAGGGGGCGACACCCTCACTCCCAAATCCCTAACTTCTACTAAACTATCAAATTGAAGGCCAAAATCAAGTTGAAATCGAAATCTGAACATAGAATCGTGATCACCTCGACAAAGGGATCATAAGGTATGTCAAATTAGGTCATTTTGGTTCGATTCAAAGTTTATGCATGTGATTGAAATCGAGTGTAGATGCTTAATTATGTGTTGTAAACATGAAACTGGAAGTGATATAAGGTTTAGGGACAAACCCTAGATGATTTCTTGTTAAATTCTTACATGATAATTTTAAGGATAAAAATCACCATAGTGGGTGACTAATATGTTAGTAGCACTTGATAAACACTAGGATTAAAACTCTTGTTCTAGTGTAAACTGAAATTATGAGGTAATCTCTAAATTGTTGATGTTAAAAAAATGTGTATATAGTCTAATTGAAGTTAATTGGGATGATAAACTCAAGTCATGAACTTGGTTTAAATCATGTAGAAATCTGACCCGTTAGGTGTTTGATAAAACGCCTAAATGAGGGTTAAAGTGTTAAAAGTTGGGTAAAATGCAGATTTGAATATGTTAAGAAATAATGCGTTAAAGCTTATGAAAGAGTCCTAATCTTGTTATGAATTGAACTCTTTAGGCAAGGAATCCGGAACGTCAAGTGGACACGCCGGAGGTGATACACACGGAAAGGGTGTGCTTTAAACGTACGTGGCTTAAGTCCCGGTAAATTATGTGTAAATGTTTGGGTTTGTTATGTAAATGATGTTGTAGTGTAAGGTATACATTTGATGCGTCGTTAAAGTGGCGAAGTACAATCGACCATCAAACGGGTCAAAGTAAAGACTTGGAATTTAGTTTGGTTTGTCAATAAAGTGATGGTTTTCACTAAATAGCCAAACGGGTCAAAATGATGCTTTTAAAAGAATCAAGAGAGTAGAGACTTGAAAGTCTCATACTTCGTTAAATGGTGGATTGTATCACACCAATGAATTGGTTATATTAATCAAGTCTAATAATCCGGGAATTCGGGTCAAACAATAGAAGTTAAGAAAAAGGGGCGCTTAAAACGGAATACTTGAATTCCGAAGAAACAAGTATTTAACCCTAAGGGAACGCAAATCCATAGAATGGCACGAATGCACCAAGTTTATGAGCCCTGTAAATTGGGTAATTATGTCTAAAAAGTCTTAAGAATTGAAAAGTGGTGTTATGCACTTACACAAATGGGTTGGATAATTGAAATAAGGAAATTGTGAACCGATTGTCGGTATCTCGGTTTCCGTGATGTGAAATTCACATGGTTGGATCCATAATTTTATTACGGACTCATAGGAAAAAGAATCAGTTGAAACGGACTAACGAGCGAAAAGTTATGACCTTTTAAAGTTAGAATTTTGACAATTTTCGGAGCTGGGCAGAAATGCAGGATTTAAACCTGCACCTGCTGGAAATAGTGTTCCCCCGCGCCACGCGGAAGAACACCTGGGAACCCCTGCGACACGCGGAAGCCGTCGCGAGTCGCGACGGATGTAATGTTTCCTGCCGCGACACACGGGAGGACCAAAGTTAGGAATTATATTTTTATTTTATAAATTTGAAGCTGGAACTTGTTTGTACACTCTATTTCAATGTCAAAACTAATATTTTTAATGGTTTTGACTCTAGGTAATGATGGGGTCTATCCGGATGATAATCAAGCTTGCTACCAAGAACCGAACACGCATTTTGAAGCTTCCGCGTTAACTTAACTTTGTTTAGACAATGAATTTGATGTAAACGAATTGTTAACCATGTTTTGAAGGTTTAAACTAGTCGGTAGTTGACTAGTAGAAGTTACTTTAAACTTTGTTTTTGTACCTAGCATAAATATGTTGGTCACTAAACATGAAAATCTTTTGTAAAAATTTAAATTTTAGTATAAATCTATATAACTTATTAGTGAACCTCATTATCATAAAAAGGGTGTTACAAGTTGGTAATCAGAGCTCAAGGTTGTTAACAAGTGTGTTCGGTTCAAGCTTGATCAAACATCCGGTAAGAGTTAATTGTTCTAAAGTAGAGTTACTAAGTATAAAAAGGGAAATAATGAATAGACATGCATGGGAAGAGCGTGTTAACACACTCAAACCCGGAAAGTGCATTAAATAAGAACGGTGAAAACAAGTTATGAACTTGAATAAACTGAAGTAAATAAACCATATGTCATAGATGAAATGTTTAACGCTTAATGTAAACACTTCAGTTAAAGATGACGGATAAAGGTAATGATGATGCGATGCCAAGAGTCACCAAGCAAACGAGAGAAGTGATTGCTGAAGAGGTAGGAAAAGCAATCGAAAACAGTTTGTCGGGTTTCATCGACAAAATCCAAAACACGGTATTATCAGTGGTGGAAGAAAGAATCAAGAAATTGGAGGATAATACCAATTTAGCAAAGGAGAAGTCGGGAGGACGAAAATCTTGTTTTTATAAAGAGTTCATGGCGTGTAAACCGCCAATCTACAATGGGGAGGTTGACCCGATAATATACCAACAGTGGCTAAGTGATATGGAGGGAGTATTTGAAAGGACCCATTGCGATGAGGATGACTACGTAGCTTATGGCACGGGTCAATTAAGGGGTCAGGCGAAAGATTGGTGGGATAACAAGAAGAAAGAGATCGGAAGTGAAGCGGCTAAGACTATGACATGGGACGAGTTTAAGACGCCGTTTCTTAAACATCATAGTCCCAAGGCAGTCATTAACAAAATCAAGGAAGAATTTATGCAGCTTCGACACAAGGGTGAATCTATCGATAAAATCACGGGAACAATCATGGATAAAATGAAGTTTTGTGATGATCTGATAACGAATGAAGAGCAGAAAATATATTATTATTATAATATGCTGAGCGCCGAGTATAGGGAGTTTATGACTCCTTCAAAGTATGAGACTCTCACCGAGATTATAAACGTTGCTCGGGAACGGGAGATAGAGTTGAAGAAACAGATTGAGAGAGGCGAAAGAAGGGCACAGGTAGTCAATCCAAGCCCGACGAAAAAGGCACGCACGACCAAATCCTCAAAGAAACAAGAAGGAAAAGGCAAGTCATCAAGCTGTAAGATATGCGGGAAAGGGCATAAGGGTGAGTGCCGGTTTAAGGACAAGCCGTGTCCTATTTGTGGGAAAACAGGGCACACGGCTGCGTTGTGCCCGGGGAAGGTGTCGGTGTGTTACAAATGTTATCAGCCGGGTCACAAGAAATCTGAGTGTCCGGAATTGATCGGGAAGAAAGATGACAAGGATACACGTACTGAGACACCAAGAGCAAAAGCAAGATCCTTCCAGTTAACGGCAGCCAAGGCAAAGGTGGAACCCGATGTGGTTTCAGGTATATTTGCTATAAACTCAATTCCCGCACATGTGTTATTTGATACGGGTGCGAATAAATCCTTTGTTTCACATGGATTTATTCGACATCCTTCTTTTGTACTAACAAAATTGCCTATGCCATTAGAGGTAGAAATAGGTGATAACAAAAGTTTCCTTGTATGTGATGTATGTCGAGATTGCAAAATAAGCGTTGATAATGAGGAATATTTAATAGACTTGATCCCTATGTCAATGGTAGAATTTCAAGTAGTGGTCGGGATGGATTGGTTATCCCGACATCATGCAAAAGTGATATGTTTCCGCAAGGAGATAAAATTGACATCTCCAAGTGGAAAGCAAGTTACCATCTATGGCGAAAAGGGGGGCAGTCCCGTTATGTGCTCAACACTAAAAGCTCACAAACTTATGAGGCACGGATGTAAAGCATTCATGATATACGCCAACGAACCTAATAAAGAGACGCCGAAAATTGAAGACGTACCAGTGGTACGTGAATACGCTGATGTATTTCCGGAAGATTTACCGGGAATACCGCCAGAACGGGAGGTAGAGTTCGGAATTGAATTGATTCCGGGCGCGAAACCTGTGGCCAAGGCGCCGTATCGGCTCGCGCCATCAGAATTGCAAGAATTGATGTCCCAAATCCAAGATTTGCTCGACAAGGGATTTATTCGGCCAAGTGTGTCTCCATGGGGCGCACCAGTATTATTCGTGAAAAAGAAGGACGGGAGCATGCGTATGTGCATTGATTATCGGGAGTTGAACAAACTCACGGTAAAGAATTGATATCTGCTTCCAAGAATTGATGACCTGTTTGACCAACTACAAGGTGCAAGTTGGTTCTCCAAAATCGACCTTAGATCGGGGTATCATCAGTTGAAAGTCAAAGAGGAGGATGTACCAAAAACAGCTTTCCGCACACGGTACGGACATTACGAGTTCCTCGTGATGTCCTTCGGGTTAACTAATGCACCCGCGGCTTTCATGGATCTTATGAACCGGGTTTGCAAACCTATGCTAGACAAGTCGGTGATAGTGTTCATTGACGACATCTTAATATATTCAAAGAGTGAAGCAGAACACACAAGTCATTTGCGTGAGGTGTTGGAGACGCTCAGGAGAGAGAAATTGTATGCAAAATTTTCAAAATGTGCCTTCTGGTTACGAGAGGTGCAATTTCTTGGGCACATCATTAGTGCAAACGGGGTGTTAGTAGACCCGTCAAAAATAGAAGCTGTGGCAAGATGGAGTCCACCGAGAAATCCTTCGGAAATCAGAAGCTTCTTGGGGCTTGCGGGTTATTATCGGAGGTTCATGCAAGATTTCTCCAAAATCGCTATGCCATTAACCAAACTAACCCGTAAAGACGAAAGGTTTATTTGGGGTGAAGACCAGGAAAGGGCATTCCAAACGCTTAAGGAAAAATTGACCCATGCACCAGTATTGTCATTACCGGATAGGACGGAAGATATGGTTGTTTACTCAGATGCATCGCATTCGGGACTTGGTTGCGTTTTGATGCAACGAGGCAAGGTTATAGCCTATGCCTCGAGACAGCTAAAGACTCATGAAAAGAAATACCCTACACACGACCTCGAGTTGGCAGCAGTGGTGTTCGCCTTAAAAATATGGAGGCATTACTTGTATGGGGTAAAATGCACTATCTTTACCGACCATAAAAGCTTGAAGTATTTCTTCGATCAGAAGGAATTGAATATGAGACTGAGGCGGTGGTTAGAAACAGTAAAAGACTTTGATTGTGATATACATTACCTCCCCGGGAAGGCTAATGTAGTGGCGGACGCGTTGAGCCGAAAGGCAGACTATACGCCTATTCGGGTGCGAACGATGCAACTAATTGTTACATCGGGTTTGCTTGAGCAAATCCGAAAATCTCAAACTGAAGCAATGAAGGAAGAAAATGTGAAGAAGGAGAGAATAGTTGGCCAGTTAAAAGACTTGGCAGATGGTAATCAAGGGTTGAAAACTCGATTCGGAAGGATATGGGTTCCAAATACGTGTGGGGCCAAGGCACTTCTACTTGACGAGGCCCATAAATCTCATTATTCGATCCATCCGGGGGCGACCAAGATGTATAATGACTTAAAACAAAACTATTGGTGGCCTGGAATGAAAAGAGATATTGTGAAATATGTGGAGAAGTGTTTGACTTGTTTGCAAGTCAAAGCGGAGCACCAGAAGCCATATGGTAAGTTGCAACCATTGGACATCCCAGTGTGGAAATGGGAATAAATCACAATGGATTTGTTGACCAAATTGCCCAAAACCAATCGCGGGTTTGATGCTATATGGGTAGTCGTGGATAGATTGACGAAAAGTGCTCACTTTATTCCGATTCGTGAGACTTATACATCCGAGAAGATGTCGGAGGTGTACACCAATGAAATCATAGCACGTCATGGGGTACCGATATCCATTGTGTCAGATAGAGATACTCGGTTCACTTTGAAATTTTGGCACGAATTCCAAGAACAAATGGGAACCAAACTGTTCATTAGCACTGCTTACCATCCACAAATGGATGGGCAAAGTGAGAGGACGATACAAACGTTGGAGGATATGTTGCGGGCTTGCATTATCGACTTCGGGGGTAGTTGGGATGTCTATCTACCCTTGGTCGAATTTTCATATAACAACAATTATCACGCAAGCATCAGAAGGGCCCCGTATGAAATGCTTTATGGCAGGAAGTGCCGAACCCCGGTGTGTTGGGGAGAAGTGGGTCCACGAGGACTAGCGCCTACTGATATAATCCGAACGATGAATGAAAAGATCGACTTGGTCCGAACTCACCTAAAGGCAGCTCAGGATCGACAAAAGGCGTATGCGGATAAACGAAAGACGCCGATTGAATTTCAAGCAGGCGATAAGGTAATGTTAAAAGTATCGCCGTGGAAGGGAATAATACGGTTTAGAAAAAGAGGAAAGTTGAGCCCGAGATTTATTGGGCCATTCAGAATTACCGAACGAGTTGGTAAGGTAGCATATCGTCTTGAACTACCCGAGGAGTTGAGTGGAATTCATAGCACATTCAACGTGTCACATCTCCGAAAATGCTTAGCAGATGAAACCGCTCGTATCTATTACGATGACATCGAGGTGGATAACAGCCTCAACTATGCAGTAAAGCCAATTGCAAATTTAGATCGTAAAGAGAAGAGTTTGAGGAACAAAGTAATTAACCAAGTGAAGGTTAAATGGGAACACAGGAAGGGTGCGGATACCACCTGGGAATCCGAAGAAGAAATGCAACGGCTCTACCCTATATTATTTGGTACGTAATACGGTTTCGGGGACGAAACCCTTTTTAAGGGGGGTGGACTTGTAACACCCCGGAAATATAAAACTTTATATTAGGATTATAAAGTTTTAAATAAACAAGAATTAATAAAACTAGGAAGATTATAACCTAGTTAACTATAAGTATAGAAATAACTTGAAATAAGGCTAGAATAACCAAAACTAAATGTTAAACAAAAGTGGAGGGGCCAATGTTGTTAAACTAGAAACTATTATTATTAGTTTTAATCAAAAAACAAAACCAAACACCTCAATTGAGGTCTCTGGTCGATCAAGAACAGGAGGGGGTGACACCCTCACTCCCAAAACCCTAACTTCTACTAAACTATCAAATTGAAGGCCAAAATCAAGTTGAAATCGAAATCTGAACATAGAATCGTGATCACCTCGACATAGGGATCATAAGGTATGTCGAATTAGGTCATTTTGGTTTGATTCAAAGTTCATGCATGTGATTGAAATCGAGTGTAGATGCTTAATTATGTGTTGTAAACATTAAATTGGAAGTGATATAAGGTTTAGGGACAAACCCTAGATGATTTCTTGTTAAATTCTTGCATGATAATTGTAAGGATAAAAATCACCATAGTGGGTGACTAATATGTTAGTAGCACTTGATAAACACTATGATTAAAACTCTTGTTCTAGTGTAAACTGAAATTATGAGGTAATCTCTAAATTGTTGATGTTAAAAAAATGTGTATATAGTCTAATTGAAGTTAATTGGGATGATAAACTCAAGTCATGAACTTGGTTTAAATCATGTAGAAATCTGACCCGTTAGGTGTTTGATAAAACGCCAAAATGAGGGTTAAGGTGTTAAAAGTTGGGTAAAACGCCGATTTGAATATGTTAAGAAATAATGCGTTAAAGCTTATGAAAGAGTCCTAATCTTGTTATGAATTGAACTCTTTAGGCAAGGAATCCGGAACGTCAAGTGGACACGCCGGAGGTGATACACGCGGAAAGGGTGTGCTTTAAAGGTACGTGGCTTAAGTCCCGTTAAATTATGTGTAAATGTTTGGGTTTGTTGTGTAAATGATGTTGTAGTGTAAGGTATGCGTTTGATGCGTCGTTAAAGTGGCGAAGTACACTCGACCATCAAACGGGTCAAAGTAAAGACTTGGAATTTAGTTCGGCTTGTCAATAAAGTGATGGTTTTCACTAAATAGCCAAACGGGTCAAAATGATGCTTTTAAAATAATCAAGAGAGTAGAGACTTGAAAGTCTCATACTTCGTTAAATGGTGGATTGTATCACACCAATGAATTGGTTATATTAATCAAGTCTAAGAATCCGGGAATTTGGGTCAAACAATAGAAGTTAAGAAAAAGGGGCGCTTAAAACGGAATACTTGAATTCCGAAGAAACAAGTATTTAACCCTAAGGGAACGCAAAGCCATAGAATGGCACGAATGCACCAAGTTTATGAGCCCTGGAAATTGGGTAATTATGTCTAAAAAGTCTTAAGAATTGAAAAGTGGTTTTATGCACTTACACAAATGGGTTGGATAATTGAAATAAGGAAATTGTGAACCGATTGTCGGTATCTCAGTTTCCGTGATGTGAAATTCACATGGTTGGATCCGTAATTTTATTACGGACTCATAGGAAAAATAATTAGTTGAAACGGACTAACGAGCGAAAAGTTATGACCTTTTAAAGTTAGAATTTTGACAATTTTCGGAGCTGGGCAGAAATGCAGGATTTAAACCTGCACCTGCTGGAAATAGTGTTCCCCCGCGCCATGCGGAAGAACACCTGGGAACCCCCGCGACAAGCGGAAGCCGTCGCGAGTCGCGACGGATGTAATGTTTCCTGCCGCGACACGCGGGAGGACCAAAGTTAGGAATTATATTTTTATTTTATAAATTTGAAGCTGGAACTTGTTTGTACACTCTATTTCAATGTCAAAACTAATATTTTTAATGTTTTTGACTCTAGGTAATGATGGGGTCTATCCGGATGATAATCAAGCTTGCTACCAAGAACCGAACACGCATTTTGAAGCTTCCGCGTTAACTTAACTTTGTTTAGACAATGATTTTGATGTAAACGAATTGTTAACCATGTTTTGAAGGTTTAAACTAGTCGGTAGTTGACTAGTAGAAGTTACTTTAAACTTTGTTTTTGTACCTAGCATAAATATGTTGGTCACTAAACATGAAAATCTTTTGTAAAAATTTAAATTTTAGTATAAATCTATATAACTTATTAGTGAACCTCATTATCATAAAAAGGGTGTTACACAGTACCTCGGACACGGCCCCGTGCTCGATGAGCACGACCCTGTGTTCACCTCTCTGCAGGTTTTTGAAACAAGGATTCTTGGAGTTTCAAATTATTTTTCTGACTTTTGAAGCATTTTTAAGCAGAAATAACTTAAAACAGTGTTGCAAAACTTATTTTTAACAAGATTCCTTGAATAAGAACCTAACAAATATCATAATAAAGCTTGAAATTATGGTGATCTCAAGCTCTAATGGAGGTTATGAGGAGAAAATGAAGAAGAAGGAAAATGACAAAAGTAGAAAAGACAAGATGGTTGTTGAGAACATTCTTTAGAATATACCTAGTATGGTATATGTGAAGATCCCACCAGATCTTTGTCTTTGGAATGGTCCAAGAGTGCAGGAATCTTGCTGCATTTATAGAAAACGACAGCACGCTGGACACGGCCCCGTGTCGGCTGGACACGGCCCCGTGTGCAGATAGATTTCTGACACTTTTTGTCCGTATTCTGACCGAAAGTCAGATGGGAATCTTTGGGTGGACACGGGGGCGTGCTGACCTAGACACGGCTACGTGCCTAGAAGCTGTTTATCAAGTTTCGTCTACTTTCAAGGAGTTTATCCGGATCGGGTGGTTCCTTACTGGACGGAACAACACCGAAGTGCCTTAAATACCTAAATTGCTCTTGTTTTAGATGAGAACGCAGGAGGTTATCGGAAATGGTGATTCCTATGCTAAATATAGGTGGACAAGTCCAACCCTTATCCAAGCTCTCATTAAAGAATGTGTATGTCGAATCGCTCAGGTCTATGTATGCATCGACGGAAATCGATGGGGAGTCCTTCACGGCACAATCGACACAGGGACGACTATCGCTCAAGTCTTCGCAGGAGTTTGAGGTGATTTCGGGAGCAACGATGTTGTTAAAATCCGAATGCGACCCCACTAATTCTCCTTGATCGTCGTCTTGAGATGAATTATTTATATCTATCTCAAGTTCTTTTATCCATCGGAGAATTAGTTCTTCTAATTGAAAAAAATCTTCAAGCATCATTTAACCTAGAAGAGAGGATTGGGAGCATTCGAGGGAGAGATATGGATTGTTTTCACTTTCACCCCTCTTAAGGCTACAGGAAAACAATGGGACTGTATAGTGGGGATTATGATTTAAAAAATAACATTATAAATCTTCATGAGTTCCGCCACATATTTGACACCATAAGCCATAAGAGGAGTGAGAGTAAAATTTATCAATATCACTCATGATTGCGTTAGAAATTACCAGCCGTCGGGATCTTACGGCTCTGTTTTCAGTATCTGAAGCTTGGGCATGGGGCGTGTTCAGTGGGCACGGCCCCGTGTTCAGCTACCGTCTGACTTAAAACAATACTGCCAGTACCAAAGATTGGGCACGTGGCGTGTTCAGCGGGCACGACCCCGTGCTGAACTTCTGCAGAAATTGAAATAATCTTGAAAAAATCCTAAAAAATACAGAAAAATAAGAAAAACGATTAGGCCGTTGACTCTTAACTTTCTTAAAATCCTTGTGTCCCCGGCAACGGCGCCAAAAACTTGATGTGCGTTTGGTGTGATATATTTTTAGTTATATTTTTAGCCCTTTTAACACTTTAGTCAAGTTTTAAATTTATAAAACACGATATTCTACTAACACTAAACACACATATGGGCAAGTGCACCCATCGTGAGCGTAGTATAGCGTTGGTAAGATACCGAGGTCGTCCAAGGACACAAGAGCTTTTAGTACCGGTTTATCCTCAACGTCTAATCAAATCAAACTAAAAATGCTAAAAATAAAAATAAAAATAAAAAGATAGACAAGATGAATCACTTGGATCCGACTCGTCTTTAGTGTAACCTTTGCTGATTTCCGCACTTTTGCACTTTTTAAGAGATTATCTTAGTTATAGTAGTAGGCCCCTCTTTTGAAGGTGACGTTATCCTCAACCCAGTAGTTTGAGTCAACAAGGATACAATCCTAAAGGGTCGGAATATTGGAAGATAATTAATTAAGTTATTAATGCGAAATGTGGTAGGACCCTCTTTTGAAGGTGACGTTACCCTCGGCTAAGTGGTTTGAGTCAGCAGGGATACAATCCCAAGTAGCCGGTTTAATGTAATGATAGTAGTTTACATATGAGGGGATCAAGCTATTTGCACCCCCGCCATCCAATACCAGTGGGTATTGAAGGAGGTCCTAGTAAGCTTGACCCAGGTCTTGCAGGATCTATACACTGAACAAGGCAAGAACCTTACCAAACCATTCCCTTAACCCCCGACCAGGTAGCCAACATATCTCTATATAGACCGTAGAGATATGAATGGTGTAAATATTTTATTTTATATAGACAATAAAATAACGCCAAGATACCACAGACAAATGATAAGAAAGTTTCACCTTCAACATAAGAAACTAGTTATTAATGTCATTAAAACAAAACCAATTAAAAAGTGCGAAAAGATAAAAAAAAACAAAAGTATTACACTAAATGCTTATCTTCACCAAGTGATGTAAGAGACTTAGGCAAACATGGCCTTTGATTGTCAAGAACTCTTACTATCAATCTTGGATCCTGAGACTACTACACACACTCTATGATGGATGATGGATGATGGTGGTGGATGTGGGTTGTGATGGTGGTGGAATGTGGGTGGGTGAAGTGTGAGAGAGGTGGTTTGCCAAGGGATGCCTTTGAAGTGAACCAAGCACCCCTATTTATAGCCTGTACAGAAGCCCGGACACGGCCCCGTGCTTATTGAGCACGGCCCCGTGTCCATCCTTATTCTCTTTCTTCATTAATTGCAATTTGTCTGCATTCGCTCCACACGCCCCCGTGTCCGCTAGGCATGACCCCGTGTGCAGAAGCGTATATGTACTATCAAGATTTGCTTGGATTCTGCGAATCTTAGCGTTTACCATGGCCCCGTGTGGAGCTGGGCACGCCCCCGTGTCGGGAATAGAAGCTTCTACAACTTTGTCTTTTCTGTAGACACTTGGGCACGCCCCCTTGTCCGCTGGGCACAGGGCGTGTTCAACCTTCTGATCTCTTGTTTTTTCTTGGTAAGATGCTGCCGCGGGGTCGGGCATGCCACCTTTATTCCTTTTCTTGTATTTATGTTAGATTTAACTGTATTTTTGCTTCTTTTGTTCATTTGCGCTCATTTAATCCTGAAAATACAAAAGGAAGACAAAAGCACACTTTTTCTAACATTAGTACTAAAAAGGGTTAGTTTTATGCCTCATTTGATGTAATTTATATGTTGCATTTTGCACACATCAGATGTCATATACTATCTTACGACGCTTAGTCACCCTTGGATCTACAACTAAATCTTCAGAATAGACGAAGTCTAACCACTTTTTCAAGATTTCACGGTATTCCGTATTAATATATCCATCACTATTAGTCATTTTATACATCCATGCTTAGTTTACCACTCCTTGACCAACAAAGTCAATGCATGTCCTAAAACATGAATAAAATTAGCTTAAAATAAATGTATGATGTTTAGAAATCAGATCAGTATGAAATCAAAAATTCATATAAATGGTACCTGGAATTAGAGTTTCCAGAATCCGAGAATCTGTAAAGTAGAAGTGTAGAACCGATTATGAAATCAAAAAATTAATTAAGTAGAACCGTGTGTATCTGTGAAAAAAAACTGATAACTGATTAGGTTAATCTATGGATGCATATACTAAGCTCCATGTAAGTCATAAAAATGATTACTTGAATACAAATCCACAAGGCCGCAATTTGAAATTATTTACGTAAAATAATCCAATACCAAAACGGAGTTCTGTTTGACTACTTCCATGGAATTAATGTTCTGTCTTTTCTAACTAAAAGTCATCATACGATGCAGCGCACATACTAAACACGTTTAAATCTATAACTATCAGAAGGGACCTACTTCTACTAAGATTCATATTTCATGAACTCACAACCCAAAAACGTCTAAATGATGCAGCACGCATACTAAACTGGGTAACTTATAATCAATACCCAATACACACTTAAAACTTTTAAGTTTAAACAAAAATTAACCAAAATATATACAAATTTCATTAGCACCAAAATATATACAAATTCCGGTGGAGTGGGCGGCGATGGTCGTGAACGGTGGTGGAGTGAGTGGCGATGGTCCTGAACGGTGGTGGAGTAACTGGTTGCATATGAGAAAACCCTATTTTGGGGTTTAAGCTTTATTTACATCCAACTTTCTACAAATTTTGTTACCAATTTTATTTAACCTTTTTATTTAATTTTCAAATTTATATTTTTGCTACGTTATTTTTTTATATATATTTCCTCAGATTTGCTACGGATGTTGTTACAACTTTTTCTATGCTTGGTTTTAAATATTTATTAATAAATTTTGCTACGAATTTTGCTAGGCTTTAACCCTATTTTGGGGTTTAAGCTTTATTTACATCCAACTTTCTACAAATTTTGTTACCAATTTTATTTAACCTTTTTATTTAATTTTCAAATTTATATTTTTGCTACGTTATTTTTTTATATATATTTCCTCAGATTTGCTACGGATGTTGTTACAACTTTTTCTATGCTTGGTTTTAAATATTTATTAATAAATTTTGCTACGAATTTTGCTAGGCTTTTTATTTAATTGTTCTTTAAATACTTATATTCTCAACTTTGTTACTGATTTTATTTAACTGCTTTTTAGTTAATTTACAGGTATGTATTTTCTTGTTTTTGCTACGGATTTTTGTACGCTATTTTTTTATATTTATTTCTTTAGTTTTGCTACAGATTTTCTACAGAATTTGCTACGGATTTCATTTACGATGGAATATTCGTAGCAAAATGGTAGCAAAATGTGTCCATAGCTAATCCGTGGTTAATTCGTAGCAAAATTTGCTACTGATTTTCCCCGTAGAAAGCTTCATAGCAAATGCCTCTTTTGTAGTAGTGACATTTAAATTACAAATACACAATTTAAGGACACTTTCTTAAGAAAAAATACTTTAGAACTCTCATTGACATGCACACACTAAGTCGTTTTACATTTTCACCCTTAAACACACTTCATCACTCATGAAACACCGACGAAGTTCAATGTAAATCTTTAGTCGGAATCGGAGAAGTACTTAAAGGTTTGTGTTTTCTTTCTATTGTTGTGATTTGCCTTAGTTGAGAGTGAAATTAATCAAAGTTAGTGTGTTTTATTTCCTGTATTTTTTATGTGTTATGTTTAGAGGTTTCATTGTCTTCTGATTTTAAAAAGTTATGAGGTCTGGGTGTTGGAGAGGATTTGTTGTTTAAATCTGATTTAAAAGTTATTTTATAAACTTAGAAACATGTTGTTTTATTCCCTAATTAATTAACCCTAGCATTGCAACCACATGTGTGTTGATCAGTTCTGTTTAGACATAATGGAAAACATGTGAAAACATACCTTTGATTGCATCAGTACAGGCCAACAGAGAATCCAGATGGAGACGCAACAATAGTGTTTGACATGATTGTCAGCTTGATCCGGTTCCTCCTTATGGTGCAATCTAATGATGGTGATTGATGAACCGAAAAGGGTAATCGGTTATGGGAGAGAGAGGTCGAGATGATGTTATGAGTAATTAGGTTATTTGTCTAACCTTAGAACCTCTACATTAGTCTCCTTATATATGCACCCAAGAGGAAACCCTAATTAGTTAATAATGGTAATAAGGCCCATCAACAATTACCAACTAATTATTTAATAGGTTGTTATATATTTTGATCTATATTATGTAAATGATTATAATGGCTACTAGATTAAATATAAAATAATATATATTTAATCTTACATTCTTTCACTTAGCCGAGTAATCATTTACTATGAGTATTAGATAAGCCTGATCAGGAGTTAACACTCATTTTAGCCTTAAACAAGAACTATAGCAGAGAAATACAGTCGTTGAATCATTATGCGACTCAGGACCCCCATTAGTCATACTATAGCCTTAATTTAAAACCTAATCGTTATGATCAAAATACCCATAAGCCCTTTGTTTGATTTGTAACTTTATTTGTCTATATGTCATTATGCCGGCTTGACATATTCTTAGAGACATACAAAATCAAACTGATGAGGAAAATTAACTAATACTTAGTCATTCATAGTACGATATGCAGTTGCGTACGGCCATCAATTAATACCCGTCTATGAGCTATCTTAATAAGACTTATGGGTAATAGCCCTTCAGTTATAGGATCCTTAAGCATATCATGAATGTATTCGATACAAAACTTAGTTTCCTCAATTCGTTTATAAACGAATAATTAACCGCGTATCGAAATTTAATGCAGCACCTCTTGAACTGTTACTGTTCAAGGAGTCATGGTAGCTGACTTTATCACACTAAGTCTTCAAAACATTAATTATATGGAGTTAATAAACTTATGAGTCCACTGATAAATTTCCAACAACATTTAGTGACTATATTATGTCGTTATAACTTAGGTTGTTGATATCAGTCCATTATGACTCCTCCATGAGATAGGTTTTGTCTGCTGACATAAAGATATACCCAACATTACATTTTGTCATCTTTGAACATTACAAAGTTAAAGTAATAAACCGGTTTTAATTCTCACTTCTTCTTTAAATTGTAGCCTCTCGTTTCTTTTAAAGATATTGTAATACTCCATTAGATGCTTCACATTAATCTAGACATATCTAGTGTGTTGCAATGTGAGTAATATCTAAACGAGTATAGACTTGAACTTACATAAGGCTTCCAATTAATGAAGCGTAAGGAAATAATCTCACTTACCTTATTATCCTCTAAAGGAGAGCAGTATTGTTTGTTACATATGTAAGGACCCATTTAATGTTAAACTTATGGAACGAAACTAATGTCCCATTGGGTATATCTCAATATGTTATGATATCTATCACTTAAGAGATCTCTCTGAGATCTATTTTATCAAAGTTTGTGTTAACAATGCTTTGACTTATGTAACATATACCTGTCAAAAGAATATCATCTATATAGACAAGTTTATTTTAGTTGCTCCCACTCATTTTGAGGTAGGTACATTAATCCACTTGGTTCTTGATGAAAAATAATTACGTTAACATTTCATCATATTATGATGTTTGCATTAACCCATACATGGATTTTATTGGCTTATAGACAAATTGTTCTTTAACCTTCAGTTTGGAACTTTCAGGTTGTTTTATGAACATGTAAATGTGTCAGCCAATTTTTAGGGAAAATTGTTTTTAATGTTCATCTAATGTAGCTAAACTATTATAAGCTACTAGAACAGTGATGATGCACAAAGAAATCTTTGATAATTTATCTCTTCCTAAGTATAGCCTCTGGCAATCAATCATGCCTCTTCGTGTCTTAACGCTTATATCACGATTTGGTTTAGTTATGAACACTCTTAGGTAATTCAGTCAAATCCGAAACGTTATACGAACACATAAAATCAGTTTTACTAGAAAACAGTTTTATTCCATTCAGAGGATTGATTGACGCTAATGGCTTAATCTGAAGAGATAGGATTAGTAAACTTTTCCAAAATCCATTTCAACTTCAATTAGGGAGGTTATGTAATCATCAAAGTTAGTAGGTTTTTAAACCTAGATGACCTCCTAAGTTGATTATTGGGTTTATTAGAAGTTTCAGTTTTATGGATTAGCTCTTGGTTAGGTTGCTATCATTTTCAGGATTCTAAGTTTGTAAGAGTTGGTGCAGTATGGTGTACAAGAGGTGTAATCGGAGTTAAATTCGGAATGAAATTTAATGACACTCTTCACCCCGCCTCTTGTATTCCTTGCAAGTCATGATAATAACTTTGACTGCTCCCACTGACCTTAGAAATCTTTAGGAACTCAGCATGCTTAGGGTCAATATTTAACGACCAACAAATTCTAATAGAGAAACAAGTTAATGATGTCAGTCGTTGTAGTTTCTCTTGTTGAGGATTATGTTAGTTTAGGTAAAAAATCTAAGTGTGTCCACAATTAAGCAACAATGAAACTTTTGTAAGAGTAGCATTAGATTTTAAGGAGACAAGTATTGATGAAACAGTGTCGTGATGGAGCGGTGTCTTGTACAAGAGGTGTAAATTGAAGTAATATAAAGTTTTCACTCCCCCACCTCTTGCAACTATTGCAAGTTATTATTAAGACACTTAATGCTCCCACTGATCTTTGATATCTCTAGAAATGCTACAAGAGAAGTTTCAATGAGGTACGTGATGTGGGAACCTATCATATATATGTTAGACATTATTTGATTTCTTTAGTGTCCAGATGTCATAAGAAAACTCAAGGACATATTTAATAGAAATCTTATTAGGTATATGAATAGATTTCTTCTAAGACCGTGGGCCATATGCGACAAAATTCAGATAAAAGTTGATAGCCTTTTAAATGATAAATAAATTATGTCTGAATATTCCATTTGGAATAAGTTCCACGAATGTCAATGAATGACTTATGATGGACCGATGCTTATTCCTTAAGCCAAGTCATATTTTAGGGCTTTAACGTCATGATTTAAAATCACTTAGAATGAGATTAGATGAAAGAAAATCATCCTCATTAACCATGTCAGGATTTCTCATGAATTTCGGTTATAATGGATGAAATTTATAAGTCTCATTTTCCTTTCGTCAAATTCTCATTTGCATGATGACAAAAGTTGTGAAAGTGTAAGGTGTCATCTAGTTTTATCTTAGTAATGTTTCAATCCAGACATTTAGAACAAATAAGATGAGAGTTTAAGGTAAGTGTGACTTTATGTTGACTATGCAAACCTCACAACATTCATAACATTGCTTAATTATGATACTATATTCTGATTAATCTTCAGAATATATAAGGTATCGAAAGACGTTGTTAGAAGACTGCTTATTATGGTTCTTATAGCCTTAACATTTAATTTTGTCACTAACTCTCATGTTAGTTATTTGTTGACTTCTGGTAAGGAAACGTTTAGAACTAGAGTCAACTAATCATGTGTTAAATGGAATATTAAAATTACCAGACTTAAATATCATTAGTAAGTGACTATCTAACTAACTTATTCAACTGTTCTTTTGAATAATGGATAGTCTCGTTGCTTATGTCTAGTCTAATGGCATAATTATGCAGTGAGATTTTCCCTTGAAGAACCTTAAAGTTGGAATTTTTACTTGTAATTTGTCTATGGACCTTAGAACAATCCTCTTTTAAAGTTTTAAGTGGTTATAAGGTGAGTAACAACTTATCTTCCAGCTTCAAACATTTATTTCTTTGTACATATGTTGCTTATCAACACACTCGTTATACTTTGGTACTTTTGAGTGTTATAGTTGATTTATAAGGCATCAAATTGTACAAGTGAAAATCTTAGTATGTAATGTACTGGAAAAATGTACTTATTTCCATGCGTAAGCCCCTAACTTTATGAGTCATGGTATTGTACATTATAATGTATTCACATATACCACTTAACCTTATAGTTTAGAATTTTAAATGAAGGCATGCATCTTAGGAGTTCTAGTGATTATTCCGCAAATAATAGGTTTGTCTTAGGAAAGACTTAATTTGGAATGACCTTTTAGTGATAGCATTTATGTTAGAGAGATCTTGATTATCATGAGAGACATCATGTTTGATTTATCCTAATCATCATGCTCTACTTTTCTTTTGTAGTGCTTTATCAGAAGAGAGCAATAGGATTATCGTGTCTTAAGAGATAATCAAGGATTTCATTTAAGAGCTAATCTTATAGAAACTTTAAATAAAGCAAAACATTTTAGGTTTAAAAATTAGAGTGGATGAGATATAGATTTATAGAAGAAAATTATACTGAGTAAAAATTTTGGGTACTAAGAATAAGGCAGACAAAATGATCATAAAAATTAATTAAGGATCATTAATATAAGGATCATTATGTGAAGAGGTTGTGATATGTCTATTACTATCATAAAAATAATAGACTTATTTAAAAATCTACTTAAACAAAGACAAATCAGCTTTGGCCAGAAGTGTAATCATTTAAGCATGTGTGCAAAGTGGTTGTAACAAATCAGCTTTGGCCAGAAATTGTGACAATCACTTTAGTTATGCACTTGTTAAGTATGACATCTATGAAGGAATTAAATCAGCTTTGGCCAGATATTAAGACATTCATGTTTATGATGCACACTTAACATAGCTTTCGTAATACTTGGATGATAAGTAGATGTATCAAATCAACTTTGGCCAGAAATGATACATCAGAAGCTCATTCAAGTTAAGCCATTTTGGTTTTGTAAAAACATTATTTGATCCTTATTAATTAACTAAGTATTTACAAAACCAATCATTTAATAGCAAACCACCTGTTAGCGCGGATTGAACTCCGCGGTGAGTTCGCTGGGGTTTGAAGGGGAACAGCGTACCCCTGCACGGGGTTCGGGGTTCGGGGCGGAGCCCCGAGCTAAGTCTTAGTTCACATTAAACAGCCTAAAATAATGAGGTTTCGAGTGAGATCTCGACTCAGTTATGAGGTCTCGAGTGAGATCTCGAGTCAAGTCTCGACTCAACTTGTAAAATTATGAGGTCTCGACTCATCAAGGTCTCGAGTCGCAACCTCAGTCTCGAGTCGTAATCATGGTCTCGACTACTGTGTTTTATGAGATCTCGAGTGCTTGATGAGATCTCGAGTCGCAACCATGGTCTCGAGTGATTAAGATTGAAGCCCTTGGTCGAAACCTCAGTGGTCTCGAGTCGAGACCCTGTGGTCTCGAGTCGAAATCGTTGTCTCGAGTTATGAAGATTTGAGAACACTTATGATCTCGAGTAGAGACCTTATGGTCTCGAGTAGAGACCTTATGGTCTCGAGTAGAGACCTTATGGTCTCGAGTCGTTAAACAAATGATCTCGAAACTCTTGTTAACAGCTGTTAGTGTGATAAGTTTGAAATTCGAATTTTAAGGGATTTGGTATATTTTATTTCCTGTTTTAAAAGATATTTTATATTTATCCAATAATTTCGAAAATTATATCTAATAACATTAACAGATTTTTCGAAATCTTAAGGGATAAAAATTAATCAAATACAGGAAAAACACCTTCTAATCCTTAATTCATTCCAAAATAAGGGAATTTATTCGAATTTCACTAAGAACATGAAGAACCCTAATAAATAAAATAATAATTCTGGAACCCGAAACCTGAATTTTTAAGAGTTTTATACAGATTTCAGACAGTTAAGATTTACCATTATGATTCCGAGTCATTAAAAAAAACATTTTTTTCCCCGAAACAGTGGACTCGGGTTATGTGACTCGAAACCGGCTATGAATTTTATTAGGCTTTCAAAATTCCGTTTTCCAGATTTCAATCCCAAAATTAATGGATACGAAAACAGAACTGATTAATCAACATATGCTCTGATACCACATGTTGATCAGTTCTGTTTAGACATAATGGAAAACATGTGAAAACATACCTTTGATTGCATCAGTACCGGCCAACAGAGAATCCAGATGGAGACGCAGCAATAGTGTTTGACATGATTGTCAGCTTGATCTGGTTCCTCCTTAGGCTGCAATCTAATGATGGTGATTGATGAACCGAAAAGGGTAATCGGTTATGGGAGAGAGAGGTCGAGATGATGTTATGAGTAATTAGGTTATGTGTCTAACCTTAGAACCTCTACATTAGTCTCCTTATATATGCACCTAAGAGGAAACCCTAATTAGTTAATAATGGTAATAAGGCCCATCAACAATTACAAACTAATTATTTAATAGATTGTTATATATTTTGATCTATATTATGTAAATGATTATAATAGCTACTAGATTAAATATAAAATAATATATATTTAATCTTACACTGTGTTCAAACCAAATTCATGAAACACATTTGTTTCAAAAAATGCTGATAGTGGGATCTGTGTAGGCCTTAAAAATAGTGATATCATTAATAACAAAAATAGATCTTAAGTCTATAGTTATTGTAACCAAGGTATTTGTTGAAACATGACTTCCATTAGTGGCGGAGCTAGTCTAAAAATTCAGAGGCATCCCAATTTATTTTTTGAGGGGATCAGTGTTGTCCTTCGTATAAAACCTCTTTTTATTTTTTTACAACTACGAAAACAGTATAGAGACGGGGTTAAGGGGTAACGTGTGCTACCCCATCTAATACACTAGCTCCCCTCTGCCTTCCATAGGTTTAAGCCTTTACTGGTATTTCAAGAAGAGGAAAAAATTGGGTACACTAAATCATAAAGTTCGCATTTGAAGCAATATATCATTTAGTTGCAGAATCATTTTCCTTTTAATTGTTTTTTACATGTGTGCTACAACTCAAATTTAACAGAGACTTTAATTTACATACATTTTATAAGTGTTTTTTTGTCATTTAATGTATTTGAAGCAATATATTATTTACTTGCATTAATATTATATAATCATTTTTCTATCAATTTTCTTTGAATTGTTTGTACATGTGAGGAGTGAGCTACAAGTCACTTTCAACCCTTGATGATGACATTTTGGGCTGACTAAAAACCCTTGATGATGACATTTTGGTGCAGTGATGATGCACATAAATGTGTGGTTTTGTTGTTTGGCAAGGCAATCGTGATGGCAACGTGAAGTCATTTACTTCCTTACATGGCAGCTAGTGTGGCTGCACACTGAGCTACCAATTTTGAGCCTTAATTATCAACGCTATTGAAGATTTTGTGGTGAAACTCTTATTTGTGTTGTTATTAACATTTCAGACGTTGAAGTTTTCGGGCGAGATTTAGGGGTTTGAAACGTGCGGCGATGATGACATACCAAAAAAAAATTGTATATGAGCCTACATGTTTCCAGGGGCGGATGTACCATATAAGAAGGGGTAGCCTCCGCTACCCCTTGGCGATCCGGCGGTAGTGTAAATTTTGAAAAAAATTGACATTTTTTAACGTTTTTTTCGATTTCGTTAATTGTGATTAATATATATAGTTTATAATTTTTTTAAGTTGCAGCAGCTATGATGCCGTTTGAACAACGACAACAAACTTACCTCATGTGCCCGAGTAGTTATGTTCGTAAACCCTAGGAGGGTTGCGGTGGTGTACCCCGTACTTGGAAGTATCTTGGGATGCCTGAATATTCCGCCCCACCACCCTTGTTAAAAACCTTCATTTCCTTGTATTTTTTAACAAGGGCATGATCTAAAATGAAACCTCTCAGTTTAAAACAATAAATACAAACGGTGTATGCGGCATGATCTCCTTGGCGCCGGAGGCAGTTCGGTTCTTGTCTAGAGTTCAGCGTGTGGTCCATAGCAACTTTTCGACCCCTCAGGGGCGGGGCTTTGTTTTTAGTAGATTAGGATTTTCTATTCAAAAAGGGATGGCGGCGCAGTTTGTTGCTCGTCTACCTACTATCCTTATGTAATTTGCCCTGATGATTGGAATGAAATTTATATGACATTTCAAAAAAAAAAAAAAAAAAAAAAAATAATCTAAGTTAAATGAAAAAATTAATAGAAAAAGGTAAAAATGAGAATCGATGTCAAGTGTTTAGAGACCTACTCTTTAATGATGCGTAACTATCATTAAGTAGCAAACAAATATTCACTAAATGATAATTCATTAATGTACATGGGGTGTAAACAAAAATTCACTAAATGACAAAGCCAGCGTTGCAGGGTGAGGGCGTAAAACTGTACTAAGTAGTAACAAAAAATTCACTAAATAATAACCGAATAAAGTACAAAGGTGTAAACAAAAAGTCACTAAATGACAAAGTCAGAGGGTGTAAACGAAAATTCAATAAATAAAAAAGGACTAAAGGACAATGCCACAAACTCAAGGGGAATGAAATTAAGTAAATGACAAAGAAGTAAAGTAAAAGAGGTATAGATAAAAACTCACTAAATGACGAAGCATTAAATGAAAATTGATTGAAGTATTATAGGGTATAAACGAAAATTCATTAAATAACAAAATACACTAAAAACAGAAAAGTTATTATTCCTAACTATGTTCTAAACTATTTTGATATGGTAATCAACATGGTCTTTGCTAAGATTGTATTTGATACCCTTTTGAGCATAAGAAACTTGGTGAGCGTCTACAAGCAAATTACGATAAAAGACATATCTTTATTTATGCATCTTCTATATTTCATATTTCTATATATGCTAACAGTTTGCAAAGATTCATGCTATCGTCAAACCAATATATGTGGTAGCAATCCAGAAAATTACTCCTCTTTTTTTCATCTTAATGGTGATCTCTTTGCATGGTTTACCTGATTTGTGCTTGAAATATTTGGTAGTGATTCAACTCATGATCATGAACATGTTGAGAAACGGGAACATCTTCAGTAATGTTGCTATCCCAATCATCCTCAGAAAGTCACTTTTTCAACTGACTGCAAAATGTCATCCTCCCATAGGGATTTCCAGAATCCCTTGTGTCAAACCCCCAAAATACCACCTAGGGAATGTTCCAGTTAGGCGTGTGATGTACCAACAACGAGCCACTAATTACATTGAACCCATACAAGTTTCTAAATAAAATCCTCAATTATTAATGAAAAATACCATCAACAAGTTTAAATGAAAATCAACATGTTCAGCGGAAACAAGTAGTAAACCAAAGTTAAATTGTTTCAAAACCAATGTATAATATCAATAATTCAATCACATGAATCCCTCCAGTCGACCCATGACCACTCCAGCTACTCCAGACAGCAAGTTCCCAAATCCAAGATATCTAACGACCTACGAGCATGCAACAAGTGTATCAGACAAAGCTGGCGAGTTCATAGTTTGTGAAAACGTTTGTTACCAAGTGTTTAGTTCAGTTCATTGTATGTAATGTAGATAATAACCCAAGTACCGTACAAGATGGCTACCAGATTGTTTGCCCGTCCCCACTGCCCCCTATCTAAGCAATAGTCATGATTTAAGGTCATTAGTTCACGCCCGTCCTCTCAGGTACGGTGTGAGGTTGCCAAGCCTAATAGCGCTATCAACTAATACCCCGTTACCTCTCAGGTAACTAATTCGGTATATGATGGGACTTAAAGTGATAGGAAAGAGTGTATTATCTAACATTCCAGTTTAACTCACAAGACGTATTCCTCTTAGGAATACCCAATTGATTTACCCAAAACCCATCCCACACAGGGATAGCCAAAGATTGTCCCAACCACCAGGATGCATGCTCAAGAGAAGAACTCACCTTGGTGTGCTCGGCAGAGTGTTTCACTTGTTTTAGTTGTTAAAACCGACCACGCCCAATTATTGATTCCATTTAACATTAGGCTCGTATTTAAGTACGGTCAATTACACAATTATATAACACATAGCACCTAGGAATCGTTTATTAATCATACCGTATTTAAATGTTGCTTATCTAACACGTGAACCATTATATATATCTAATACACCATATTTCACAAGTAGCACCGAAATAATACCATACAAGTTATCAGGTTATACAATTTAATCAATTTGTAACAGACACTATACTAGACCCAATGCCCTAACCCGAGTGCCCAACTCATAATGCGAAGCCCAACATTAATGGCCCAACCCGAGTGTACAGTAGGGCCCCGAGTATGTATAATGTTCACCGTGCAGCCCAACTAGATATCGGCCCAAATGCAGCCACGTCCCGGCCCACAATCAACGCATGACCCGCAACCCTCGTGGGCTACCAATCTGCGGCCCGTCAAGCAGGTGAGTGGCTGGTCACTTGCGCGTGGCCCAACATCATCGTACAGCCCATTAGCAAGTATGCGGCTGACCCATAACATCCGAGTTACTGTTTGTTTCGCTTTTGGGTCCGGCCCAGATTACATTCACATGTTTTGTAAACTACACTTCACATTTAATCAGTTTCCAATTTCAACTTCAATTAATTAGGTTTATTATTAAGGCAACAATCATTAACATTCCATACCTAATTAAGATTAAATGGTGTGTTACACTTCTAGATTTAAGTAACTGATTTACCCATTTATTTACTAGACTCTCAACAAAGAAACCGATCAATTTCTTAATCCTTTGACTTAGCTAATTAATAACACCCGATTTCTCATCCTATGATCACTTCATCACATTCAAGTGGTCTTAATCATTTAACAAAACACATGATTGCATCCCAAGAATCATTCAGCACATATAAACATATACATAACACTCATCGAACCAACGGTCGTTACCCGACTTACTAACCCGAAACCCCTAGAATTTATGTTCATAGTTATAATTCTAACAATCTACAACTCACTCCTATGTAACTATCTATAACATCGAGTATCAACAGGACCATATCTAATCACAAAATCATATTGTATATGACTCATTCAAGAGGTTAAACTTTATAAGATTTCCAACAACCATACCCCCTCCCCCACGTATAAAGATTTACGTCCAAACAAATACTATAGTTACACAATAATTCCTACAACACAATTAACCATACACTAGGGTTCTAACATGGCTAACCTCGCTACCCAAGATATCCGAGCCAAAGATCGCACGAGTGAGAAAGAAAACCTCTTGCTGCCGTCGCCGAGAACGAGAGAAGAAATTAATTAGGGTTGGTGGTCTAATGAATTTTAGAAGGGTTATGAGACAACATCACAAAGGATACGTATACATAAGGGGGTGGGCATGTGGGCTTCGATTCAAGGGGAGTGGGCCGAGGAAGGAATGTGAGAAATATGTGGTCTGACGTGCTGTCGTGGTCACGCAAATTTAATCCCATTAACAACTATAGATAGTGATAAATGGGTATCGAACTCAGGGAGTATGTGGAAAATATGTCGATTATGTAGCTTTGCACTTAAACTAAAATTAACCTAATTTGCAGAAAGTAAAGATCAATAATTTTGACTGTTTGGTTTTAAAACTAAAATTAACTAATAACTTCAAATCAAAGGTTGGTTGTAAAGCAGATTAGGAAAACAATGACCATCTTAGGATTCAGTTTCTTTTAACAATTGTGTGAAATTCCAACTAGAAAGAGTTACATAGACATAACTCGTGCATAAATAATCGAAGTGATAAAAGGGAACAAAGTACTCGGATTATATAAACGCGAGGTTGTTTCCCGATAACCAATTAATCAATAACCAACCTAACCCTTCCCGTGATATCTCGATTGCCAACGGCACCAAGAACGTACGATTGAGACTAGAAATTGCACTATCAATTAACAAGCTACAAACAATTATGCATACACCATGATAATCAAGCAAACACAAGTTATCATTCTAGAAATAACGGAACAAACACACAAGAGTTTAGAGAAACCTTCACCTAAGATGATCACCACAAGTTTAGCCGGACATTGTTCGGTTGATCATCATAACATTAAAAGTCAAGTTCATAAGAATCAAAAACAAGCACCAAATGTTTAGAATTGTTTCCAACCAACCAGAACTAGCCAAAATCGCCCCCAAAGTGCAGAGAAACTATCCAATCATGAGATGAACCCAAAAGACACCATCAAAACCGTTTAATAGGGCAGTTACAATTTTCCTCGCAGCTTCCACCGTAAATTACGGTATCACCGTAACTTACGGTGGACATAAATTTGTTACGGTGAGAGTAGCCTGTGTCACGGTGGAGACATGTGCAGATTTCAGGGCCACCGTAAATTACGGTGGCCACCGTAATTTACGGTGGCACCCTGAATGTTATGCTTTGTTTCTTCTTTCAACTCACACACGACCCGTTCATCTCCAAACCGTCCAAAACTGCGTTTTATCCCTCTTTTAGCTCCCGAACCGCACCTGAAACATAAGCAACCGTAGTCATCTAATTCAAGATAATTACGCGATTAAGTGAAGGATAAATTCATGTTTTAACATCATTAAGGGTTGTCCAATGGACCACCCGTCATGGTCTTCGGCCCAAGTGGTTGTCAAGCAGGACTCGCGGCCCAAACGGTTGACTCGCGGCCCAATGGTTGGTTTCCGAACTAGCCTAACGACCCATAAAACGCTTAACGGCTCCTTGAACACTTACTAGTCAAACACACACAAACAAACCATCCTCACATAAACAAACATATTTTTACCTTAATTAATCGGGTTGTCACACCTTGTTCTCCCCATTAGCATCAAGCTCCCTCCACTTTTCATGTCAAAGAAAACAATGAAATTATGTTTTACTAGAGTCTAATGGATATAATTCAGTGAGAGTTCCTACATTGTAAAACTTACTATAATCTTATGAACACAAGGTTCGGCCTCATGATCAAGATCATCAGTTTCACAAATCTTAACATCGGCAACCTTGATCTCATCATCAATTACTTTGAGAACTTTCAGTGTTAAGGTAGTTACAGGCTTAATGTACACTTTATAAGAAATTTGTAACTTATTTAGAATTTGTTTATTTATATAGAAGTCATATATCAAAGTACCTAATTGTTCTATACATGAAAAAAACACAGCACTTTAGCAAAGAGCTAAAGGGGGCCAAATTACAAAGAACTGAGGATCAAATGTGTTAGTGATTCTGATCATAGGTTGATTTTAACGTGTTTTATTGATTATGTTATAGTTTTTTCTATTGAGACTACTTCAATTGGTGTATGTGTGTGATATCAGCTTGATATGTTTCTGTGTTCTAATTGATGTTACATGTTAATTGATGCTTGATCTAATAAGTGTGTTGTATTTCTTTCTCTCTAGTTTCTTTATTTAAGTCCATGCTAACAATGTATGTGATGTTAATATAGTATGTGATGTGTATTTGGTAGGAGAGTTTGTGTAAGTGATGTGATGTGTATATAGTATGAGATGTGTATTTGCGAGGAGAGTTTATGTATTTGATGTGTATTTGGTAGGAGAGTTTGTGTATGTGATTTGTATTTGGTAGGAGAGTTTTGGTAGGAGAGTTTGTGTATGTGATGTGTATATAGTATGTGATGTGTATTTGCTATGAGAGTTTGTGTATGACATGTGTATTTGTTAGGAGAGTTTGTGTATGTGATGTGTATATAGTATGAGTTTATGTAACTAAAATAACAGAGATATAGTGGTTTTAGTAGAGAAGAAACGAGATGTGACTATTGTTGGTCCCGAGGATGACACCGACATAGAAATAAGGATCGAAACCAGGAATTGGTCTGTCGTCAACAGGAGATTAAGAGCCACACCTCGTCTTCATTGTCTAATCCATATCTGTGAAACCATATAAAACTCGTTAGAGTGGGTAAGAGATTGAGGTCTCTAGACCACCCTCCGACTATCAAGTCAATAATTAATTTCACTATTGAAATGAACAATAAGAAAATCATGTGTGTGTTATATTAGGGAAGAAAAAGAAGGGTGAAAGAGAAAGAGGGGAAGAGAGAGAGGGAGAAAGAGAGAGAGAGAAAGAAAGAGCCCCTTACTTTGGAGGTGAAGCCACCTTTATATAGGAAATTTTAAGGGTTTTCTACGGCTTCAATGTCTTCGTACTCAAAAGTGTGACAACCCTCCTAAAATATTTCCAACATTCCTAATATACTTAAAATATCCCAATATGTCTTAAAATATACCACGTATGCGAAAACCGAGCCCAAAATACGTTATACAATTAAAAATAAAACAAAAACAAATTTTAATGGGCTGTCGCGGGGCGCGACGCCCTTAGCCAACTCTGTCGCGGGCCGCGACGGCTGAAGATCAGGACGCACCCTAGGGTGCCATGTGTCGGGACGCGTGTGGAAGCTACGAGCCGACTCAGCCAAGCTAGGGCTTACCCTAGCTGGCGTCACGGGCCGCGAAGCCCTTCGTGGTTTCCGTCGCGGGGCGCGACTAGACGTCAGAACTGCCCTATAAATTGAGGGCATCAGCCTTCAGTCCCAGTCGTTCATTTCTCTTTTCTCTCTCGAATTTCTATATAGTCAAAGTGATTTTCGGGTATTTTACCCCCTAATTAGCGAAGCTTTTCCCCGTTGTAAGTATTTTAACCCGGTTACGTATTAGATACGCTGCCCGATTGATCTAGGGTTACGTAACGGCAGTCGTGGTCGTTGGAATTTCTGTCTCGGGGAGGGTATTACTAATGTAAATATGGGTTATTATACTAACACGTGTGCATTGTTTATTTTTATAGATTATAACCAGGAAACCACAGGAAAAAGTCTAAACTAGCAATGTGAGTAATCACCTTTTTGTAAACTGTTTTTATGAAACCTTAAATATTTTGCAATGCGATTAGCAAAGATTGAGTCTTTGTAATTCTTCAATTGCTGCCGGTATGTTGGCGTTTTGTATACATAATGTGAAACACGTTACTATTGGACAAAGAGTTAGCCAATGGGTAATATGACCCACCAGTCAGGATTGACAATACTGAATGAGTAAATTGTGTAGATGTAAACATTGTGATAGCTCTCAATACTGTAAACTGACAAAACTCTTCTTGATTAAATTGGGATTCACTCACCAGTATTTTCCACTAACAAATATTTTTAAAACGCGTTTCAGTTAACAAAATGTGAAAGCCAAATAGAAGCCACCTGGACAGCACTTAAGGCTTGGAAAAGTGGCTATAAAAGTTACCTAAATAAAGAAGATGTTTTGTTTAAATAATATAGGATTTATTCCTATAAAAATGTGTGTAATGAAAACTTGGGTTTTTGTAACAACCCTCGGTAAAACCGACACTCTCATAATAGTTCAGACACCCTAGTATATTTTAAAATATCCTTATATGTCTTTAATTACACCCCGTATGAGAAAACCGAGCCCGAAATATCTTATAACATATAAAATAAAATATAAAATCTGAAATATAAGCTGAGGCGGGCCGCGTAGACCCACCCCAAGCTTTTACGCGGGCGGTATGAAGGTTATAACCTGACCCCGTCTAATTTCTTTAGTTCAAGCGGGCCGCGTAAGACCCCGTTTAAGTTAACGTGGGCCGCGTGAGATCGAAATGGTGGCGCAACCCTGAGCTGACACGTGTCATCATCGTGGCGGATCTACTTGGTGACCGGGACAAGCTATACGTTGACTAGATGTTGACGCGGGCCGCGTAAGGCTTAGCCTTACCTTACGCGGGCCGCCTGAAAGTCGTATATCAGCACTATAAATAGAATGCATCAGTTTTCGTTTTCTGTCGCACACAATTCATTCTCAATCTCAATTTCTGAAGTAGTAGAAGTTATAAGCGGGTATTATATCCCCTAATTAGCGAGGTTCTGCTCCGTTGTAAGTATTATAACCCCAGTTTCATAATAGTTACGCCGCCCAATTGATTTAGGGTTCCGTAACAACTGTCGTGGTTCTGCCTGACGTAGTTGTTGGAATACCGTCTCGGGGAGGGTATCATTAATATTTTCAAAGGGTTATGGTACTAACCAATGTACATTTGTAAAAATTATAGATTATATCCAGGAAACCCTTACGCGAAGTCTAAGATAGCAATGTGAGTTTATCCTCTTTTTGTTAACCTTTTTGGAATGTTTTACAAAACCTTAATTGTTTTACAATGTGATTAAGCGGTGATTGAGTCTTTGTAGTTCTTCAATTACTGCCGGTATTATGGGGTTTTGTATACAAAATTTAGACTACTGCGAGTAGTAGTAGTAAGTCGGTATGACAGTTCATTACCATTGGACAACGAGTTAGCCAATGGGTAATTTGACCATAGCCATAGATCCGGTCGAGTGGCAAATACTGAATGAGTAATTGTGTAGAAATAAACAATGTGATCGCTCTCAATACTGTTTTAATTGATAAAATGTTTCTTGATTAAACTGGGATTCACTCACCAGTATTTCCGACTGACAAATGTTTTTAAAACGCGTTACAGGTAACACAATGAGACAGCCAATTAGTAAAGAGCCAGCTGGAGAGCACTGAAGGCTTGGGAAAAATGTGGCTATAAAAGTTACCTAATAAACGATGTTTTAATTTCAATAAAATAGGGTTTGTCCCTATAAATGTATTGTAATAAGAAACTTGGGTTTTTTCCCATGTTATTATTAACATCAAAAATGGTGGTTTTACTCTAATAAATATTTCCTAACTACGGTCCTGGTGTAATTTCCGCTGCAAGATTTAATAGCTGATACCACCGAAACTCTGAGCTCGCGTCCGCCCGTTCCCGGGACAGATAAGGGATCGGGGGTTGCGACAGAAGGTGGTATCAGAGCCTAGCCACTGGTCTGAGCCAAAGAAGTGTTCTGCTGACACTTAAATTATAAATTTTGTGTTAGGAAACAATGGAAATATGTGCATAACTGTATTTATTTGTTATGTGTTATTTGACTATTTGTTAGTTTACAGTATGAGTGATCAAGGACCCTCAGACATGAATCGTCAGTTGTCTGATTCACCTAAGAGTGAAGGTACTTCTTCATAGCCTGCCCTTTCTGGGTATTCTGCTGATCAGGAAGAAGGAATGTTTGCTTTTAAAGCACAGTCAGAAGAACCTTTCCCTCATAAGAAACGAGGATGGTTCAGTAAGGAAGACTTTGCTCGTAGGAAAAGAATGCGAAAGTTGCAACAGCAAAGAGTTCTAGCAGCTGCTAAGCTAGAGTCAGATGCCCATACACAGGATATGCTTAATAGAAGCCTAGCTAATTTCCATATCCTAGCTACAACTGCTGCTGACCCAAGTCTGGAACAATTAGTAGCCCCACAACCACAAATCCCAAACCAACCCATGGAGATAGAAAACCGTGAAAACCAAGTGGAGATGCATGACTTCAATCCAGAAGAAATCCCTAGGATACCTGCACCAAACCCCCTAGACCCAAATTACGACCCCTGGTGGGACGATCATAGGGACTTTGTGCAGCGTTACCCAATCCATGAAGACACAGCCATACAGAACATAGGAGCCTATCCAGGTATGGACCCTTTAGATCCCTATTACCACGATGATTATATTTAGGAGATCTTAGAGGATCCTTACCAATTTCAGGAACTTTCACCCCCATATCAGGAACCAGTACCCCAGATTCCGAACCTAGCCCGAGAACCTGCACCCCCAATGAGTGCAGAAAACGTCCAAGAACTTAGGACTTTCGGTGAGGAAATTTTAGAAAGCAGTGAGAGAATGCGTCAGGTGGGAGAGCGTCTCGTATGGAAATACGATGAGCGCAATATGGATTTTTGGAGAAATCCATATCCGTGAATATGAGAATGGAGGAAACGGTAGTAGTAATAATAAAATAAAATAAAGTATGTGTGTACGGATGCATATTACTATTAGTGTGATTCTATTTCTGTTGGTATTGTAATTTTATTTCAGTACTAGTGTATAATAGATGCATAATAGTATATGAATAGAGTAAAAGTAGCAATGATCTACGTTTTTGGCTAAGATTAAGTGTCATGTGATTAACTATATTAAGAGATTATTTGTGATATTAATATGGGATAAATGTTTAAAATTCAGATGGCCGACGATGGAAATCAAGGAAATCTGAATAACGATAACCATAGTAACATTAACGTGGTTAATGAGAATCCAAGCGTCAATAACAATGGAAATCAAGTGGATAATAGTGTTATCCAACACATTGTGGCACAAGGAATTATAGATGCAATGCCATTTATTCTTCAAACGATTCAAGAAGCGAATAATAAAAGTAAACATAGCAGTAAGTGACCAATTGAACCGGAAAACAGCGTGAACAATGGACCTTTACTTCAAATGCCTATTCCCAAAAAGAGAAGAACCATGCCTTATGGTTGTTCTTATAAAGAATTCTGGACTTGTAAACCAATAGAATTCTCAGGCAACGAAGGGGTCATTGCAACTCTATGCTGGATAGAAAAGACTGAGGCAGTCTTAAGGATAAGCAAGTGTGCTGATGAAGATAAGATATTGTTTGCTTCTAATATATTTAAGAATTCAACGTTAGAATGGTGGAACACTATCCTCCAATCAAGAGGAAGTGATAGAACCTATAATATGGAATGGGAAGAATTCAAGAACAAGGTAGAAAGGAAATTCTGCCCACCCAATGAGAAGGAACAGATAGCAAACAAATTCCTAAACCTTAGGATGACTGGTGTGGATAGTAAGGGATACACTAAATTATTCTTCGAATATGCCAGAATAGTGCCAACTCTTGCTTCACCAGAACCAGTGTTAATTTCCCGTTATATTTGGGGATTAATTGGAGAGATAAGACACGTAGTCAAGGCAGCTAGACCTCAAACCATAGAAGAAGCTGTAGAACTAGCAAATACTTTGACAGATGAATTAGTCCGTACCCGAGAAGAGGATCAAAGAAGAAACCTAACCCAGAAACTCACACAAGAATTTCGTTCTGGAAATTCTAATCGTGGGAAAAATATAGGTTCTACCTCTGCACCCTACTGTAGGTATTGCAAAAGAAAGCATTCAGGAAGATGCTCCATATACTGTAACTTTTGCAAAATATCGGGACACAAGGAAGAGAATTGCAGGAAGAAGGTTAACAACAGGATATGTTACAATTGCTGAGAAACAGGTCATATCAAGCTTAATTGTCCAAAATTAGCTCCAGCTGCAAACAACAAGAATACCCAAAATGCTAGAGCATTTGTTCTGACTGCAGATGAAGCTAAGATGATTCCAGATGTCATAGCTGGTACGTTTTTAGTTAATGATATCTTTGTTAAAGTATTATTTGACTCTGGTGCAAACCAAAGTTTTATTAATACATCATTTTGCAAAAACCTAAATCAGTCATTAACTAAAATACCACAAGAATGCTTAGTAGAGAAAACCAATGGAAAAACCGTTAGGATTTCTGAAATCTTGCAGGGAGCAAGAATAGAAATTTTAGATCAGAAATTTATTGCAAATCTTTATCCCATGAATCTGGCAGGATTCGATGTTGTCTTAGGAATGGATTGGTTAATAGCCAATAAAGCCAGTATTTTATGTGATCAAAAGTCAATTCAAGTAAATTCACCAAAAGGTAAAACGATCACAATTAAAGGAGATAAACCATCTAGATCTACAAAATTCATCTCTGTGATGAAAACTGCAAGTTATATAAGAAAAGGTTCTATAGTGCATATGATTTCCATAATCACTAACACTAAAGGAAAGGATTTAAAAGATATTCCAGTAGTATCTCAGTTTTCAGATGTCTTTCCAGAATAATTACCAGGACTACCTCCAGACAGAGAAGTTGAATTCAGAATTCACCTGCTACCAGGAACAGCACCAATTGCCAAAGCACCTTACCGTTTGGCACCTGCAGAAATGCAAGAATTGAAGAAACAATTAGATGAATTGTTAGAAAAAGGATTTATACAACCAAGTTCGTCGCCATGGGGAGCGCCGATACTGTTTGTCAAAAAGAAGGACGGATCAATGCGTATGTGCATTGATTACCGTGAATTAAACAAGGTCACGATTAAGAATCGGTACCCATTACCGAGAATTGATGATCTGTTTGATCAACTGCAAGGAGCTCGATTTTTCTCTAAAATCGATTTAAGGTCAGGATATCATCAATTAAAGGTACAGGAAGAGGACATTCCTAAAACCGCATTTAGAACAAGGTATGGACATTATGAATTTACTGTCATGCCATTTGGTTTAACCAATGCCCCAGCTGCATTTATGGACATGATGAACCGAATATGTAAGCCATATTTGGATAAATTCATAATTGTTTTTATAGATGATATTCTAATTTACTCTAAGAGTAAAGAGGATCATGCAAAGCATTTGCACGCACTTTTAAATATACTTAGAAAAGAAGAGCTTTATGCTAAATTTTCAAAGTGCGAGTTTTGGTTAGAGCAAGTACAATTTCTTGGACACTTAGTAAACCATGAAGGAACTAATGTGGATCCAACAAAGATTGAGGTGATTACTAAATGGAAAACCCCTGAATCACCAACTGAGGTTAGAAGTTTCTTTGGATTGGCCGGTTATTATAGAAGATTTATTCGAGATTTCTCTAGAATAGCCATTCCTTTAACTAAGTTAACCTGTAAATCCATTAAGTTTGAATGGGGACCAAAACAAGAAGAAGCATTTAGAATTCTTAAGCAAAGATTAACCCATGCACCCATACTAGCATTACCAGAAGGAGCTGAAGACTTTGTAGTCTACTGTGATGCCTCTAAATTAGGTTATGGATGTGTGTTGATGCAACGCCAGAAGGTTATAGCTTATGCATCTAGACAGCTTAAGAATCATGAAGAGAATTATTTGACTCATGATCTGGAACAAGGAGCTATAGTTTTTGCTCTTAAGATTTGGAGACATTACCTTTATGGTAGTAAGTTTACCGTATTCACTGATCATAAGAGTTTAAGGTATATTTTCAAACAAAAAGAGTTGAATATGAGACAAAGACGTTGGATGGAGATGCTTAGTGATTATGATTGTGATATCCAGTATCATGAAGGAAAAGCAAATGTAGTGGCAGATGCTTTAAGCCGAAAATATCATGAAAAGCCAAAAAGGGTACGTTCTCTTAAATTAAATCTGAAAGTAGATTTGAATGATCAAATAAGAGAAATACAAGAATCAGTAATCAAGGAAGATACTGAAAAATTAAAAGGTATGCTAAAAGAGTTGGAACAAGGAATAGATGGAATTTAGGGATCTTTTGAGGTGTACAGTCGAGGAGGAGCAAGCGATTTTAAGGGATAGATATAAAGAGGCTAAGAGAGAGGCGAAGAAGGCAGTGTCAGAGGCGAAGAACGCAGCTTACAAGCAGATGTATGATCGACTGGAAACAAAGGAGGGGGAGCATGACATGTTCAAGATTGCAAAGGCTAGAGAGCGTAGAAGGCAAGACTTAGGAGCAGTGAAGTTTTTAAAGGGAGAGGACGGATGCGTTTTGGTCAAAGAACATGACATTAAGATGAGATGGCAAGTGTACTTCTACAATCTTTTCAATGGCAGGAGGGATTACCAACAAGAAATTGGAGAAATTGAAGAAAATGATGATTCACCTACGCAAAGGCGACTACGGAATAACGGCTACTGTCGACGTATCACACGGGAGGAGGTGAGAACAAACCTTAGAAAGATGGGAAGAGCTAAGGCAGTTGGGCCAGATAACATACCGATTGAGGTATGGAAATGCTTGGGAGAAGAAGGAGTACATTGGCTAACTATTTTATTCAATCTTATTTTCAAATCTGGGAAAATGCCAGATCAATGGAGGAATAGTGTAGTAGTTCCTGTGTATAAGAACAAAGGGGACGCCCAATGTTGTGGGAATTATAGAGGGATTAAGTTGCTAGGACACACTATGAAATTATGGGAGAGAATAATTGAGACGAGAATCCGAAGAGAAACTCAAGTCACGGTAAACCAATTTGGTTTTATGCCAGGGCGATCGACTACGGAGGCAATACATATTCTAAGGAGATTGATGGAGAAGTATAGGGAGAAGAAACGGGACCTACACATGGTGTTCATTGATCTTGAAAAGGCCTATGACAGTGTGCCACGTAGACTGATTTGGGATAGTTTGGAGAGTAGAGGGGTTTCTGGGAAGTATATAGACTTAATTAGGGATATGTATGTTAGGACTGAGACTAGGGTCCGAGCGCCTGTAGGGGATACTGATTCTTTCCCGGTGGATGTAGGACTCCACCAAGGGTCCGCTTTGAGCCCTTTTCTATTTGCAGTTATCCTAGATGAGTTGACAAAGTTAATTCAGGGGGCTCTTCCGTGGTGCCTGCTTTTTGCAGATGATATTGTGTTAGTTGCTGATAGTAAACAAAGCCTGAATGTGAGGTTAGAAGAGTGGCGAGCAGCTTTAGAGGGAAGAGGTTTAAAGATTAGTCGATCTAAGACTGAGTACTTGTATTGCGACTTTAGTGGAGTAGACAACGATGAGGACATTCAGATCACCATTGACAGTCAAGCGGTCCCGCAGGTGACTAAGTTCAAGTATCTAGGATCGGTTGTCCAGAGGGATGGGGAGATAGATAGTGACGTTGCCCACCGCATCCAGGTCGGATGGTGTAGGTGGAGAGCTGCCACTGGGGTATTGTGCGATAGGAGGTTCCCAACAAAATTGAAAGGGAAATTTTATAGGGTTGCAATTAGACCTGCTATGTTATATGGAACCGAATGTTGGGCCATTAAGGAAGTACAGGCACGCAAGATGGAGGTAGCAGAGATGAGAATGCTAAGATGGATGTGTGGCCACACAAGGTTAGACCGGATAAGAAATAATGTTTTTAGGGAAAGGTTACAAGTAGCTAGTATATCAGATAAGATAAAGGAGGGAAGATTGAGATGGTTTGGGCATGTGAAGAGGAGGCAGACGATAGAACCAGTTAGAGTGGTTGAAACCCTCGAGGTGGAGGGGAGGAGGAGTAGAGGCAGACCCAAAATTACTTGGGATGAGCGGATTAGGCAGGATTTGCAAAAATTGCACCTCTCTGAGAACATGGTCCATGATAGGAGCTCGTGGAGACGTAGGATTAAGGTTAAGGATTTCTAGGAAAGGGTACAATTGTGTTTTTAGGTGTAGTGGAGTGTATGGTCGTACATAAGTAACTATGTGTATAGGATGTTTTGTACAGTTGTGTTTCTAGGTGTAGTGTATGGTCGTAAATATGTAACTATGGGTATAGACTGTTTGTGTTGTCATATTTGTTCTGTTCTACCATGCACTATTTTGCAACTCATACTACATTGGTAGCTTCATACACATATACACACACACACCCCATGCTCTATTTATTTCTTTCCTGGGTGTTTTGGAGCCGAGGGTCTCTCTGGAAGCAGCCTCTCTATCCCTAGGGGTAGAGGTAAGGTGTGCCTACATCCCACCCTCCCCAGACCCTACAAATAGCTTTGCTCTTTGTGGGATTTTACTGGGTATGATTGATTGATTGATTGATTGATTGGAGATTTCATAAAAAGAGAAAATGGATACCTAAATTAGGAAATCTGCGTAATTCGTATACTAGAAGAGGCTCATAAGTCTAAATATACGATGCATCCAGGGAGTGATAAAATGTACCAGGATTTAAGGAAAAATTTCTGGTGGATAGGAATGAAAAAGGACATAGCAGCCTATGTTTCTAAATGTTTAACTTGTTCACAAGTTAAAGCTGAACACCAGAAACACTCAGGATTTCTACAACAATTAGAAATGCCAGTGTGGAAATGGGAATTGATAACAATGGATTTTGTTACTAAATTACCCAAAACTAAGAAAGGAAATGATACAATCTGGGTGATTGTAGATAGGTTAACCAAGTCAGCTCATTTCCTACCAATGAAAGAAACTTTCACTATGGAACAATTAGCTAAATTATATGTAAATGAAATTGTTTCTTTAAATGGCATTCCTTTATCAATTGTTTCTGGTAGAGATAGCCGATTTACCTCTCGTTTTTGGTTAAGTTTCCAAAAGGCAATGGGAACCAAGTTAAAATTGAGCACAGCTTATCATCCTCAAACGGATGGACAGAGTGAAAGGACAATTCAGACAATGGAGGACATGCTTAGAGCTTGTGTAATTGATTTTGGAGGTAATTGGGATGATCACTTACCTTTAATAGAATTTTCTTATAATAATAGTTATCACACAAGTATAAATGCTGCACCATTCGAAGCACTTTATGGACGAAAGTGTCGAACCCCAGTCTGTTGGGCAGAAATTGGGGAAAAGCAACTATCTGGACCTGAGATAGTACAAGAAACAACCGACAAGATCATTCAAGTCAAGGAACGACTGAAAGCAGCACGTGATCGACAGAAGAGTTATGCTGATAACCGACGCAAACCATTGGAGTTTCAAGTAGGAGTTTCAAGTAAGAGATAAAGTATTATTGAAGGTCTCTCCTTGGAAAGGAGTAGTAAGATTCATCAAACGGGGAAAGCTAAGTCCCAGATATATTGGACCTTTTGAGATTATTAGAAGAATAGGACCTATAGCCTATCAGCTACAACTGCCAGAGGAAATGGCAGGAATACATGATGTGTTTCATATATCTAATCTCAAAAAGTGTTTAGCTGATGAATCACTGATAGTACCTCTTAAGGATATAGAGGAAAATGAACAACTCAAGTTTGTAGAAAGGCCTCTACAGATTGAAGACAGGAAAGTCAAGAATCTCAAGCACAAGAGACTAGTTCTAGTTAAAGTGAAGTGGGACTCCAAAAGAGGACCTGAGTATACATGGGAGCTTGAATCAGAAATGCAAAAGAAATATCCGCATTTGTTCCAGGAGATCTCGAGGACGAGCTTTAAAACAAGGTGGGGAGAATGTAACAACCTTCGGTAAAACCGACACTCTCATAATAGTTCTGACACCCTAGTATATTTTAAAATATCCTTATATGTCTTTAATTACACCCCGTATGAGAAAACCGAGCCCGAAATATGTTATAACATATAAAATAAAATATAAAATTTGAAATATAAGCTGAGGCGGGCCGCGTAGACCCACCCCAAGCTTTTACGCGGGCGGTATGAAGGTTAGAACCTGACCCCGTCTAATTTCTTTAGTTCAAGCGGGCCGCGTAAGACCCCGTTTAAGTTAACGTGGGCCGCGTGAGATCGAAATGGTGGCGCAACCCTGAGCTGACACGTGTCATCATCATGGCAGATCTACTTGGTGACCGGGACAAGCTATACGTTGACTAGATGTTGACGCGGGCCGCGTAAGGCTTAGCCTTACCTTACGCGGGCCGCCTGAAAGTCGTATATCAGCACTATAAATAGAATGCATCAGTTTTTGTTTTCCGTCGCTCACAATTCATTCTCAATCTCAATTTATGAAGTAGTAGAAGTTATAAGCAGGTATTATATCCCCTAATTAGCGAGGTTCTGCTCCGTTGTAAGTATTATAACCCCAGTTTCATAATAGTTACGCTGCCCGATTGATTTAGGGTTCCGTAACAACTGTCGTGGTTCTGCCCGACGTCGTGGTTCTGCCCGACGTATTTGTTGGAATACCGTCTCGGGGAGGGTATCATTAATATTTTCAAAGGGTTATGGTACTAACCAATGTACATTTGTATAAATTATAGATTATATCCAGGAAACCCTTACGCGAAGTCTAAGATAGCAATGTGAGTTTATCCTCTTTTTGTTAACCTTTTTGGAATGTTTTACAAAACCTTAATTGTTTTACAATGTGATTAAGCGGTGATTGAGTCTTTGTAGTTCTTCAATTACTGCCGGTATTATGGGGTTTTGTATACAAAATTTAGACTACTGCGAGTAGTAGTAGTAAGTCGGTATGACAGTTCATTACCATTGGACAACGAGTTAGCCAATGGGTAATTTGACCATAGCCATAGATCCGGTCGAGTGGCAAATACTGAATGAGTAATTGTGTAGAAATAAACAATGTGATCGCTCTCAATACTGTTTTAATTGATAAAATGTTTCTTGATTAAACTGGGATTCACTCACCAATATTTCCGACTGACAAATGTTTTTAAAACGCGTTACAGGTAACACAATGAGACAGCCAATTAGTAAAGAGCCAGCTGGAGAGCACTGAAGGCTTGGGAAAAATGTGGCTATAAAAGTTACCTAATAAACGATGTTTTAATTTCAATAAAATAGGGTTTGTCCCTATAAATGTATTGTAATAAGAAACTTGGGTTTTTTTCCCATGTTATTATTAACATCAAAAATGGTGGTTTTACTCTGATAAATATTTCCTAACTACGGTCCTGATGTAATTTCCGCTGCAAGATTTAATAGCGGATACCACCGAAACTCTGGGCTCGCGTCCGCCCGTTCCCGGGACAGATAAGGGATCGGGGGTTGCGACAGTTTTTCCCATATGTTTAATATTATAAAGGCATGGTATTTTACTGTGATTAAATATTTCCTAACTACGGTCCTGATGTAAATTATGCTGCCAAACTGATTAATTAACCGATACCACCAAAACTGGCTCACGGCCGCCCGTGCCTAGGAGACAGGGATCGGGGGTTGTGACAAAAAGCATTGGGTCAAGACCCAAACTCGGGATACTATTTTACACACCACATAGACCTTTCGTGTGATGGCATCCATCTCGTCACATACATGCCCCGCCTTGGTTTATAAAGTGATGACTCGTCTTATCCCGCACATTTTTTGCATATGCTTATATTGTGAAGATATCGAGTTTATCACCCACCCAATATTGCCTTAATAAATATGGTCATGTGATCATTCCTAAACATTTATGGCCCTATCTTCCATGTATCATACTATTATACGTCTAGTATCCATTAATATGTATCATTGTCATATAAGCAAAACATAGTAGGGCATACAGGTCAACATAACACAACATAAGAGTTGTCAACGTACTTTAGTCCTCCCATCATACAATTTTTTTTACAACATAAGAATTTGCTCTGAGTATTTAAGTGATAACTAACTATAAGTCATTGCATTGCAAGTTACATGCAAGTACACATGACATTTTGATGTATATCTGTTCAATAACCTCGAGAACTTTCAGTTATAAGATTGTTCTAGGCTTAATGTGGACCCTGTAAGAAATTTTAAGCCAACACCTCACATACAAAAACTGTCTCACAAACTCTCCAAACAAATATACTATATTCACGAACAACTTATTAGCCCTAACTGCATTAACCATAAATGTATTAACTGATTTAATAATCGCAAAACGAACATAAATATGAATTACGGATTTAAGTGTTTCACATTATTTCAAATGAAGAATAATTACAAATTACGACAAAAATAGACGATAAACACATTAATTATTGAGAAAACAGAGTTAAAAATCGTAAAACGAACTTAAATATGAATTAGAACACCGATTTAAGCTTTTTGAATTATTTGAACTTAAGAATAATCACATATTACGACAAAAATAGACGATAAACACATTAATTATTGAGAAAACAGAGTTAATAATCGTAAAACGAACTTAAATATCAATTAGAACACCGATTTAAGCTTCTTGAATTATCTGAAGTGAAGAATAATCACAAATTAAAACAAAAATAGACGATAAACACATTAATTATGGAGAAAATGTAACACGCCATGTTTCGAAAGTCAAAGTCAAAGGAAGAAAGATTGCTAATTGTGATCTGTCACTCCTTGCTTAACTACTAATTTGGCCTTCCTAACTTGCAGTTAAGTCTCTTTTTAAATTGAGCGTTAGTTGTATTATGTGGAGTATCATTAAGAATCGCAGTTTAATCGATGTATATTATCACCGGTAATCGCTTTACGACTGTGAATAATAGGAAGTAACAATGCGATAAAGTTAACTTAACGCGAATCTCATCGCTAACGCATCGCAATATGAATCGCAGTGATTTACAGGTTCTAGATATTGTTTTACGTGTGTGTGCTAATTATGTGTTAAATATGTGTGCTTATGTTTATGTTTGTGGTGATTAATCGAAAACACAATCGCAACTCTATCGCATCGCAATCTCAATCGCAATACAAAACGCTAAATGGTTGTTTTGGTTTATGACCGTGTGTTAGCTAGTTTATTTGTGTAACTATTGGTTAATACTATCGCATCGCTTACTCGCAAACCGCTCGAACACATCGCAACGCTCAACACGCGAAACGAAACGAAATGAAACGAAATGTCAAACTTAACTCGCCAGAGCCAATCGATCGAATGGCCATCCGATCAGATCGTCATCCGATCCATGGTCTGCGCGCACCTTTCCCTTTTTGGAAACTCTATAAATACCCCACTGTCACATCATTTGTGATGTGACAGCTCCCTTGTTCGAACCAGCTCATTCCAGCCTCTTTTCTCTCGATTTCTCCCAAATCTTGTAAGTTTTCAACTCAATCTTTGTACTTCCATGATCTACACACACTGATTCATCTTTCTCTCTTTCGAATCTTCACTTTTAACCATGAAATTACCGGATTTGAGGGTTCTAGGGTGATGTCATCATGAGGTTCTTATGAACTTCAATGTTTGGCTTTATTCCACCAAGAACAACTTAGATCTGAAGGATTTCCACACGATTATACATGTTTTCGAGAATAAAAAGGATTGAAAGAAGGTTCTTCACTTTCTTTCAACTCTTTTAAACTCAATGCACTCAAAACTAATGGAATCGGAGCTCGTTCTGATCTTCTACTCATTCTTAGTGATGTGTCGGTTCAAAGATCTGATTTCCATCAAAGAAACAACGATTTCGGGTTGAACATAAACAACCGTCATGAACAGCTAACTGGTCAGACTAGGGTGATTCCTGTTCGATCGGATAGCTTGGGTCGTGGTGGAGTTTCAGTTGTTTAAAACGAGGTTGTGCTGTCTCAATCAAACCGCAAACTTTCAAAACAATCAAGTTCAAGACAATCGGATAGTCGGAACGGATTGCCGTCCGATCGGATTGCCATCCGATCGAACGACCATCCGATAGGATTGCACTTAAAGTTCAACACTTAACGTTTCCAAGTTTTCAAGAGAAATGCCTCGCCGATCGGATCGCCACCCGATCGAACTGCCGTTTGATCGAACAACCTGAAAGGTAGAGTACTTCTCTATTTTCAAATGCTACAACAAAAACTTCAAAAGTCAAGCCATCATACACAAACACATCCATCCCAAACAAATGCCAATCCGAACAAATGGCCATCCGAACGGATGACCAACCGATCGGATAGCCATCCGATCGGATTGCCACTCGTCACTAATTCACTTGAACTGTTTTATGCGTCGTATTTATCGCTTATACTATTGTTCTGTATATAGGCTAACTCTCTAGCGCTCCCTTCAATCCATACTACCATCATTGTGAGTATACTCGAACCCCTTTTTAGCTTAACGCACTTTTGGGTGTTACATACGTTACTTATATCAACTTTCGTATCGACCTGGATTACCTCCCAGTCGTGATATCGACTTTCGTATCGACCTCATTCCTGGATTACCTCCCGTCATAAATGCGGTAACTCTCTAGTCAGCTTCAGGAATTTCTTGAAAAAGGCTTTATTCGCCCTAGCACCTCTCCATGGGGCGCCCCTGTCCTTTTTGTCAAAAAGAAGGATGGATCGTTCCAGGTGCATCGACTATAGGGAGTTGAATAAGCTAACCATCAAGAATCGCTATCCCTTACCGCATATCGATGATTTGTTTGATCAGTTACAAAGTGCTACGTGTTTCTCGAATATTGATTTACGCTCAGGCTATCACCAATTGCGCATTCAGGAAGAAGACATTCCGAAGACCGCCTTTCGCACTCGATACGGCCATTACGAGTTTGTCGTGATGCCCTTTGGTCTAACCAACGCACCCGCGGTTTTTATGGATCTGATGAATCGCGTGTGTAAACCCTATCTAGACCACTTCGTCATCGTGTTTATCGACGATATCCTGATCTATTCTATGTTAAAATCCGAACATTCGCATCATCTACGTTTGGTTCTTGAACTACTCCAAGGGAATCGACTCTATGCCAAATTCTCCAAGTGCGAATTCTGGCTGGAGGAGGTTCAATTCCTCGGTCACATTGTCAATAGTCAAGGTATTCACGTCGACCCCGCTAAGATCGAAGCCGCTAAGAGCTGGGTTGCACCAAGAAATCCGTCTGAAGTCCGTTCTTTTCTCGGACTAGCGGGCTATTATCGCCGATTTATCGAAGGATTCTCAAAAATCGTTGTGCCGCTTACCTCCCTCACGCAAAAAGACAAGCCTTTTGTTTGGGGAACCGAACAAGAGACTTCCTTTCAGACTCTCAAGCTTTTGCTCTGCAATGCCCCCGTCCTTACTGTACCTGATGGAGACGACGAATTCATAGTCTACTACGATGCTTCGAACCTTGGCCTCGGCTGTGTGCTTATGCAGCGGGACAAGGTTATCGCTTACGCATCTCGACAGCTCAAGATCCATGAGAAGAACTATACAACCCACGATCTCGAGCTTGGTGCAGTTATTTTTGCGTTAAAGATCTGGTGACACTATGTTTACGGTACTAAGTGTACGGTCTTTACAGACCATAAGAGCCTACAACACATCTTGAGCCAAAAAGAACTGAACATGCGCCAACGCCGATGGGTTGAACTTCTTAACGATTACGACTGTGAGATTCGTTATCATCCTGACAAAGCAAATGTTGTTGCCGACGCTCTCAGCCGACAAAGCTATTTGCATAGCGTTCGTAATACTCACGCCCACTACAATCTTGAAGCTCTTATTTGTGATGCCCAACATGCTTATTTTACCGAGCATACCTTAAAGAAGGAAAGAATTACGAATAATGGCGCTCAATTTATGAATAAATCGAATGGTATATTCCATTATCTAGACCGAATTTGGATTCCTAAGCGCACCAACTTACGACAAATCTTGTTAGACGAAGCCCACAAGTCTCGTTATTCCATTCATCCGGGTGCTGACAAGATGTACCACGACCTTCGTCAGCGGTACTGGTGGCGTGGAATGAAGAGGGATATAGCTATTTATCTTTTGAAGTGCCTGACTTGCTCGAAGGTCAAGGCCGAATGACAAAGACCCTCTGGCTTACTCGTTCAACCCGAGATCCCTATGTGGAAATGGAAGAGTATAGCTATGGACTTCATAACGAAACTCCCGCGCGCGCCATCAGGCCACGACAGCATCTGGGTTGTCGTTGACCGTTTGACTAAATCCGCTCATTTTTTGCCGATAAAGAAGACTATAAGGTAGAACGATTAGCACGAATCTACACCGACGAAATCATCTGTCGACATGGGACGCCTCGTGATATCATCTCTGACCGCGATGGTCGGTTTACTTCCGTCTTTGGGAAATGTTTCAATCTGTTCTCGGTACTACTCTTAATCTAAGTACCGCTTTCCATCCCCAAACCGACGGCAGACTGAAAGAACGATTTGTACCCTTGAAGACATGCTTCGCTCGTGTGTGATAGATTTTGGTGGTAATTGGGACGCGCACTTACCTTTAGTCGAATTCTCGAACAATAACATTTATCATTCGAGTATTCAAATGGCACCTTTTGAGGCATTATACGGAATAAAATGTCCATCGCATATTGTATGGAACGAGATCGGAAACGTGCAGATTACCGGTCCTGAGCTATTGCAAGAAACGACTGACAAAATCCTCCAAATTCTAGACAATCTACTGAAAGCTCAGAGCCATCAGAAAAGTTACGCCGATAGACGCCGCAAGCCCCTTGAATTTGACGTTGGCGATCACGTACTCCTAAAGGTTACACCTTGGAAGGGTGTGATCAGATTCGACAAGAAAGGAAAGCTCGCACCTCGATATGTTGGACCCTTTAAGATTCTAGAAAGGATCGATAAGGTAGCCTATAGACTCGAACTACCGGAGGAACTTAGCAACGTCCACCCGAATTTCCACGTTTCGAACCTCAGAAAGTGTTTGGCCGACCAGGAGTTACATGTACCTCTTGAGGATCTACAAGTGGACGAAACATTACACTTCGTGGAAAAGCCTGTCGAGATCATGGGCCGAGAAACCAAGGTACTTCGACGCTCCCGCATTCCCATTGTGAAGGTTCGCTGGGAAGGCAAATGCGGCGCCGAGTTTACCTGGGAACTCGAAAGTGACATGAAGGCGAAGTACCTAGAACTGTTTGTTACGACTACTTCTTAAATTTCGGGATGGAATTTCCTCAACTAGGGGAGGCTGTAACACCCCATGTAGTCAAAGTACAAGTCAAAGTCAAAGGAATAAAAGATTGCTAATTGTGATCTGTCACTCCTTTCTTCACTACTGATTTGACCTTCTTGACTTGCAGTTAATTCTCTTTTTAAATTGAACGTTAGTTGTATTATGTGGAGTATCATTAAGGATCGTAGTTTAATCGATGTATATTATCACCGGTAATCGATTTACGACTGTGAATAATAGGAAGTAACAATGCGATAAAGTTAACTTAACGCTAATCTACTTAACGCTAATCTCAACGCTAACGCATCGCAATATGAATCGAAGTGATTTATAGGTTCTAGATATTGTTTTACATGTATGTGCTAATTATGTGTTAAATGTGTGTGCTTATGTTTATGTTTGTGGTGATTAATCGAAAACGCAATCGCAACTCTATCGCATCGCAATCTCAATCGCAATACAAAACGCTAAATGGTTGTTTAGCTTTATGACTGTGTGTTAGCTAGTTTATTTGTGTAACTATTAGTTAATACTATCGCATCGCTTACTCTCAACCTGCTCTAACGCATCGCAAAAATCAACACGTGAAACGAAACGAAACGTCAAACTTAACTTGTCGAAGCCAATCTATCGAATGGCCATCTGATCGGATGGCCATCCGATCGGATCGTCATCCGATCCGTGGAGTGCGCGCACCTTTCCCTTTTTGGAAACTCTATAAATACCCCACTGTCACATCATTTGTGATGTGACAGCTCCCTTGTTCGAACCAGCTCATTCCAGCCTCTTTTCTCTCGATTTCTGCCAAATCTTGTAAGTTTTCAACTCAATCTTTGTACTTCCATGATCTAAACACACTGATTCACCTTTCTCTCTTTCGAATCTTCACTTTTAACCATGAAATCACCGGATTTGAGGGTTCTAGGGTGATGTCATCATGTGGTTCTTATGAACTTCAATGTTTGGCTTCATTCCACCAAGAACAACTTAGATCTGAAGGATTTCCACATGATTATACATGTTTTCGAGAATAAAAAGGATTGAAAGAAGGTTCTTCACTTTCTTTCAACTCTTTTACACTCAATGCACTCAAAACTGATGGAATCGGAGCTCGTTCTGATCTTCTACTCATTCTTAGCGATGTGTCGGTTCGAAGATCTGATTTCCATCAAAGAGACAACGATTTCGGGTTAAACATAAACAACCGTCATGAACAGCTAACTGGTCGGACTAGGGTGATTCCTGTTCGATCGGATAGCTTGGGTCATGGTGGAGTTTTAGTTGTTTAAAACAAGGTTGTGCCATCTCAATCAAATCGTAAACTTTCAAAACAATCAAGTTCAAGACAATCGGACAGTCGGAACGGATTGTCATGCGTTCGGATTTCCATCCGATTAGATTGCCATCCGATCGAACGACCATCCGATCGGATTGCACTTAAAGTTCAACACTTAACGTTTCCAAGTTTTCAAGAGAAATGCCTCGCCGATCGGATCACCACCCGATCGAACTGCCGTTCGATCGAACGACCTGAAAGGTAGAGATACTTCTCTATTTTCAAATGCTACAACAAAAACTTCAAAAGTCAAGCCATCATACACAAACACATCCATCCCAAACGAATGCCAATCCGAACGAATGGCCATCCGAATGGATGATCATCCGAACGGATTGACATCCGATCGAATGGCCAACCGATCGGATAGCCATCCGATTGGATTGCCACTCGTCACTAATTCACTTGCACCGTTTTACGCGCCGTATTTATCGCTTATACTATTGTTCTGTATGTAGGCTGACTCTCTAGCGCTCCCTTCAATCCTTACTACCATCACTATGAGTATACTCGAACCCCTTTTTCGCTTAACGCACTTTTGGGTGTTACATACGTTACTTATATCAAATCACATCGACACACAACACAAACATTTTTAACGCTAACCGCCAATGTTGTAGAAGGCGTTAGGCGCTAGTCGGGCGGTGAGGTACAGCCTAGGGATTAATCGGGATTAATCGGAATGGGATTTTTATATGTATTTTTTCAAAATTATATATATATACCCAATAATATAAAAATAATACTTCAAAATTCACATAAATACTTCAAGTTTCAGATAGTATGGTTCGATTTTGACCGATTTTGACCAATTTTGACCGCCTAGGACCGCCTAGGACCGATTTTGACCGATTTTTGACCATGACCGATTAATTGACCGCCTAGCTCAAAATTAGGCAGTAGATGACCGCCTAGCGCCTAGGCGCCGATTAATCGGCCGCCTAGGCCGATTTCTGTAACCATGCTAACCGCTATCGCATGTTATACGTGACTCGATGAATGCCTGTTTGTTATGTTAACACTTTGATTGTTGTCTACCTGCCTTAGCAGCGATAATACTATAGTTTGGACTCAGCACCTATTTACTCAGGGGTTGTTAAGGATATTACTTCACGTGTTCGCAGTGGTGAACACGTGTTGCGCACTCATTTTACTCGCAGCCATTGGTATTGATAGGATCATTGTCGATAACTTACATGCTTCACACTATACGTACTACATGTTGGTTATGTGTAAATCGCTTTCTCTACTATTATGCTATCAAACTTGTATGCTCACCTTTACACTATGTGTATTGACTTTTACTTTAACGTATGTGACAGGTGCTTAAGATGCTAGGATGTTGTGCTATGATGAACCAAGTTAGGGGTCTAGTTACGTCACGCTTAAATCTGAGTCGTCGGAACAATATTTGTTTTTGAGACAATTATTTGTAATAACTATTTTTATTTGGATATGTTGTGGTATGGGACAATGTAAACCTCCGCATTTCCGCACTTTCTTGTTTTAGCAAGTCATGTTTCTTTTCCATATTTAGACGCTTGTACTCTCTTTGTAATCTAATTTCGTTCGGTTTGTAATTCGAGACTATCGATCATAATGAAAACGAAACTATTTTGGGTATCCATATTATGTGCAACTGTTAATCGGTTTCTCGTTTGAACGAATTATTATTCAAAGATTCTTGATTCTATATTTATCGACACTTCATACTCATTAAACTAGTTAAAATCTTAAAATGATGAGATTCGTAAGCTTCGTGATGGGACTAAATCGTTAAAAGTCTTTTTTATTTCATTCCTAAATATAGTTACTTAACTATTCTAATTTATTTAGTTTAATTAATAGAATTAATAAATTTTTACTATTTAAAAAGTTTATTTTTATAACATCTAGTTAGTTTCACTAAATATTTAAGTTAGTGGACTAACTTAGTTAAATTATAGAGTTAGACTCCTTTAAATGATTTGACTTGGTTAATTAATGAAGCTAGTCTCTCTTTTCTTTTTATAAGGCGTAACGTAATAACTTAATTAAAACCCAGGGGCTGATTGTGTAATATATGATAGTTTAATAAAACAAAAAAAAGGAATTTAATCAAAAAAATAACGCTGCCAAACGAGGGAGTCGAACACGGGTAGGCCGCCTCAAACACACACGCACCAACCATTGAGGTGCGAGTTCCCATTTGTTAGTACCGGCCCCGTTTTTTATTTAATTACTCGTTCCAACATCATCCTGGTGGCCCGCGACCAGGCCCATGAGATGTCTCGCGGCCCGCTACCTGGCCCACTCGCTGAAACGTGATCAGAAGCTGAATTTGGTGCTGATTTGTGTTCTTTTTGAAGTTTAAACATCTTTTTAACATTAATTACTCAACCTTAACCTAACCTAACCCTTTTCCTATAAATATCACACTAATCCAAGAACTAAACACTTTACAAACTCAACTAAATCTCCCTCTAATCAGTCCTAAAGCTGTTCTAAGTTCAAGTTCGAGCAGAATCTTCAAGCTTCACTAAAGTGAGCATAACTCACTCAATACTTGTCCGATTTAGTTCATTCTTTTTCCAACATATTTGGTTTGACTTTGGCTTCGATTCCATGGGTTTTTCACAGTAAATAAGTCACTGGAACTCCGGCAAAAAGGCTCCAAAGTCCACTGATTGTATCTGTTTTCATGTAATCTTTGTAAAACTTCACCAAACTTGAGTTTTCTCATCTCAAACCTATGTCCTAATGCTCATAATCAAATGAATGGTTAGTTGGGCTTAAAAAAAAAGGCTGAGAAATGTCAAATCAGAGGTTAAAACCTCAACTTTCTGTTTTAGTTAGGGTTTTACCCACAAGAAGTGTTCAAGCTTGAAGCTTGGTAAAAGTGTGATGCTTAGACTAGCTTAGGCTATCTTTCAGAGACATCCACTCACTTCTTGATGTTTTCGCATAGAATAGCTGTTGCATTTCATTTCTTAGGTAAGTTCAAGACCCTCGAATGTTTTTACATTAAGTGTAGTGGTGAACAATGGAGGTACCTAAATGGGAGCTTGTTCTTCCTACCTCATGTATGACTTCTATGACACTTAGAGGTGCCTAAATGAAGACCTTAGTCTTCTACCTCATACTTGACATATGTGATATATTATAACGTATGTAATACTTATATAATATTCGAACAAACCGAACTCTTGATGATGAACAAGTGGACATTATCAAGTTAGTAAGTACACCATCTAAACATCATATGTAATGGATGGATATTTTCGTATGTTTATGTTCTTGTATTTTTAAACTCCGAATCTATAATCTACCGTTATCCCCATACTCACACACCTATGTTCCTTTGTGTAGGAGGACACGGTGCTCCAAACTAAACAACCAAACTCTCACGGAATATCAAGTAGGAAAGCTTGCAAGAACCGTGAGTATACTCGATCCCTTTTCACTTTTATCACTTTGGGATGCAACATGTACATTATAAAAAATGGTACTTAAACCATTTTAAACATACTCTATCCATGCTTAACATGAAACTATGTGTGATACTTGTTATTCTCGTATGCTATGTAAACTATTTGGTCGATATATGCTCATTAACTTTGCTAGCCTCCCTTAACAATTATAGCGCTATAGGATTAACGCACCGCCCGTTAGACTTGGGGTATTGTTAAGTTAAACATGTTACCTCCTGCTACTCTATTGGGATTAGGCTATTTTTAACGCGTTGTATACTTGGGTTTGAACATATTGTACGCCATATTTGAATACTAGTACTCACATATTATGAATCATGTTGGATATGAGCACTTTTTATTCTATTTATGCTATGTAACAAAACTTGTATACTCGCCTTTGCTTTTGCATTGAACTCTACATGTTGCAGGTTAATTGATGAAGTGATGTTACAAGATGAAACAAGATTTAGGGTGGACTAGATACACACCTAGATTAAATCATCTATTTTGTTGTTATGTTATGTTATGAAACAATTGTTGTCTTTTATTCAATCTTGTATGACAATTAGTCTCGAAATGAAATTTGAATTTAATTATTATTGTCACATAGTGTTATGAAGTCTCTTGCAATCTCGTTTTCGCCACATCCTGATGTTTCCACCATCGGTTGGGGTGTGATAGATTGGTATCAGAGCCATAACTATAGGGAATTTGGAAAAAGTAGGAATGCTTTGCCCTAGTCTATAGTTCTAAGAACTTTGTCTCTTGTTTGTTGTTTAAAACTTATGCATTCTACCTTACATGCTTCCTAGCAATACTTCTTATCTGATTAAATTTATATGCCTTTCCTAAGGCTAACATGAATACACTTTTGATTTTTGACAACACTCGTAACATAAACGAGACGACGTTACCAAAATAGGCGTGAAACCCACAACTTGGTAAACGAATCTCATTCTACCTTAAACTATTTTGCACGAAATTACACCATTAAGCTAGGAGTGAAATGTCACACCCCGACCACGTATAACATACAAAACATGGCGGAAAACGTCGGGGAGTGTTGTAACAGAATTAATTGTTTCATAACCATGGCATACAAAGTTGTATTTTATTTATCAACATACGAGTTACATTGTTTTAAACAGGAATCAAAGAGTTTATAACATAATTAAACTAAGTCTATCTTCGTTTTATGTCTCTAAGGCACAGGTCCGCCCTAGTGTCACGATCATCATCCTACGCAAAAGCACCAGAAAACACATGTGAAAATAGGTACGTCAGCATAAAAATGCCTGTGAGATACATAGGTTTTGTGAAAATAGGATTCATGACTTAAGTTTAAGAAAAAGTTGTTTAGTAAAAGTCAGTCATGAACCTTGTAAATTGTTTTGTTTTGTAAGTTATTTAAAAAGCGATAAGATCGAATGATATGTATAAATAAAAGAATGATGTATAGTAAATGTATAACCAAGTAAACTGAGTTGTATAATGTAAATTGTTTGTAAAGCCATGTCTTGTGAAAGATATGTTATTTGTGTAAAATGTTATAAGTCTAAATTGAAATGATTTAAATAACGCTATGATATGTAATATAATACAAACACTTATATAAAGGAAGTACCAGCAGCGTATCCACTATGCTTGTATCATATTACTCACATCTCGTTACTTAAGTCACTTAAACAAACCACCAATGTACAAAGTCTATGTTTAAACCAATAGTCAAAAGTCCTTGTATAAGTCATGTCAAATGTTTATAAGTCCAAAAGTAGTCAAGTAATGTGTATCAAATGTTATGTATTGTAAGTAAAGTCTTGTCACATAAACCAAATGTAGAATTGTACAAAACAAAGCATTTTGAATATATCAAAAAGTTATGTTTTGCAAAGTAATGCATGTTACATTGATACAAACATTTATGTGGTAAGTTAACGCATACATTCAAGCCTTGAGACAGTCGGATAACCCTTTTAGTCAAGGTTATCAAAAGAAATGTTTTCGGATTCAGCCATTCCTTACATCCAAACAAACCCGGGATGTCAGGAATGGGATTTGTCAAGTCCTATGGTACCAGTACTTACTACCGAGCGGCGTAGCTAATGTTAATGAACGTATATAAGTCTCGTTTGTGCAAACCAAATGTTATAGCAGTTGTATACATGTCATATGAAAACACTGTACTAAGTATGCTAAGTTAACATACAAGCAGAAAAGTCATGTAAATCAATGTGCTAGCATGCTATCAGTCAACATACATAGCAGAAATGTAATGTAAAACAATGTACTAAGTACGCACAAAATGGGCATACATAGCATGAAATGTAATGAAATCATGTACTATAATGTACTAACAAACATAGCAGGTATATGATGTGAAAACAGGAAAGCATGAAAGTAAGTAGGCACATGTGTTTCACCCCAAAACAGTTTGGAAAACAGTAAAAGAGGGGTCTATGTACTCACTTGAGATTGCTCAGAAGTCCTAAGATAACCACCAAGCAATGCTAGAGATCTCGGAATCAAACGGCACCTAATATAGGTAACTATGTTAATAAACCGGACCTATATCGGAGGATCGGATAGAATGAGGGTTCGTAAACCAAACGAGTATGGGAACTCGTGTAATATGGTTTTACAAAGCCTACATACTAAATGAAACCTAACATAAGCTTACGACCCATTACGAACCGTTTAGGTAGCTTATGCTACTTTAACGCGTCGTTCGCGTGAAACGCGTTCGGACCGCCTAACTAAGTAAAATATGCCTTAACATGTCTAATATGGTTGTCAAATCAGTTTAGATGTCAAAAGTTATGTTACATATGTTTAAAATGAATTTTGGCATCAAAGGGGTATTTTGGTAATTTACCTAAGGCATATAACTACCTATCATACAACTACTTAAACGAAGCGACCATAAGGTATAACCTTGGAAGGTTATTCCCTATATACTATGGTCACCTAATGTGTTTGGTCGGATCCTAATGATCGACCAAATGGGTCGGGTTCGAAGGTATAAGCGATTTATTAGATCGCTTACCCTTACGACCTTAGACAACGTGGTAATCAGTAGGCATAGTCACAAGGGACTATAACTATCGTGATTACAATCACGTTGCGAAGTTCAAACGAACTTCGCATTGACCATAAACTGGTCAATGCAGAAAGTCAAACAAAGTTTGACTTTCGGACTCGAAAAGCAGTAAAAGAACGAAGGAACACTTACAAAGGGTCCCCGAATGCTAATCTAGATCAAAATTGCTCAGGTATGAAACAAAGGTTTCAACTTAGAGCACATTAGATCAGATTCTTGTGAGGAATGAGTGAAAATGTGATAGGTATTTATAGGATTTCCCGAACCGTTAGGATCGTTTCTTGGAAAATGTGATCGAATCTCGTGCGTACACTTGTTGGAAAGTTATGGTAACTAAAAATGGCCTCTCATGAGCTGAAAGGGCAAGTGTGAGTGTGTGGATGAGGGTTTAACAGCTGTAATCTGCTGAGTAATTGATCTTATCTGATCTGGGACACTGACGCGGGCCGCGTAAAGGGACACACTGATCTTACGCGGGCCGCCTGGCCTGTCTGATCAGCAAACATCTTTCAGAAATGACAGTTTTGGTCCCTGCACGTGTTTAAGGCCATTCCCGACACTTCTAAGGCCCGTAAAGCCAACTTTAAGGCCCTAAAATGATGCCTATACATTGTGGACATGAAACATGCTCAAAAATATGCCGGATGTTGGTTCGTTTGGTCGTATGATCGCGATGATCGCTTAATTACGACGGAATGCGCACAAGCGCGAAAAACGATCCAAATTGCGTGACGAATGGATTTTTCTCATGCCAAACACTAAAATAAAATATTTTAGTGCTTACATAAATTTTTGGGTGTCCGGATGTATTCAGAACGTAAGTTATGCGCGAAAATGCAAACTTGTGCACTTTTTGACGCTTTTAGTCCCTGAATGACCCAAAAGTTTATTTTAGCACACCAAACCCCTCAAAGCCTATTTATAAGCTATGTAAAGGATATTTATGGTATGTTTAACTTATGATCATGTTCCGGAATGTTCGTTACAGTTCAAATTAGCATACTTTCGCAGTTTGTCAAGTTTAGTCCCTGTAAGCGAATTAACTTGTTTTTGACATACCAAGGCCTTCAAAAACTTATTTCTATGTTATGTAAAGGTTATTTAAGGTATGTTAAGTATATGTTGATGTTCCAGAGTATTTTTCGCATTAAACTGGTTATGTTTACGCACCAGTTTGCGTATAACTCTCCAGAAAGCGATATAGAGTTTGAAAATGAACAAAAGTCAAAACGTGAAAAATGTAAAACACAACCAAACAAACATTGGGATCAAATAACATTGTTTTATTGATAATAGAATTGTTCACAATGATTACAAGCACATATGTTACAGTCTCCCCTGCTTGTAGAAATTTCGTCCCGAAATTTATTTAGAGGAAACTCGTGGGAAAAGATGCGGATATTTCACCTTCATTTGATCTTCGCGTTCCCAAGTAAACTCGGGTCCACTTTTAGCTTCCCAGCGAACTTTGACCAAAGGAGTGCGCTTGCGTTTAAGCCACTTGACTTCACGTTCCATGATTTCCACTGGCTTCTCAACAAATTTCAGTGTTTTATCAACACGAATTTCGTCAAGCGGTATGTGGAGGTTCTCATCAGCTAAACACCTCTTGAGATTGGACACGTGAAAAGTTGGATGAACATTTCCAAGTTCAGGAGGTAACTCAAGTCTGTAGGCTACCTTACCGATTCTTTCGACGATCTTGAATGGTCCAACGTATCTAGGTGCAAGTTTTCCTTTCTTTCCAAATCTGATCACACCTTTCCAAGGTGAGACCTTCAGTAATACTCGATCACCGACTTGAAATTCCAAGGGCTTGCGTTTTGGGTCCGCGTAACTCTTCTGACGGCTTCTAGCTGTCTGAAGGTTATCACGAACTTTCTTTATCTTGTCAGTTGTTTCTAAAATGAGAGCAGGTCCAGTTAGCTGAGCCTCGCCAATCTCATTCCAGCAGACTGGTGAACGACATTTTCGACCATAGAGAGCCTCGAACGGAGCCATTTTGATGCTGGTGTGATAACTGTTGTTGTAGGAGAATTCAATTAACGGAAGATGTGAATCCCAACTACCACCAAAGTCTATCACACAAGCTCTAAGCATATCCTCCAGAATCTGGATTGTTCTTTCAGATTGACCATCCGTTTGCGGATGATAAGCTGTGCTCAGGTTAAGTTGGGTCCCCATAGCAGATTGCATGGTTCTCCAAAAATGAGAGGTGAAACGAGCATCTCTGTCAGAAATGATGTTCAAAGGAACACCATGTTGAGCTACAATTTCATCCACATAGATTTTAGCAAGTTTGTCAGCAGAAAAATCCTCACGGATTGGCAAGAAATGTGCTGACTTAGTAAGACGATCAACGACTACCCAGATGGCATCATGACCTTTCTTTGTGCGCGGAAGTTTGGTAACAAGATCCATAGTAATGTTTTCCCATTTCCAAACTGGGATCTCTAGTTGCACCAATAAACCAGAAGGACGCTGATGTTCAGCCTTAACCTTAAGACAAGTAAGGCATTTTGATACATATAAGGCAATGTCTTTCTTCATACCAGGCCACCAATACTGAATACGAAGATCCTTATACATTTTATCTGAGCCAGGATGAACAGAATAACGCGACTTAAGGGCTTCATCCATAAGCAAGGTGCGAAGGTTATCTTGGCTTGGGACCCACAAACGGTCCATGAAGTAATACGATCCATTGTCCTTCAGTTCCAGATCAGGTGTTATGTGATAGGGAAATTCCTTATCCATCAAACCTTGTGAAACACAAGATTGTTGAGACTGAGAAATGCGGGCTTGGATATCAGATCGAGCTTGAATAACAGATTGAACACGTACACAATGAAGCTTAGTACGTTCCTTACGACTCAATGCATCAGCTACGACATTCACCTTACTAGGATGGTAGCGAATTTCGCAGTCATAGTCGTTTAGTAGCTCAACCCAACGTCGTTGCCTCATGTTGAGTTCTTTCTGATTGAAGATATGTTGAAGACTTCTGTGGTCAGTGAAAACCACACATTTTGTACCGTACAAATAGTGTCTCCAGATCTTAAGAGCGAAGACTACTGCACCTAACTCAAGATCATGAGTGGTGTAGTTTTTCTCATGTATCTTCAACTGCCTTGATGCATATGCTATGACTTTGTTCCTTTGCATCAGCACACAGCCAAGTCCCAATTTAGATGCATCGCAACAAATGACGAAATCATCATTGCCCTCAGTCAAAGTCAGAACAGGCGCGTCGCAAAGCTTCTGTTTCAAGTTTTGAAAAGCTTCCTCTTGTTTGAATCCCCACTCAAAGGGCTTGTTCTTCTGAGTTAGAGGAACTGCAATCTTTGAGAAGTTCTCAATGAAGCGGCGGTAATAACCCGCTAGACCAAGAAAAGAACAAACTTCAGTAGGAGTAGTAGGCGTATCCCAATCCTTAATCGCACTGATCTTGGAGGGATCTACATGAATACCTTATTCATTGATAATATGTCCTAAGAATTGAACTTCTTTAAGCCGAAATTCGCACTTGGAGAATTTGGCGAAAAGTTGCTCTTTCTTTAGGAGTTCCAGAGTAAGACGAAGATGTTGCTCGTGATCAGCTCGCGTCTTAGAATAAATCAAGATGTCGTCAATAAAAACAATGACGAACTGATCCAAATAAGGCTTGCAGACCCTATTCATTAAGTCCATGAAAACAGCAGGAGCATTAGTCAAACCGAATGGCATGACTGTGAACTCATAGTGCCCATACCGAGTGCGGAACGCTGTCTTGGGAATATCTTCTTCATGCACACGAAGTTGATGATACCCAGAACGCAGATCAATCTTCGAAAAATAAGAAGCGCCCTGTAACTGATCAAAGAGATCATCTATGCGAGGTAGGGGATATCGATTCTTGATGGTAAGCTTGTTAAGCTCACGATAATCGATACACATCCTAAAGGATCCATCCTTCTTCTTGACAAAAAGAATGGGAGCACCCCAGGGTGAAAAGCTAGGACGGATAAAACCTTTGTCAGAGAGTTCCTGAAGCTGCTTAGACAACTCTTGCATCTCAGACGGTGCAAGACGATATGGAGCTCTGGCAATGGGATTTGCACCAGGCACGAGATCAATACGGAACTCGACTTGGCGTGCTAGGGGTAGACCATGTAAATCTTCAGGGAATACTTCAGAATAATCCCGAACAACAGGAATATCTTGGATTGACTTACCATTGCCTTTATCTGCTGTGACATGTGCCAAAAAGGCCACATAGTTCTTTCGCGGATACTTCCGAGCTTTAAAACAAGACATGAGTTTGAGACCACCAGCAGGTTTCTCACCACGAACCTGTATGATCTCGCCTGTCGAAAGCGGCACACGAACAATCTTCTCAAAACAAACTATCTCTGCGCGATGCTTGGATAACCAATCCATACCCACAATAACGTCAAAGCTTCCAAGTTGCATAGGCGTGAGGTCAATAGGAAAAAGATGATCGTTAAGGTTCAACTGGCAGTTGCGAAGAACAGAATCAAGAATAATGGGTTCACCATTTGCAACTTCTACTGTCAAAGGTTTACCTAGTTTCGTTCTAGACACGCGAAGCATTGGCTCAAAAGACAATGACACAAAACTCTTGTCGGCACCCGAATCAAAAAGAATAGATGCAGGCTGATTATTAATAAAGAACGTACCGTTCACCACTTCATTGTCTGCTTGTGCCTCTTGAGCATTCATGTTGAAGACTCGACCTCGAGCCGGAGCCTGATTCTGATTTGGATTCTGGTTCTGGTTGGCTAGCCTTGGGCACCGGTTCCTGTAGTGGGTCAGATCCCCACAATTGTAGCACGAACCAGGAGGAAAATGAGGTCGTGCAGCTTGACCTTGTTGCTGAGCAAGAGGCTGAGCAACTTGTTGGGCTTGGTTCTGAACTGCCTGGTTCTGGTTAACAGGAATGCGACAAGTAGCGGCAAGATGACCAATTCTCCCGCAGTTAGTGCAATGACGACATTGGATATGTGGTAGGTGATGGCCGTTACACCTGTTGCACAAAGGTGCAGTGCCAAGATATGGCTTCTTGGCTAGTGGTTGCGCAGGCTGATTTGGTGCAGCTTGAGCCTGTGTAGTAACGGCATAGTTTTGGGAAGCCTTTCGCTTCCTAGAACCTCCAGAATTCTTTCCCTTCTTGTTTTGACCTTTCTTGCTATCTTCCTTATCAGACGCCTGCTTCTTACCCTTGTCACCCTTTTTATGCAGCTTCCCCTTTCGAACCTACGACTCAGTCAATGTCGTTGCTAACTCGATCGCCTGACGGAGTGTGGCAGGGTTACTACCAGTAATGATGTCTTGCACCGAGTCAGGTAGGCCGTCGATGTACCTTTCGATAGCCTTGTCGAGTGGGGTAACCATAGTCGGGCAAAGCAGACTCAACTCCTCAAATCTATCAGTATATGCCCTGTGCTCGCCACTGTTTTGTTTCAAGTCATCAAACTCTTTCTCCAACGCTCGCTGTTCATGACGAGGACAAAACTCCCTCATCATAAGGGCCCTAAGTTCAGCCCATGTCTGTGCTAGAGCAACTTCTGCACCTCGATCTCTCATAACCCCATTCCACCATGTGAGAGACCTCTTCTGAAACACACTTGAAGAAAACTCGACCTTGTGATTGTCAGGACACTGCACGTGGCGGAAAGTATTCTCAATGCTCTCGAACCATTGAAGAAGCCCAGTCGCTCCTTCAGAACCACTAAACTTGAGTGGTTTAGCCGAGTTAAAATCCTTGTATTTGCATGGAGCATTGTTATTGTTGTTGGCTTGGTTCCATTGAGCAAAGAGGTTTGGGAATTGAGCAGCCATCTGCTGCGCAATAATTTCTGCCAGTTTGGCAGTCGCTATCTGGTTTTCGCGTCGAGGAGGCATTCTAAAAGAGGAAAACATGAAAGGAAACGAGTGAGATGATTGGATGAAGAGAATGAGATGAAACAAAATCAACAAAAGCAAAGATGGTGGTCATTCGTCCGCATTACCAAGCTAACAAACGACACACAGTGACTAATCAAAGTAAATGGGTCAAAAATAATGTATCGCGAAGACATGCTCGCCTATAAGTGAACACTCACCCCAAGAGTTCCCAGGTAAGAGTGACTGGTCCGATTATGTGGATTTATACGAACACTCTAGCCTTAGTCAGAAAACCCAGGGTACAGGCATTCACTCTTCCAGTTTGCACGTGTTCACATTATTTAAAACCCAAAACGTTGACGAGATTTTGAAAATTTGAAGGCACAAGGCCAAAAATTTAGTCAAACTGGAAGAGTTCAAAACCTTACAAAAGAGGGTTCAAAACCTTACAAAAGAGGGTTCAAAACCTTGTAATAAATTATTCAAAAACAGAAGATTGTTTTTCAAAAATAGTTTCGGAAAAATTTGGTTTTTGTTTTGATAATCACCTAAGGATAGGTGATGTGCATATTTTAAGATCTAAACACAAGATAACTTGTGTTAGGGTCCTAGAAAAGTTATAGTCTAGGTCAAAGCATTACTAATAACCTAATTCCCTATAACCATTGGCTCTGATACCAACTCTTCTGTCACACCCCGACCACGTATAACATACAAAACGTGGCGGAAAACGTCGGGGAGTGTTGTAACAGAATTAATTGTTTCATAACCATGGCATACAAAATTGTATTTTATTTATCAACATACGAGTTACATTGTTTTAAACAGGAATCAAAGAGTTTATAACATAATTAAACTAAGTCTATCTTCGTTTTATGTCTCTAAGGCACATGTCCGCCCTAGTGTCACGATCATCATACTACGCAAAAGCTCCTGAAAACACATGTGAAAATAGGTACGTCAGCATAAAAATGCCTGTGAGATACATAGGTTTTGTGAAAATAGGATTCATGACTTAAGTTTAAGAAAAAGTTGTTTAGTAAAAGCCAGTCATGAACCTTGTAAATTGTTTTGTTTTGTAAGTTATTTCAAAAACGATAAGATCGAATGATATGTATAAATAAAAGAATGATGTATAGTAAATGTATAACCAAGTAAACTGAGTTGTATAATGTAAATTGTTTGTAAAGCCATGTCTTGTGAAAGATATGTTATTTGTGTAAAATGTTATAAGTCTAAATTGAAATGATTTAAATAACGCTATGATATGTAATATAATACAAACACTTATATAAAGGAAGTACCAGCAGCGTATCCACTATGCTTGTATCATATTACTCACATCTCGTTACTTAAGTCACTTAAACAAACCACCAATGTACAAAGTCTATGTTTAAACCAATAGTCAAAAGTCCTTGTATAAGTCATGTCAAATGTTTATAAGTCCAAAAGTAGTCAAGTAATGTGTATCAAATGTTATGTATTGTAAGTAAAGTCTTGTCACATAAACCAAATGTAGAATTGTACAAAACAAAGCATTTTGAATATATCAAAAAGTTATGTTTTGCAAAGTAATGCATGTTACATTGATACAAACATTTATGTGGTAAGTTAACGCATACATTCAAGCCTTGAGACAGTCGGATAACCCTTTTAGTCAAGGTTATCAAAAGAAATGTTTTCGGATTCAGCCATTCCTTACATCCAAACAAACCCGGGATGTCAGGAATGGGATTTGTCAAGTCCTATGGTACCAGTACTTACTACCGAGCGGCGTAGCTAATGTTAATGAACGTATATAAGTCTCGTTTGTGCAAACCAAATGTTATAGCAGTTGTATACATGTCATATGAAAACACTGTACTAAGTATGCTAAGTTAACATACAAGCAGAAAAGTCATGTAAATCAATGTGCTAGCATGCTATCAGTCAACATACATAGCAGAAATGTAATGTAAAACAATGTACTAAGTACGCACACAATGGGCATACATAGCATGAAATGTAATGAAATCATGTACTATAATGTACTAACAAACATAGCAGGTATATGATGTGAAAACAGGAAAGCATGAAAGTAACAAGTAGGCACATGTGTTTCACCCCAAAACAATTTGGAAAACAGTAAAAGAGGGGTCTATGTACTCACTTGAGATTGCTCAGAAGTCCTAAGATAACCACCAAGCAATGCTAGAGATCTCGGAATCAAACGGCACCTAATATAGGTAACTATGTTAATGAACCGGACCTATATCGGATGATCGGATAGAATGAGGGTTCGTAAACCAAACGAGTATGGGAACTCGTGTAATATGGTTTTACAAAGCCTACATACTAAATGAAACCTAACATAAGCTTACGACCCATTACGACCCGTTTAGGTAGCTTATGCTACTTTAACGCGTCGTTCGCGTGAAACGCGTTCGGACCGCCTAACTAGTCCTATGATAAGTAAAATATGCCTTAACATGTCTAATATGGTTGTCAAATCAGTTTAGATGTCAAAAGTTATGTTACATATGTTTAAAATGAATTTTGGCATCAAAGGGGTATTTTGGTAATTTACCTAAGGCATATAACTACCTATCATACAACTACTTAAACGAAGCAACCATAAGGTATAACCTTGGAAGGTTATTCCTTATATACTATGGTCACCTAATGTGTTTGGTCACAAATGGGTCGGGTTCGAAGGTATAAGCGATTTATTAGATCGCTTACCCTTACGACCCTAGACAACGTGGTAATCAGTAGGCATAGTCACAAGGGACTATAACCATCGTGATTACAATCACGTTGCAAAGTTCAAACGAACTTCGCATTGACCATAAACTGGTCAATGCAGAAAGTCAAACAAAGTTTGACTTTCGGACTCGAAAAGCAGTAAAAGAACAAAGGAACACTTACAAAGGGTCCCTGAATGCTAATCTAGATCAAAATAGCTCAGGTATGAAATAAAGGTTTCAACTTAGAGCACATTAGATCAGATTCTTGTGAGGAATGAGTGAAAATGTGATGGGTATTTATAGGATTTCCCGAACCGTTAGGATCGTTTCTTGGAAAATGTGATCGAATCTTGTGCGTACACTTGTTGGAAAGTTATGGTAACTAAAAATGGCCTCTCATGAGCTGAAAGGGCAAGTGTGAGTGTGTGGATGAGGGTTTAACAGCTGTAATCTGCTGAGTAATTGATCTTATCTGATCTGGGACACTGACGCGGGCCGCGTAAAGGGACGCCCTGATCTTACGCGGGCCGCCTGGCCTGTCTGATCAGCAAACATCTTTCAGAAATGACAATTTTGGTCCCTGCACGTGTTTAAGGCCATTTCTGACACTTCTAAGGCCCGTAAAGCCAACTTTAAGGCCCTAAAATGATGCCTATACATTGTGGACATGAAACATGCTCAAAAATATGCTGGATGTTGGTTCGTTTGGTCGTATGATCGCGATGATCGCTTAATTACGACGGAATGCGCACAAGCGCGAAAAACGATCCAAATTGCGTGACGAATGGATTTTTCTCATGCCAAATACTAAAATAAAATATTTTAGTGCTTACATAAATTTTTGGGTGTCCGGATGTATTCAGAACGTAAGTTATGCGCGAAAATGTAAACTTGTGCACTTTTTGACGCTTTTAGTCCCTGAATGACCCAAAAGTTTATTTTAGCACACCGAACCCCTCAAAGCCTATTTCTAAGCTATGTAAAGGATATTTATGGTATGTTTAACTTATGGTCATGTTCCGGAATGTTCGTTACAGTTCAAATTAGCATACTTTCGCAGTTTGTCAAGTTTAGTCCTTGTAAGCGAATTAACTTGTTTTTGACATACCAAGGCCTTCAAAAACTTATTTCTAAGTTATGTAAAGGTTATTTAAGGTATGTTAAGTATATGTTGATCTTCTGGAGTATTTGTCGCATTAAACTGGTTACGTTTACGCACCAGTTTGCGTATAACTCTCCAGAAAGCGATATAGAGTTTGAAATTAAACAAAAGTCAAAACGTGAAAAATGTAAAACACAACCAAACAAACATTGGGATCAAATAACATTGTTTTATTGATAATAGAACTGTTCACAATGATTACAAGCACAGATGTTACATGAAATCCACAACTTAATGGTAATTTCCATTTCAACTCTAGTGGACCCTCGTCAAAGTGTCGAAAATATATTTTGACCCGACGAGTACCAACCACATTTAGGGTACGAAATCGTCAAGTTAGGGGTGAAAGCCGCATCTCGTCGATTAAGTCCCATTCCTCGATTTTCAATCTCGCCAATGTCCCGATTGTTTCAATCGATTAGAGACGTGTAGTAAATGGAAGGGCAAGATACCGTTAATCGCTTCTCAACGGGAGTATCTTACCTATAGACCAAAGCACGTTTTCTCTAATTCGAAAGAACTTTCGACCAAGTTTGGAATAGTCGACGTTTCTCTACCCGAAACAATCCAATGTTTTATTGAGCCTCTCTTTTATGTATCTCAATTTATATGTGATTTTATACTTGAACGTTCATTCATTTCGAACTTTTTACTCAATTCGCACATTTATCGCAATCAAAAACGATAATAATCTCTCGTGAACAAACTAAATTTACGATGCTTTCATTTATTCACGTTATGGTATGTGAAATTCATGATTATGCTATATGAGACGTTTAAACCTTTTATGCTATGTGAACTAATTTGAACCCTTTATGCTATGTGACACTTTAAGCTATATGACACTTTATTCTATATGAATCATCTCATGAAAATGATTTTTTTAACAAACATTATGATCAAGTCTCACATATTCGTTCTTTTGAATCTTAGATGTCTACTCGTCACTCCAACTCGTCTAAGAAGTCAAAGTCCCGTTCCAAGAAGAGGATGATGGTTTTCATGGCCAATCAAATTGCGCGCATCGTCCCAAAGGTCGTTACCGAAATTCGAGCTTCCAATACTCCACACTCCTCCGTCGACTCTAAGGTTGAAGCACGCAAGCCCGTTTCGTTTAACTTTAAACACTTTTTGTCGTGCAACCCCAAGCCATTCACTGGCAACGATGGGGTGACTGCCATGCTCGAGTGGTTTGATAGCATGGAGGTCACGTTCATCAACAGTGAATGCCCCGAAGAGCTCAAAACGCGTAGTGCGACTAGGGTATTCCAAGCCTGAGCTCTCGAGTGGTGGACGAATGAAAGGAACATCCGTTCGAACGAAGAGGCTTATACTTTGCTCTGGGGAGAAGTCAAGACCCTCATGATGGAAGATTTTGCCCTCCGCATGAGGTACAAAGGTTGGAAGAAGAATTTTGGGCTCTAAAACAAGTGGGTGATGAGAACCTAGCCTACACTACTCGCTTCAAACAGCTTAGCTTCATTGTTCCACACCTCGTTATGACCACCGAATGCAAGATAAGTAAGTACATCAATGGGTTACCTTCTAGCATGCGCGATACGATCGAGGCAGCCAAACTCGATAATATCGAAGCTGTCTACCGTGTGACCACTTCCCTAAACAACAATCGCATTCGCGATAAGCAAACCGCAAACCCTATTTCATCCAAGCCAGCCAACCAAATTACCCAACAGTCGAGTAGCAATAAAGGGAAGAAGCGAAAGCAATCGAACCCTGTTTGCAACGCGATTGTGCCAGCCGTTAACACAAATCCCGTTGCTCCTGATAACTCTCGAAAGTCGTACACTGGGATTCACCCCAAGTGTAACAACCCGCACTTTCGTGCGTTGTTACTACTCGATATACTCGTTACGCCTAGCACCAGAGATTCGGATCAAAATGTAACTATATCGTATACATCGCTATCCGAAGGATAATCGCATATTTTCGAAATACATTATCACTATACTATCACATCACAAACACTAACACTCATGATGACATTGAGTGAGGACCTATTCTATCCTCCTCGGTGGCCGTGATGTGTCGAAACGCAGACAATTAACGCTAACAAAGACTCTCGGGTGAGTGCTATAACTCCAGTCGTCGTGACGATGATGACAATACGAGTGAATGGTACCCCGTCAGTCTTTGTGGCACAACACACAATAACGTTCATGATGACATCAAGAAAGGACCTATACTACCCTCCTTGATGGCCGTGAAACGTTGCTAGTAATCGCATACTCGAATCAAAAACCGATTGGTATATCAAAACTTTGGAATATGGATACGTAAATACGACCCCTAGTGGTATATATATACATATATAATAATAATATAGATTAACTATAGAAAGCACGTACTCCAAAAATCATCGCAACGCACAAGATCCGAAAGCTGAGACACAACCTGCCAGAGGTGTCCAACCGATCGGACGAGACATGTCCAACCGATCGGACAGACATGCCAACCGATCGGACAGACATGCCAACCGATCGGACATATATGTCAGCCGATCGGACAGACATGCCAACCGATCGGACAGACATGTCAGCCGATCGGACAGGCCTCTGACCTCCACCAACTCACCCTTTCCTTCCCTCTTTGCCTATAAATACCCCATTGTCACATCAAGCACACATGCTGTGACTGTTGCTCTCGTGCGACCAGAAGTTCCAACCCACTTTTTCTCTCGATTTCTCGCGATACTGGTAAGTTTTTAACATGAATCTTGTACTTCTATGATCTATATACAATTCTACACCTTTCTACCTTTTAAATCTTCACTTTTAACCGTGAGATCTCTGGATTTTGGGCATTCTAAGGTGATGTCACCATGGAGTTCTCATGAACTTCAAGAGTGATATCATCCCATGAAAGAACAACTCGGATCTGGGGGATGTCCATACGTTTTTACATAAATCGCGACTAAATCTATGTTTTCTAATCAAGAAGTTGTGTGATTCCTAGGGATTTGAGATGGTTCGAGGATGATGTCATCATAAGTCCACATGAACTTCAAAGTGTGACCTCATTCTTACCATAAACAACTCAGATCTAAGTAATTTCACCTGTTTTATAACAAATCTCACTTAAATCTATGTTATCTAACCAAAGTGTGTGTGTTTTCGGGTTAAACACGGGAAAGACCATCAAGAACGGCCAGATCTGATGAAATGGGGTGGTTCCCGGCCGTTAGAACGGGTCGGAAATGATGGGGTTTCAGTAGTTTAACACAAGGACACCCCATCTCAGTCAAATCACCCGAAATCTTTCTAAAACCCATCAAGTGTGACACGATCAGGACGATGGAACGAATTGCCGTCCGATCGAACTGCTGTCCGATCGGACTGCAAAACAAGATTCAACCGACCGATCGGACAAGGTGTTAACCAATCGGACAACATGTTAACCGATCGGCTAGCATGTTAACCGATCTGACAACATGCTAACCGATCGGCTAGCATGTTAACCAATCGGACAACATGCTACCCAATCGGACACCATGTTAACCGACCAGATAGCATGGTAACCGAACGGACCACATGTCCAGCCGGCCGAACGCGCCCAAGTATCAATGTCCGAACCAAACCTTGGTCCTTTCGCCACCATTTAACGCGTTATTCACCGTTTAACGATCTGTAACCAGGATAACTCAGACGTACTCTCAATCGATCCAAATCAAGTTGTGTTTACTTGTCGATTACGCACTGTGAGTATACATGAACCCTTTTTAAATCGCATTTTGGGTGTAACATACGTTTCTAACAAATCAAACTTATCAACGAATTGTTCAATCAATCGAATTATCACTTGTGAATAACTGTTATGCATAGATATATGTGATGCTAGTTGCATATGTGCTAGGGCTTATACTCGCGACGTCCCACCAAGACTAGTATAGTACTACTGCGCCCGACGGGGTCTAGTTTACCATCGCATATTCGAGCATCGAGGACTTAGTTGGTAGTATCAGCTTTGTGAGTATATATGCCGTGTGTTACGTTTATGCATGTGGAAATTCGCTACCTTTTTTATCTATTACGCTATACATATCAAACCTGTATACTCGCCAATACTTTTGTATTGACAGATATTTTAACGTATGTTGCAGGTTAGATCGCAGGCTATTTCAAATCAAGCTAGGAAGTCTAGAACCTCAACTAAAATCTAGGTTGTCGGATTTGTGTTGTTCGAGAGGACAAGAAATCTGTGATAACTTATGTGGTTGTATTATTTGTTAGTATGGGATAACGAATGTATCAAATATTATCGCAACATAGTTGTTATGGATTCTCTTGAGCAATCTGATTCGCCTACTGCCGCGCCCCGATGATTCCGCCATTGGTTGGGGTGTGACAGATTGGTATCAGAGCCATAACTATAGGGAATTAGGCAAGACTCGACCTAGTCAGGGTCGACGTCTTAGAAATTGACCTAGTCTATAGTCTAAGTACCAACAGGCCGACTCGTACGAACCCAGTAGGGTTTGTATCGGGCCTACTTGTTACTTTCATTCAAAGCCGCTAAAACTACTACTCCGCGTGAACACCGCATACTACAATTTCATGCGAAGAAGCCTTTCCTAAGGCCGGAATACTACTTAGCCTTTCCTAAGGCTGACACAATACACATGTTTTTGAAAATACTCGCATAACGAAACCGAGTGACCCAGTCGAGACCAGGTGTGAAAACCAAGAACTCTCGATGAGATCGCTTACTCAGCGCATTTTTCTAGCACGAGAACCTTTCATCGAGTTAGGAGTGACATCCACATCTCGACGAAAGTCTCCATTTCGAATTCTAGTGGAACTCACGAATTTATTCGAAGAGCATAACCACAACTAGGAACGAAGCTGTTAAGTCAGGGGTGAAACCCGTACCTTAATAAGTCGTTTCACTCCCAATAAAACTGGTTTTCAAAAAAAAAAAAAAAAAAAAGATCTCACGAAGGACTCGACTATCACGATAACTCGAGCCACGCGATGACTAGGAGGACGAATGCCATGAGCTGCATCCCAGTGGAAGCATGAGCCTTTAGGACAATGCGCGTGCACGAACTTGTCAGATGTAGTTGGTTTACCTTGGGCAGTCGACGCCTAAACACCCAAGGCACTCTATCATACGACCTGCCGATTTTGCAACTGGTTGAAACTTACTTAGGTTTGTGTGTTTTGAAACTTTACGCTTTATCGATTCCTCGATTTAACGACTTTCACTTCCTGCTTTATAAACGCACAATTTGCACAGGAATCGCAATCTAAAACGAAACCCGAATGTTCGCAACAAAACTAATACATAATCTATCGCCTTCGCTCTCGCCTTCTCACCTCGACGCGTCCTCGCTTATTCTAAATCAACCTGTATGTGTATGGTTAACAAACTACATTTATATAAGTATATATATACGTATAAACAACAAGTCAATGTGTGAGAAAGTAGGAATTTCGTGTCTCCTATGTGGCTCCTATGTGATTCGCATTACTATTATACTATCGCATCAAGCTTTGAACGCGCTCAATCGCATCGCGAAACTCAAAAATCATTATGATCGAATCTCATTCCAAGTCTCTTCCTGTCTAGATGCCTTCCAACGACTCTACCTCGAGACGAGCAGCTAGGAGAAGAGCCAAACGAAGCGCCGATAAGAGGATTGCATCACTTGTGACCAAAGAAGTGGTAAAGCTTATTCCTCAAATTGCCGCTCGAGTGCACTCTCTCAGCAACTCTCGAGCCTCGGAAGACTCCAAGACGGAAGCGCCGCAATCAACTTTTCTCTACAAACACTTCAAAGCCTGTGACCCGATGGAATTCACGGGTGAAGGAGGTGCGACTCAACTACTCCAGTGGTTCGATTCTATCGTAGTTACCCTTCGTCAAAGTGGGTGTCCCGATAGTTTCCGTACTACTTGCGCTACCGGAGTATTTCAATCATGAGCACTAGACTGGTGGACTGCCGAACGTAACAAACGTGGGATCTCCGCAGCTTACGCTCTCTCTTGGGATGAGCTGAAAGAGCTCATGAAGAAAGAGTACTGTCCTCCTCACGAAATTCAGAAGCTGGAAGACGAATTCTGGAAAATCAAGCAAGTCGAAAGTGACAACGCTGGCTACACCTCAAGGTTCAAACAGCTTAGCATAATCTGCCCAAGTCAAGTCGACACCTCAGGAAAAGCTATCGCGAAATACATTCGCGGCTTACCTGAGTGTGTGGGTGATTTTGTCGAAGCTGCAAGACCTGCTACCATCGAAGAAACCTACCGCTTAGCCGTAGAAATCAACAACAAACGACTTGTGGAAGGATTTTTCTCCAAGAACCCTGTCAAGCAAACTTATCAAGCGATCGTCGTAAACTCTTCGGACGATCCTATTGACGATTCTTCTGACGAATCTGCTAACGATTCCTCTGAAGAATCTGCTGCCGATTCTTCTGACAAATCTGTCGACGGATCTCCCGACAAATCGGCCAGAGATTTTACAACTGAGTCCTCAGACGAATCCTCCAACGACGACACCTCTTCGCAAGACACCGACAAACCCATCCGCAAACGAAAGACTTCAAGCCCGAACTCATCAACCACCGAACTGCCACAGCCAAAGCCTCTTCAAGCAATTCCGATGTTTCCATAACGAGCCTACACTGGAGCTCATCCCTAGTGTTACTCATGCACCTATCATCAACCAATTGGGGCTGACTGTCGATATTGCAATAACTGCAACCGTTACGGTCACTTCACCCGCAACTGTCGCATCGAACCGCGAACTTGAGTACAACAACAACAGCTCCAGCAAAAGTCTTCAGCATCAAACATCTAGCAAGCGTAGAATAAAGTTGTAATGATACGATTTTCGACGTTAATTTCTAAGTCTTGAACCTACTCTATTACTCGATGTTGCCACAATGCGTAACATTAACTCTCGTTTTCGTTTTCTCTCTCACACTCTAGTCATCACACTTAGACTAGATTCACACATATACTATATACTATATCATGAAATAATGTGTTTTACCCTCACTACACTCTTAGAACGAGGTACGATAAACGTGCAAGGAACGACTAGTCACGGGTGCACACGGGATTATTTGGGTCAGTGCACGGAGATCGTAGTGAATTTCTAAGGTGCCATAAACGTTTCAACAAAGTATGACACCGAAACACGAGGTTTAAGTAATAGGGGTAAAGCAAGGTGTGCTTTGCCATACTACCGAAGTTTCGTGCAGAAAGTGCCACGTGGAGTTGAACGTTATTAGACCTAATATACTATTGTGATTATTTTCAACACACTACACTCAATCGCAAGGCGTAACAAACTGTATCATCGTGAGACTTGTCGTAGGTCTGCAAACGCAGTGCAATCGCCTCATCGATGGACTGTGGAGAGTCTACCCCCGCAGGGCAATTGCATCGACGCAAGACTGGTCGTAAGTCTATAGCAACCAATCTCATCAAGCACATTAACGCTCACGATGTTGTTTGAATGAGGACCTATTCTACCCTCCTCGATAACCGTGATGCGTCACAACGTAACGTTAAGCTTATTCGAAACAAAACTCGGCTAACCGCAATCGCTCAACATGTGTATCTCGCAATCTCTATCATATTATATGAATCTATATCGCTTGCTGTGTGTCAGTCTATCGCTATCGCCTACCGCTATCCGTGATATTTATGTTAAGTTAGCACACATGACCTCGCTTCACGAGAGGAAGCTCATATGGTTAAAGCAAGGTGTTTTAGTCAAATCAGCGGGCTTTCGTGGAAAAAGGCCATGTGGGGTCTGATGTTAGTTAAACTCTGTAGTGTAATCAATCAAATCGAACTGCATAAATCGCGCATACCTCCATCGCTTGCAACGCAACAATTGCCGCTTATCGTAATTCAATTATCGTTGCCGTCGTTACTAGTGTTGTGTTTATGTTATTCGCTAAATCACCTAATCACTTATCGCTTATCGTATATAGTCTACCGCTTATTTTCGTATCGCGTACCGCTTATCGCTCGCTTGGTGTTCATTGCAGTCTGTGTGGTATTAGTACACATGACACCGCTTCACGAGGCAAAACTAACCTGGTTAAACATGGTGTTTCGCCATGTTAGCAAACTCTCGTGGAAACGTGCCATGTGGGTTCAAAGTGGAATCTAATCGAAAACGCGCTATTCGCTTATCGCTTATCGCTCGACGCCTACCTAGACACAACACATAGATGTTTTGTGTCATCAGGCTACTCGTGCACGCTGCTACAGCTACGTTCGCAATTCAACTCGCCGGTTTAACCTATTCGATTCTATCTTATGCTCGGTCCAACTTACTATCGATTGGGCCGAGTAAGCGCAATTCTGTCTGTGTCATATCGGCACACATGACCGCCTCACGAAACGGAAGTAATATGGGAGAAACATGGTGGATACGCCGCTGGTACTTCCTATATATAAATGTTTTAATCATATTAACGAACTTCCGTGGGAAGGTGCCAAGTGGGGCTCGATGCTAAATTGTCTTTTTCACACGGTTAAAACTGATTTTTTTATAACACTTTTATTAAAACCATGGGACAAGTGAAATTCCTCACAACATGGGAGTTAACATCGACTCAGCTTAACTCCATGCCTAAGGGAAGCCTTCATAAGTCCAATCTTTCCTAAAAACCTTTTGCAATATCAAAAACAAGACTTTCTTGAGACGTTGGTTCAACATCGAGTTCAGTTGAACCCATGTCGTAAGAGAGTTTTCGTAACTCCAGTCTTCATCTTTGATTTCCTTAAAACGTTTAAAACCTAAACTTCCGTGCAACATTGGTTAAACATTGACTCAGTTAAAGTTACAATCGCATCGAACTAACGAATTCTTCGCAACACGAGGTACTTTGGAACGCCAACTCGTGGGATATTACTTTTGTCTTTACGTCGCCTTCTCGCTATCGCAATCGATCCCTCTTATTCGAAACGCTCTCTCTTGTCAACTCTCAGTCAAATCACTCGTTGTATCGCTACCTATACAGGATCAACTCTTAAAAGTCTACCTGTCGGATTAATTTCGGGACGAAATTTCCTAAAGCAGGGGAGACTGTAACAACCCACACTTTCGTGCGTTGTTATTACTCGATATACTCGTTACGCCTAGCACCAGAGATTCGGATCATAATGTAACTATATCGCATACATCGCTATCCGAAGGATAATCGCATATTTTCGAAATACATTATCACTATACTATCACATCACAAACACTAACACTCACGATGACATTGAGTGAGGACCTATTCTACCCTCCTCGGTGGCCGTGATGTGTCGAAACGCAGACAATTAACGCTAACAAAGACTCTCGGGTGAGTGCTATAACTCCAGTCGTCGTGACGATGATGACAATACGAGTGAATGGTACCCCGTCAGTCTTTGTGGCACAACACACAATAACGTTCACGATGACATCAAGAAAGGACCTATACTACCCTCCTTGATGGCCGTGAAACATTGCCAGTAATCGCATACTCGAATCAAAAACCGATTGGTATATCGAAACTTTGGAATATGGATACGTAAATATGACCCCTAGTGGTATATATACATATATAATAATAATATAAATTAACTATAGAAAGCACGTACTCCAAAAATCATCGCAACGCACAAGATCCGAATGCTGAGACACAACCTGCCAGAGGTGTCCAACCGATCGGACGAGACATGTCCAACCGATCGGACAGACATGCCAGCCGATCGGACAGACATGCCAGCCGATCGGACAGACATGCCAACCGATCGGACAGACATGTCAGCCGATCGGACAGGCTTCTGACCCCCACCAACTCACCCTTTCCTTCCCTCTTTGCCTATAAATACCCCATTGTCACATCAAGCACACATGCTGTGACTGTTGCTCTCGTGCGACCAGACGTTCCAACCCACTTGTTCTCTCGATTTCTCGCGATACTGGTAAGTTTCTAACATGACTCTTGTACTTCTATGATCTATATACAATTCTACACCTTCCTACCTTTTAAATCTTCACTTTTAACCGTGAGATCTCTGGATTTTGGGCATTCTAAGGTGATGTCACCATGGAGTTCTCATGAACTTCAAGAGTGATATCATCCCATGAAAGAACAACTCGGATCTGGGTGATTTCCATAAGTTTTTACATAAATCGCGACTAAATCTATGTTTTCTAATCAAGAAGTTGTGTGATTCCTAGGGATTTAAGATGGTTCGAGGATGATGTCATCATAAGTCCACATGAACTTCAAAGTGTGACCTCATTCTTACCATAAACAAATCAGATCTAAGTAATTTCACCTGTTTTATAACAAATCTCACTTAAATCTATGTTATCTAACCAAAGTGTGTGTGTTTTCGGGTTAAACACGGGAAAGACCATCAAGAACGGCCAGATCTGATGAAATGGGGTGGTTCCCGGCCGTTAGAACGGGTCGGAATTGATGGAGTTTCAGTAGTTTAACACAAGGACACCCCATCTCAGTCAAATCACCTGAAATCTTTCTAAAACCCATCAAGTGTGACACGATCAGGACGATGGAACGAATTGCCGTTCGATCGGACTGCTGTCTGATCGGACAGCAAACAAGATTCAACCGACCGATCGGACAAGGTGTTAACCGATCGGACCACATGATAACCGATCGGACAACATGTTAACCGATCGGACAACATGCTAACCGATCGGCTAGCATGTTAACCAATCGGACAACATGCTACCCGATCAGACACCATGTTAACCGACCGGATAGCATGGTAACCGAATAGACCACATGTCCAGCCGACCGAACGGGCCCAAGTATCAATGTCCGAACCAAACCTTGGTCCTTTCGCCACCATTTAACGCGTTATTCACCGTTTAACGATCTGTAACTAGGATAACTCAGACGTACTCTCAATTGATCCAAATCAAGTTGTGTTTACTTGTCGATTACGCACTGTGAGTATACTTGAACCCTTTTTAAATCGCATTTTGGGTGTAACATACGTTTCTAACAAATTGAACTTATCAACGAATTATTCAATCAATCGAATTATCACTTGCGAATAATTGTTATGCATAGATATACGTGATGCTAGTTGCATATGTGCTAGGGCTTATACTCGCGACGTCCCACCAAGACTAGTATAGTACTATTGCGCCCGACGGGGTCTAGTTTGCCATCGCATATTCGAGCATCGAGGACTTAGTTGGTAGTATCATCTTTGTGAGTATATATGTCGTGTGTTACGTTTATGCATGTGGAAATTCGCTACCTTTTTTTATCTATTACGCTATACATATCAAACCTGTATACTCGCCAATACTTTTGTATTGACAGATATTTTAACGTATGTTGCAGGTTAGATCGCAGGCTATTTCAAATCAAGCTAGGAAGTCTAGAACCTCAACTAAAATCTAGGTTGTAGGATTTGTGTTGTTCGAGAGGACAAGAAATCTGTGATAACTTATGTGATTGTATTATTTGTTAGTATGGGATAACGAATGTATTAAATATTCTCGCAACATAGTTGTTATGGATTCTCTTGAGCAATCTGATTCGCCTAGTGCCGCGCCCTGATGATTCCGCCATCGGTTGGGGTGTGACACCAAGTGTGCCACTTGTAACTATCACCATCCCCCCAATGCCAACTATCGTCGTTGTACCAATTGCAACCGTTATGGGCATGATACCGCATATTGCCGCAGCAATCAAGCACGACAAGCACCACAAGCTCAGCAAGCACAACAAGCTCCACCCGCTCCTCAAAACGCCAGGCCAGTTAGGGCTTGTTTCAAATGTGGGGATACTAATCATCGTCGTCCTCAATGCCCACAATGGAACCAAGAGCAACAACAACCTCCTCGTGGACGCGCTTTCAACCTAAAAGCAAATCAAGCACGCAATGACAATGATGTCGTTAACGGTACGTTTCTTGTTAACCATCTTTATGCTTCGATACTAATTGATACTGGTGCGGACAAAAGCTTTGTGTCCTTAGAATTTGAATCATTGTTAAATTGCATACGCTCTAAGCTACCTAAGTCGTTTTTCGTTGAAGTCGCCAATGGCAAATCCATCTTAGTCGATTCCGTTCTTATCGATTGTTGCCTTACTCTTAACGAGCACGTTTTTACTATTAACCTCATACCCATGCAGCTGGGTAGTTTCGACATCATCATAGGCATGGATTGGCTTCAGAAGAACCATGCTGAAATCGCTTGTCACGAGAAGTACGTTCGTTTACCTCTTCCATCTGGCGATGTTTTGCACGTCTATGGAGACCGACCTTCAAGGGGACTGAGGTTGATGTCCTGCACATAAGCGAACAAATACTTACGCAAACAGTACTTTTCCTCTTTAGCCCACGTTGTGGAAGAAAAGGGCAAGGGAAAAAGCGTAAGTGATGTCCTAGTGGTGCGCGAATTCCCTGGCGTTTTTCCTTAAGATTTGCCTGGTCCTCCTCCACCTCGATCTGTTGACTTTCGTATTGACCTCGTACCTGGTGCGACTCCTGTTGCAAAAGCTCCTTATCGTCTTGCACCTTCTGAGATGCAAGAATTATCTACGCAACTTCAAGAACTCCTCGATAAGGGCTTCATTCGTCCAAGTACCTCACCTTGGGGTGCTCCTGTACTCTTCGTCAAAAAGAAGGATGCCTCTTTCCGCATATGTATCGACTATCGTGAGCTTAACAAACTCACCGTCAAGAATCGTTACCCTCTCCTGCGCATCGATGACTTTTTTGACTAACTTCAAGGCTCTTCTTGCTTTTCCAAGATCGATCTTCGATCTGGTTATCACCAGCTTCGTGTTCTCGAAGAGGACATTCCCAAAACAGCATTTCGCACTCGCTATGGGCACTACGAGTTCGTGGTTATGCCTTTTGGTTTGACCAACGCACCCATTGTGTTCATGGATCTTATGAATCGCATTTGTAAGCCCAATTTGGATCGCTTCGTGATCATCTTCATTGATGATATTCTCATTTATTCTAAATCTCAAGCTGATCATGAACGTCATCTTCGTCTTATACTCGAGCTCTTACGTGTTGAACGCTTATACGCTAAGTTTTCCAAATGCAAGTTCTGGATCAAAGAAGTCCAATTCCTTGGGCACGTTGTTAGTGAAAAAGGAATCCATGTTGATCCTTCCAAAATCAAAGCAATGAAAAATTGGACCACGCCTAAATCTCCTTCTGAAATCCATTCTTTCTTAGGATTGGCTGGTTATTACCGCCGATTCATCTCGAATTTTTCAAAAATCGTCGTTCCTCTCACTTCGTTGACTCAAAAAGATAAACCTTTTGCTTGGGGTCCTGAGCAAGAGGAATCTTTCCAGACTCTCAAAGACTTGCTTTGCAATGCTCCTATTCTCACTCTCCCTGATGGGAATGATGATTTCGTGGTGTATTGCGATGCCTCAAATCGTGTTCTTGGCTGTGTACTCATGCAACGAGGCAAAGTCATCGCTTATGCCTCTCATTAACTCAAAATACATGAGAAAAATTCTACTACCCACGACCTCGAGCTTGGCGTAGTTGTTTTTGCATTAAAGATTTGGCGACACTACCTATACGGTACAAAGTGTGTGGTTTACACTGACCATAAGAGCCTACAACACATCTTTGACCAAAAAGAGCTTAATATGCGTCAGCGATGTTGGGTGGAATTACTTAACGACTATGACTGCGAGATTTGCTACCACCCTGGTTAAGCAAATGTCGTGGCCGATGCACTCAGTCGTAAGACTCATGTAGATTATATTCGCTGTTTTCATGTCTCGAGCGATCTTCACAATTTCATCTGGGAAGCGCTATACTCGTCTATCAATGAAGGTTCCATATCCGTAGAAATACGTGGAGCTACTGAAGACCTACTCGCTTCGAAATCTGATGGTCTGCTTTACTGTCGTGATCACATCTGGGTACCAGATCGCGAAAATCTTCGTGATCTCATTATGAACAAGGCACACAAATCAAAGTACTCAATTCATCCTGGTGCTGACAAGATGTACCATAATCTACGTACATCCTATTGGTGGCCTGGTATGAAGAGAGACATCGATGCATACGTTTCTAAGGTGCTGTTTGTTTTTCAGAGGTAAAATGTCTGTAGTCTGCGAACCACATCTGCAGGCATCTGCAAGAGAAGATGTGGACCAAATGTCTGCAGTCTGCAAGGAGAAGAGGGTTTGTTTTTTTTCCTTCAAAAACAACTTCACACACAACACACAACACACAACACACAACACACACACAACAGGTCTGCTCTATCTCTCTCTGCAAATTCTCTCTCTCTCTCTCTCTCTACAACCACCACCACCACCGCACCACCACCACCATCGCACCACCTCCGCCACCACCACCGCACCACCTCCGCCATCACACCACCGCCATCACAGATCTCTCTCTCTCTCACAGATCTCTCTACGGTCTCTCTCTCTCTCTATGGTCTCTCTCTCACAGATCTCTCTCTCTACGGTCTCTCTCTCTCTACGATCTCTCTCTCTCATAGATCTCTCTCTCTACGGTCTCTCTCTCTCTCACATATCTCTCTCTACGGTCTCTCTCTCTCTCACAGATCTCTCTCTCTCTACGGTCTCTCTCTCTCTACGATCTCTCTCTCTCTCTCACAGATCTCTCTCTCTCTACGGTCCGGTTTTGACGATGGTGGTGGTGGAGGTGGTGGCTGAGAGGTAGGAGGTGGTGGCAGGTGGAGGTGGTGGTGGCGGAGGTGGTGTCGGCAGGGGAAGTGGAGGTGATGTGGGAGGAGAGGTTGTGGCAGGGGAGAAGAGGAAGAAGATGGTTATGTGAAGATCTTTTTTTTTTTTGAAGCTATTATACATAGCTTTTTTTTGAAGCTATTAAAAGCTATTTTAAGATCTTTTTTTTTAAACAAACAATCTTCAAGGGCTTATATCTGCCCGCCCGCAGACATAAGCTCTTTACAGTCATTATAAGCAAAAACAAACAGAACCTAAGTGTCTTACATGTTCGAAAGTTAAAGCCGAGCATCAACGACCTTCTGGTCTACTCGAACAACCTAAAATCCCCGTTTGGAAATGGGATAGCATTGCGATGGACTTCATAACTAAACTCGCTCGTACACCTTCTGGTCACAATAGTATTTGGGTAATTATTGATCGTTTAACCAAGTCCGCTCATTTCATCCCTATTCGTGAAGATTTCAAGGTTGAACGACTTGCTCGCATCTATACCGATGAAGTCATATGCCGTCATGGCATTCCCCTCAACATCATTTCTGATCATGATGGTCGATTCACTTCGCGTCTCTGGCAAACTTTCCAGTCCGCTATGGGTTCCCAATTGAATCTCATTATGGCCTTTCATCCTCAAAGAGATGGACAGACTGAATGAACTATCCAAACCCTAGAGGACATGCTCCATTCTTGTGTCATCGACTTTGGTGGTAGTTGGGATGTGCATTTACCTTTGATCGAGTTCTCGTACAATAATAGCTACCACGCCAGTATTCAAATGGCTCCTTTCGAGACATTGTATGGTCGTAAATGCCGATCTCCTTTAAGCTGGCACGAGATTGGTGACAAACAATTTTCTGGCCCTGAAATCATACAAGAAACAACAGATAAGGTTCTCTAAATCCGTGACAATCTACTCAAGGCTCGAAGCCGACAAAAGAGCTATGCTGACAAGAGACGTAAACCATTGGAATTTAAGGTTGGTGACCATGTTCTACTCAAAGTGTCTCCATGGAAAGGAGTGGTTCATTTTGGTAAAAAGGGAAAACTTGCCCCTCGCTATGTTGGTCCTTTCAAGATACTCGAAAGGATTGGTAAGGTGGCTTATCGACTTGATTTACCTCAAGAACTCAACAACGTTCATCCAACATTTCACGTCTCAAATCTAAAGAAGTGTCTCACTGAAGAAGGACTCCAAGTTCCTTTTGAAGATCTTCAAGTCAACGAAACTATGCATTTTGTGGAAAAACCCGTCGAAATCATGGATCAAGGAGTCAAGTTGTTGAGGCGCAGTAAAATACCTATCATCAAGGTTTGATGGGAAGGGAAACGTGGCGCCGAATTCACTTGGGAACTCAAGAGTGACATGAAGACGAAGTATCCACATCTTTTCCCTGCTTCTTCCTAAATTTCGGGACGAAATTCCCTAAAGGAGGGGAGACTGTAACGCTCCGCATTTCCGCACTTTCTTGTTTTAGCAAGTCATGTTGTACTTTCCATATTTATACACTTGTACTCTCTTTGTAATCTACTTTCGTACCATTTGTAATTCGAGACTATCGCTCATAATGAAAACGAAACTATTTTGGGTATCCATATTATGTGCAACTGTTAATCGGTTTATCGTTTGAACGAATTATTATTCAAAGATTCTTGATTCCATATTTATCGACACTTGATACTCATTAAACTAGTTAAAATCTTAAAATAATGAGATTCGTAAGCTTCGTGATGGGACTAAATCGTTAAAAGTCTTTTTTATTTCGTTCCTAAATATAGTTACTTAACTATTCTAATTTATTTGGTTTAATTAATTAAATTAATAAATTTTTACTATTTAAAAAGTTTATTTTTATAACATCTAGTTAGTCTCACTAAATATTTAAGTTAGTGGACTAAATTAGTTAAATTATAGAGTTAGACTCCTTTAAATGAATTAACTTGGTTAATTAATGAAGTTAGTCTCTCTTTTCTTTTTATAAGGCATAACGTAATAACTTAATTAAAACCCAGGGGCTGATTGTGTAATATATGATAGTTTAATAAAACCAAAAAAAGGAATTTAATAAAAAAAAACCCTGCCAACCGCAGGAGTCGAAACCGGGTAGGCCGCCTCAAACACACACGCACCAACCATTGAGATGCGACTTCACATTTGTTAGTACCGGCCCCGTTTTTTATTTAATTACTCGTTCCAACATCATCCTGGCGGCCCGCGACCAGGCCCAGGAGATGTCTCGGCCCGCTACCTGGCCCACTCGCTGAAACGTGATCATTTGTGTTCTTTTTGAAGTTTAAACAACTTTTAACATTAATTACTCAACCTTAACCTAACCTAACCCTTTTCCTATAAATACCACACTAATCCAAGACCTAAACACTTTACAAACTCAACTAAATCTCCCTCTAATCAGTCCTAAAGCTGCTGCAAGTTCAAGTTCGAGCAGAATCTTCAAGCTTCACTAAAGTGAGCATAACTCACTCAATACTTGTCCGATTTAGTTCATTCTTTTTCCTACTTCTTTGGTTTGACCTTGGCTTCGATTCCATGGGTTTTTTTACAGTAAATAAGTCCTTGGAACTCCGACAAAAAGGCCCCAAAGTCCACTGATTGTTTCTGTTTTCATGTAATCTTTGTTAAACTTCACCAAACTTAAGTTTTCTCATCTCAAACCTATGTCCTAATGCTCATAATCAAATGAATGGTTAGTTGGGCTTAAAAACAAGGCTGAGAAATGTTAAATTAGAGGTTAAAACCTCACAAACTTTCTGTTTTAGTTAGGGTTTTACCCACAAGAAGTGTTCAAGCTTGAAGCTTGGTAAAAGTGTGATGGTTAGACTAGCTTAGGCTATCTTTCATAGACATCCACTCACTTCTTGATGTTTTCGCATAGAATAGTTGTTGCATTTCATTTATTAGGTAAGTTCAAGACCCTCCTTGAATGTTTTTACATCAAGTGTAGTGGTGAACAATGGAGGTACCTAAATGGGAGCTTGTTCTTCCTACCTCATGTATGACTTCTATGACACTTAGAGGTGCCTAAATGAAGAACTTAGTCTTCTACCTCATACTTGACATATGTGATATATTATAACCTATGTAATACTTATATAATATTCAAACAAACCGAACTCTTGAAGATGAACAAGTGGACATTATCAAGTTAGTAAGTACACCATCTAAACATCATATGTAATGGATGGATATTTTCGTATGTTTATGTTCTTGTATTTTTAAACTCCGAATCTATAATCTACCATTATCCCCAAACTCACACACCTATGTTCCTTTGTGTAGGAGGACAGGGTGCTCCAAACTAAACAACCAAACTCTCACGGAATATCAAGTAGGAAAGCTTGCAAGAACCGTGAGTATACTCGATCGCTTTTCACTTTTATCACTTTGGGATGCAACATGTACATTATACAAAATGATACTTAAACCATTTTAAACATACTCTATCCATGCTTAACATGAAACTATGTGTGATACTTGTTATTCTCGTATGCTATGTAAACTATTTGGTCGATATATGCTCATTAACTTTGCTAGCCTCCCTTAACAATTATAGCACTATAGGATTAATGCATCGCCCGTTAGACTTGGGGTATTGTTAAGTTAAACATGTTACCTCCCGCTACTCTATTGGGATTAGGCTATTTTTAACGCGTTGTATACTTGGGTTTGAACATATTGTACGCCATATTTGCATACTAGTACTCACATATTATGAATCACGTTGGATATGAGCACTTTTTATTCTATTTATGCTATGTAACAAAACTTGTATTATCGCCTTTGCTTTTGCATTGAACTCTATTTTAATACATGTTGCAGGTTAATTGATGAAGTGATGTTACAAGATGAAACAAGATTTTGGGTGGACTAGATACACACCTAGATTAAATCATCTATTTTGTTGTTATGTTATGTTATGAAACAATTGTTGTCTTTTATTTAATCTTGTATGACAATTAGTCTCGAAATGAAATTTGAATTGAATTATTATTGTCACCTAGTGTTATGAAGTCTCTTGCAATCTCGTTTTCGCCACATCCCGATGTTTCTGCCACCGATTGGGGTGTGACAGAAATGACGTTTAATTATCTGGTAATGAATAGTTGTTATGGATACTCATGGACAATCTGTTTTGCTCAGTGCCATGCCCCGATGTTTCCGCCATCGGTTGGGGTGTGACAGATTGGTATCAGAGCCATAACTTTAGGGAACTAGGAAAGACACAACCTAGTCCTGGTTGTTTTCTTAGAATCGACCTAGACTATAGTCTAAGTACCCAATGCGACCACTATTTGTGTGAACTCTATCGCTTGTGCAATACTAGGAACACCAGTATGAATCGGGACAACTCGCACAAGGTGAGTTACTTCGCTCGAGTGAAACACCTCGAATGAAGTAGGTCATGTTACCCGAGTTGTACACTCCGTATGAAGTATTCCAGCTCAATCTCCAAACGCTCGACAATCTTTCCTAGGATTGTCTGAGTTGTTCTAGCCTTTCCTAAGGCTAGCACAACACAATCAATAATTTGGTCGAGATTAGGTGTGAAAACCGTAAACTCGCTATTAAATCACTCGCACGACGCATGATTTTTACTATCAAACACGAGAATTTGCGTTGAATCAGGAGTGAAATCCATACTTCGACGCAAATCCCTCATTATACAAACAGGAATACAGTCGTTAAGCCAGGGGTGAAACCCGAATCTTGATGACTTGTTCCGTCCTCTATTTCATTTTACAAGCTCTCACCAGAGTCTTGACGGACTCCAACGTCCCAATTTCGCATCTTAACCAGAAGGATGCATGCCAGTCACCGCGATGCGGTGTAAGAGCACAGTCTCTAGGGCTAAAGCGTGTACTCAAGGCCATTGAGAATAGTCAAATCACTCTGGGTAGTCAATGTCTAACATGCCAAGACAACCTATTTCTCGATTTCAAGCTCGACTTCGCTGATTTTATGTGTGTTTTATGGTTTTATGTGATGATATGTTTTGATTTTGGTGACCATACGTTTTCTGCTCATCGCCTTGATAAACACGCACGATTCGCACTGCGCATTTATCTCAAATCGCTAACAAAGCGCTGATATTGTGTGATACTACTCGCTATGTTGCTCGCAAACGCTACTCGTTAATCGCACTCGCTACTCTCGATCGCGTTTCGCAACTTAAAGGATAGGTGAATATGTACTATATATGAAGGTGGATACGTGCAAAATATAGTGAAGGATGTACTTACGTGGATTATGTGCTTATGTGGCTTATGTGCTTACGTGGAATATGTGTTTACGTGGACTACGTGCTTACTTGTTTATGTGCTTACGCGGGCCACATGTTAGTAGGGGATGACATGTGATCGTGTGCTTGTCTGTGATTTAGTATTATGTGTTAGTACGCTAGACTAAACTAGGATTAATCGAATTGTGTTTGAATCCTATGACGATGTCTGTTGCAGACAATGTCGTCAATCGCATCGCACCATTCCCGAACCGCTCGCCAAAACCATGAGGACAAACGCATTGTTGCTTTGGTCACAAAGCAGATCATCAAAGTTCTTCCTCAAATCGTCAGTGAACTGCATGAAACTGCCAGTAAATCTTTTTAAGAGTCCAGAATTGAGTCTCCTAAGTCTGCTTTTAGCTTCAAATAGTCCAAAGCCTGCGGTCGGAAAGAATTTACTGGAACAGAGGGGCCTACGGCTATGTTCCAATGGTTTGATTCAATCGAGGTCACCTTGTGCCAGAGTGGCTGTCCGAAAAACCTTCGCACTGTTAACGCAACCGGTGTCTTCCAATCCCGAGCTCTAGATTGGTGGACCGCCGAGAGAAACAAATGAGGGAATGACGCAGCTTACGGGCTAATGTGGGATGAGTTGAAGGACATCATGATGCAAGAGTTCTGCCCTCCCCACGAGCTCCAAAAGTTGGAGGACGAATTCTGGCACATCAAACAAGAAGGTGGCGACAACGCCGGTTTAACAGCTCGCTTCAAGCAGCTGAGTCTCCTCTGTCCAGGTCAAGTTACTACTCCCGAGATTACGATCAAGAAATACATCCGTGCTCTTCTGGATTGTGTTGCAGACTTTGTGCAAGGTGCGAAGATGACCACTATTGAGGAAACCTACCTGCTCGCCGCTGAGATCAATGATAAGCGAGTCAAATCTGGTTACTTCGATAAAGTCTCCAAGAATCTTCATCAAGTTACCGCCGCTCCCACCGCTGAAACTACCGCCGCATCATCTCAAGGTTCGAAGTCCTCACGTCGCAAGAGAAAGAACAGCAACACCAGCAACAAGAACTGTGCAGTTACTGCCGCACCACTTCAAGCTACTCCTGCTTAACCGCATCCTCAACACCGTCAAGTAGCGACCCCTGCGACCAATGCACCGCTGGTAAAGCGTGCATACACTGGTCCTCACCCTCTCTGCCCTACTTGTACCTATCATCATGCAGTTGGGATTGCATGCAGATTCTGTGCTCACTGCAACATATATGGGCATTTCACTACCCACTGCCGCACTGGTCCTCAACATGCCCAAGCTCAAGGTCAAGCCCCTGCACCGCAAGCTCTACTTCCTGCCCCACAGGGTCCACAAGCAGCTCATGCCCCCGCAGCTAATGCACGAGCCTGCTATGCGTGTGGTGATCCCAACCAGTTCGCAAACATGTGCCCGAACAGGGTTGTGAAGCAGGAGCCTCAGCAGCAGCCGCAACAGCAACAACAGCAGCAACAGCAGCCAGCTCAGCAAGCACCACGCGGATGTACTTTCAACATTAACGTTCGCCAAGCTCAAGCAGACATTTACGTGGTCAATGGTACGTTCCTTGTGAATGGTATTTATGCTTCATGTTTGTTTGATACTGGAGCAGATAACTGTTTTGTATCGCTTGAATTCAAAAACCTCCTTAATCGTAAGCACGCCCATCTCCCCACGACGTTCGATGTTGAAGTTGCCACTGGAAGAACCATCACAGTTAACTCGGTACTACGTGATTGTACGCTTGAACTCAACAATCATGTCTTTCTTGTCGACCTTATTCCGATGCAACTCGGAAGTTTTGACGTCATAGTAGGCATGGATTTCCTTCAGGAGAATCATGCTGAAGTTGTGTGCTTCGATAAGATGATTCGTTTCCTTCTCACCAACGGTGATCAATTGTGTGTATACGGTGAAGTCGCGTCGAAGAAACTCCAACTCATGTCGTGTGTCCAGGCTAGCAAGTATCTCCGCAAGGAATACCAAGCTTTCTTAGCACACATCGTAGCAGTGGAGAAAAAGGAAGTTAAGGCACTGGATAAGGTGCCTGTGGCTCGTGATTTTCCTGATGTTTTCCCTGTTGATCTTCCTGGATTACCTCCCAGTCATGATATCGACTTTCGTATCGACCTCATTCCTGGAGCGAATCCTATTGCTAAATCTCCCTGTCGACTCGCCCCGTCAGAAATGCAGGAACTCTCGAGTCAGCTTCAAGAATTGCTTGAAAAAGGCTTTATTCACCCTGGCACCTCTCCATGGGGCGCGCCTGTCCTTTTTATCAAAAAGAATGATGGATCGTTCCGGATGTGCATCGACTATAGGGAGTTGAATAAGCTAACCATCAAGAATCGCTATCCCTTACCGCGTATCGATGATTTGTTTGATCAGTTACAAGGTGTTACGTGTTTCTCGAAGATTGATTTACGCTCAGGCTATCACCAATTGCGCATTCAGGAAGAAGACATTCCGAAGACCGCCTTTCGCACTCGATACAGCCATTACGAGTTTGTCGTGATGCCCTTTGGTCTAACCAACGCACCCGCGGTTTTTATGGATCTGATGAATCGCGTGTGTAAACCCTATCTAGACCGCTTCGTCATCGTGTTTATCGACGATATCTTGATCTATTCCAAGTCAAAAGTCGAACACTCGCATCATCTACATTTGGTTCTTGAACTACTCCAAGGGAATCGACTCTATGCCAAATTCTCCAAGTGCGAATTCTGGCTGGAGGAGGTTCAATTCCTCGGTCACATTGTCAATAGTCAAGGTATTCACGTCGACCCCGCTAAGATCGAAGCGTTAAGAGCTGGGTTGCACCAAGAAATCTGTCTGAAGTCCGTTCTTTTCTCGGACTAGCGGGCTATTATCGCCGATTTATCGAAGGATTCTCGAAAATCACTGTGCCGCTTACCTCCCTCACGCAAAAAGACAAGCCTTTTGTTTGCGAAACCGAACAAGAGCTTACCTCCCTCACGCCCAGCATAATCTTGAAGCTTTTATTCGTGATGCCCAACATGCTTATTTTACCAAGCATACCTTGAAGAAGGAAAGAATTACGAATAATGGCACTCAATTTGTGAATAAATCGAATGGTATATTCCATTATCTAGACGGAATTTGGATTCCTAAGCGCACCAACTTACGACAAATCTTGTTAGACGAAGCCCACAAGTCTCATTATTCCATTCATTCGGGTGCCGACAAGATGTACCACGACCTTCGTCAGCGGTACTGGTGGCCTGGAATGAAGAGGGATATAGCTATTTATGTTTCGAAGTGCCTGACTTGCTCGAAGGTCAAGGCCGAACGACAAAGACCCTCTTGCTTACTCGTTCAACCCGAGATCCCTATGTGGAAATGGAAGAGTATAGCTCTGGACTTCATAACGAAACTCCTGCGCACGCCATCAGGTCACGACAGCATCTGGGTTGTCGTTGACCGTTTGACTAAATCCGCTCATTTTCTGCCGATACGAGAAGACTATAAGGTAGAACGATTAGCACGAATCTACACCGACGAAATCATCTGTCGACATGGGACGCCTCGTGATATCATCTCTGACCGTGATGGTCGGTTTACTTCGCGTCTTTGGGAAATGTTTCAATCTGCTCTCGGTACTACTCTTAATCTAAGTACCATTTTCCATCCCCAAACCGACGGGCAGACTGAAAGAACGATTCGTACCCTTGAAGACATGCTTCGCTCGTGTGTGATAGATTTCGGTGGTAATTGGGACGCGCACTTACCTTTAGTCGAATTCTCATACAATAACAGTTATCATTCGAGTATTCAAATGGCACCTTTTGAGGCATTATATGAAAGAAAATGTCGATCGCCTATTGTATGGCACGAGATCGGAGACGCGCAGATTACCGGTCCTGAGCTATTGCAAGAAACGACTGACAAAATCCTCCAAAGTCGAGACAATCTATTGAAAGCTCTGAGCCGTCAGAATAGTTACGCCAATAGACATCGCAAGCCCCTTGAATTTGACGTTGGCGATCACGTACTCCTAAAGGTTACACCTTGGAAGGGTGTGATCATATTCTGCAAGAAAGGAAAGCTCGCACCTCGATATGTTGGACCCTTAAAGATTCTGGAAATGATCGGCAAGGTAGCCTACATGCTCGAACTACCAGAGGAACTTAGCAATGTCCACCCGACTTTCCACGTTTCGAACCTCAGAAAGTGTTTGGCCAACCAGGAGTTACATGTTCCTCTTGAGGATCTACAAGTGGACGAAACATTACACTTCGTGGAAAAGCCTGTCGAGATCATGGGTCGAGAAACCAAGGTACTTCGACGTCCCCGCATTCCCATTGTGAAGGTTCACTGGGAAGGCAAACGCGGCGCCGAGTTCACCTGGGAACTCGAAAGTGACATGAAGGCGAAGTACCCGCAACTGTTTGTTACGACTACTTCTTAAATTTCGGGATGAAATTTCCTCAACTAGGGGAGGCTGTAACACCCCGTGTAGTCAAAGTACAAGTCAAAGTCAAAGTCAAAGGAAGAAAAGATTGCTAATTGTGATCTGTCACTCCTTGCTTAACTACTGATTTGACCTTCCTGACATACAGTTAATTCTCTTTTTAAATTGAACGTTAGTTGTATTATGTGGAGTATTATTAAGGATCGCAGTTTAATTGATGTATATTATCGCCGGTAATCGCTTTACGACTGTGAATTATAGGAAGTAACAATGCGATAAAGTTAACTTAACGCTAATCTACTTAACGCTAATATCATCGCTAACGCATCACAATATGAATTGTAGTGATTTACAGGTTCTAGATATTGTTTTACGTGTGTGTGCTAATTATGTGTTAAATGTGTGTGCTTATGTTTATGTTTGTGGTGATTAATCGAAAACGCAATCGCAACTATATCGCATCGTAATCTCAATCCCAATACAAAACGCTAAATGGTTGTTTAGGTTTATGACTGTGTGTTAGCTAGATTATTTGTGTAACTATTGGTTAATAATATCGCATCGCTTACTCGCAACCCGCTCGAACGCATCGCAACGCTCAACACGCGAAACGAAACGAAACGTCAAACTTAACTCGTCGGAGCAAATCGATCGGATGACCATCCAATCGGATCGTCATCCGATCCGTGGACTGCGCGCACCTTTCCCTTTTTGAAAACTCTATAAATACCCCACTATCACATCATTTGTGATGTGACAGCTCCCTTGTTCAAACCAGCTCATTCCAGCCTCTTTTCTCTCGATTTCTCCCAAATCTTGTAAGTTTTCAACTCAATCTTTGTACTTCCATGATCTACACACACTGATTCATCTTTCTCGCTTTTGAATCTTCACTTTTAACCGTGAAATCACCGGATTTGAGGGTTCTAGGGTGATGTCATCATGAGGTTCTTATGAACTTCAATGTTTGGCTTCATTCCACCAAGAACAACTTAGATCTGAAGGATTTCCACACGATTATACATGTTTTCAAGAATAAAAAGGATTGAAAGAAGGTTCTTCACTTTCTTTCAACTCTTTTACACTCAATGCACTCAAAACTAACGGAATCGGAGCTCGTTCTGATCTTCTACTCATTCTTAGTGATGTGTCGGTTCAAAGATCTGATTTCCATCAAAGAGACAACGATTTCGGGTTGAACATAAACAACCGTCATGAACAGCTAACTGGTCGGACTAGGGTGATTCCTGTTCGATCGGATAGCATGGGTCGTGGTGGAGTTTCAGTTGTTTAAAACGAGGTTGTGCCATCTCAATCAAACCACAAACTTTCAAAACAATCAAGTTCAAGACAATCGGACAGTCGGAACGGATTGCCGTCCGGTCGGATTTCCATCCGATTGGATTGCCGTCCGATCGGATTTCCATCCGATCGAACGACCATCCGATCTAATTGCACTTAAATTTCAACACTTAACATTTCCAAGTTTTCAAGAGAAATGCCTCGCCAATCGGATCGCCACCCAATCGAACTGCCGTTCGATCGAACGACTTGAAAGGTAGAGATACTTCTCTATTTTCAAATGCTACAACAAAAACTTCAAAAGTCAAGCCATCATACACAAACACATCCATCCCAAACGAATGCCAATCCGAACGAATGGCCATCCGAACGGATGGCCATCCGAACGGATGGCCATCCGAACGGATGACCATCCGAACGGATTGACATCCGATCAAATGGCCAACCAATCGGACCATCCGATCGGATTGCCACTCGTCACTAATTCATTTGCACCGTTTTACGCGTCGTATTTATCGCTTATACTATCGTTCTGTATCTAGGCTGGCTCTCTAACGCTCCCTTCAATCCATACTACCATCACTATGAGTATACTCGAACCCCTTTTTCGCTTAACGCACTTTTGGGTGTTACATGCGTTACTTATATCAAATCATATCGACACACAACGCAAACACTTTTAACGCTAACCGCCATCGCATGTTATACGTGACTCGATGAATGCCTGTTTGTTATGTTAACACATTGATGGTTGTCTACCTGCCTTAGCAGCGATAGTACTATAGTTTGGACTCAGCACCTGTTTACTCAGGGGTTGTTAAGGATATTACTTCACGTGTTTGCAGTGGTGAACACGTGTTGCGCACTCATTTTACTCGCAGTCATTGGTATTGACAGGATCATTGTCGATAACTTACATGCTTCACACTATAGGTACTACATGTTGGTTATGCGTAAATCGCTTTCGCTACTATTATGCTATCAAACTTGTATGCTCACATTTACACTATGTGTATTGACTTTTACTTTAACGTATGTGACAGGTGCTTAAGATGCTAGGATGCTGAGCTATGATGAACCAAGTTAGGGGTCTAGTTACGTCACGCTTAAATCTGAGTCGTCGGAACAGTATTTGTTTTTTAGACAATTATTTGTAATAACTGTTTTTATTTGGATATGTTGCGGTATGGGACATGACGTTTAATTATCTGGTAATGAATACTTGTTATGGATACTCATGGACAATCTGTTTCGCTCAGTGCCATGCCCCGATGTTTCGCCATCGGTTGGGGTGTGATAGAAAACAGAGTTAATACTCGTAAAACGAACTTAAATATCAGTTAGAACATCAATTTAAGTTTTTCGCATTATCGGTAATAGACGATAAACACATTAATTGTTGAGAAAACAGAGTTAATACTCGCAAAACGAACTTAAATATCAATTAGAACATCGATTTAAGCTTTTCGCATTATCTAAAGTGAAGAATGATCACAAATTACGACAAAAATAGACGATAAACACATTGATTATTGAGAAAACTGAGTTAGTAATCGTAAAACGAACTTAAATATAAATTAGAACACCGATTTAACCTTTTAGCTTTATCTGAATTGCAGGATTTGATCATGAAATTAGCAGGATCAGTTGAACGACGACCAAGAGGTAATGCAGCAGCAGGATAGAATTTCACAAGCACCATTGAAGCCATTTCAAATCTAGAGAAATGGAGGTAAGACTTAACTTTTATATGAAAGGAGGTTAACCATTTAACTAAATGATACTTTTATGCAACAAGAAAATGTTCAATTGAATCAGTTACAACAGAAATGAAAAAAGCATATGTGCGAGCGTGCGTGTGTGTGGGTGTGTGTTGGGGTTTTTTTTGGGGGGGGGGGGGTGATGATTATGAATTGAGGTATGGATCATCGCGTTGGGATAAAAGGGATATTAGGGATTTGGCCTAAATTTAGAGAGGAGAGTAGAGTATAGAGAGTGAGTGAATGACATAATAGAGAGTGTGTTTGGGTGGGTGTATATATATACGGTGATGGTCACTAGGGGTGGGACACCTGGATGATGAATAGTTGTTAATAATTTGTAAATATAATTTATATAATATATAATTTATCTACTATATAACCCTAAGGATAAAATGATTTATCTCTCATATTATTTTCTTAAGTGAACATTTTCACTTTTATAGTCTCGTTTAGTGTCAATCGTATTAGATTAACAGGTGTAGGCAGGCGGATTTAATTTTTAAACCTGAACATGACCCATATTTTTATTTGTATCAAAATGTTTAAATCTAACCTTACCATGTAAGGAATTGTGAAACCCGAACAACACTTGTTTAACCTGTTTTTAAAAACAGGTTGACGAGTTGATAGGTTGTAAGTGGGTTAAAAGAAAAAAAAAGTTATATAATCAACCACATAAAGGATAAACCATTAGTGATGATGTCAAAAGATCCAAATTAAATTTAACCAAGGTTCATTATATTAAAACTAGTAGGGTGCCCGCGTGATGTGGCGGGGACGACATTTTCCCTTACCACACTTCGCAATGCTATGAGAGTTTGTGTATGTGATGTGTATATAGTATGTAATGTGTATTTGCTATGAGAGTTTGTGTATGAGATGTGTATTTGTTAGGAGAGTGTATATGTGATGTGTATATGGTATGAGTTTATGTAACTTGAATAATAGAGATGTAGTGGTTTTAGTAGAGAAGAAACGAGATGTGACTATTGTCGGTCCCGAGGATGACACCGATATAGAAATAAGGATCGAAACTAGGAGTTGGTATGTCTTCAACAGGAGATTCAGAGTCACACCTCGTCTTCATTATCTCATCCATATCTATGAAACCATATAAAACTCGTTAGAGTGGGTAAGAGACTGAGGTCTCTAGACCATCCTCCGACTATCAAGTCAATAATTGATTTCACTATTGATATGAACAATAAGAAAATCATGTGTGTTATATTAGGGAAGAAAAAGAAGGGTGAAAGAGAAAGAGAGGAAGAGAGAGAGAAAGAAAGAGTCCCTTACTTTGTAGGTGAAGCCACCTTTATATAGGGAATTTTTAGGGTTTTCTATGGGCTTCTATGTCTTCGTGCTCAAAAGCATTGGGCCAAGACCCAAACTCGGGATACTTCTTTACACACCACATAGACCTTGCGTGTGATGGCATCCATCTCGTCACATACATGCCCCGCCTAGGTTTATAAAGTGATGACTCGTCTTATCCCACACTTTTTTTTGCATATGCTTATATTGTGAAGATATCGAGTTTATCACCCACCCAATATTGCCTTAATAAATATGGTCATGTGATCATTCCTAAACATATATGGCCCCATCTTCCGTGTATCATACTATTATACGTCTAGTATCCATTAATATGCATCATTGTCATATAAGCAAAACATAGTAACACAACATAAGAGTTGCCAACCTACTTTAGTCCTCCCATCATACGATTTTTTTACAACATAAGAATTTGCCTTGAGTATTTAAGTGATAACTAACTATAAGTCATTGCATTGCAAGTTACATGCAAGATCACATGACATTTTGATGTATATCCGTTCTTTGATTAATATGTTAAAATGGATCCTCAAGAAAATTAGCAAGTCCTGCTAAGTAAAAAGGTCTCCTGCAATCATCATGAAATATATAAATCTATTTTGCATGACTAATACAATTACAAAAACTTTACTATTTATAAGAAAAACAAACCATCGATTGGGCATGTTTATCCTCAGTTATCAAAGGATCCTTTCGCAGGGGCGGATGCAGGGTGTTTTAGGGGGTTCCCGGGAACCCCCTCGGTTTGGAAAAAATGGAAAAAATTAGTGGAAACCTTGTATGATTTAGAAAAAAATAGTGAGAATTAGTGAGAATATACCAAAAGGAACCTGGTGGAAAACATTCCTGGATCCGCCACTGTCCTTTCGTAGGTATGTTTCCACCATATGTGTGTTATTTCCTATGGACATTCTCTTCCATGTGAGGCTTTTGCATATCGGTCTTAACATGCTTTATCTTGTGTTGTTTCAACCGATGCACGTCTTATCTCTTACCTGCATAAATTCATACATAAAAAATATTTTGTATTGTTCATGCAAGTTCTTGTCCTAAACAAATGAGCATCACAAAATCTCTATAATATATTTAAGACTTTCAAAATATTTGCAAATGTTTTTATTTTAAAAACTGGTATTTGAAAACATGATTTCTTGATAAATGTAAATTAAAGAAAACATCAAAACACTTCAAGTCATCACACATCAAATTATTGTTTGACTTCAAAAAACATGCGGAATGGTTAATTAAGTTTACAAACAGACACATCCATTTACTCGACCTTCTATCTAACATTAGTGATTGGAAATAGTTACCTTTAGACCAAAACGTAACTTCAAATCACATCCATAGTTCACCCAAAGTGAAGCAAATATGCCCTTCTCATAGTATGTTAACTCTTATTTATAAAGTGAGGAATTTTATTTTATATATATACAAAATCTGTGGAGAGGAATCCATTGATATGAACAAATTACGATTTTACCCCTAGTCAAACTCACAATTTCACTCGGTTCAAAATTATAGTCTTGCAATTGTTTTTCGGTTTTTTTTTTAGCAAACCTATGGTAGTGTTTTGTTTTAATTGGTTGACTCGATATAATTTTTATTCGTTAGCGCTCGCTCATTGGTCATGACAAATTACAGTTTTTGCCCCTAGTTTAAAATTATAGTTTTTTCATCGTTTTTGTTTTTTTTTTTCTAGCAAAACTACAATAGTGTTTTATTTTAATTGGTACATGATCTAGCGCCCTGCGAGGCATATACTAATTGAATATTAAACCAAATATAAAATATCTAAAAATATTAACTAACATACACAATAAAAGTAAGATCCAAAGAGGGTGAGGTAAAAAAAGCATTACCTCTATCCCATGAAATAAAAATGCTACTTTCAATAAGATTCCAACTCAAAACCTTTAATATATATATATATATATATATATATATATATATAGGGAGGGGCTCTTGCGAGAACTCCATTTATTGCGAGAACCGCGACAACCAATGTGAACACAACCTAAAATAGCTAAAAAAACCTAAAAAAAGCTAACCCCCACCGCCCCCCCACCCCAAAAAAAAAAAACCTAAACCCCCCCCCCCCCCCCCCCCAAAAGCTAAATGCTAAAAACTAAAACCCCCAAAAAAACCTAAAAAAAAAAACTAACCACCCCCCAAAAAAAAAGCCTAAACCCCCCACCCCCAAAAACCTAAACCCCCCCCCCCCCCTCCAAAGCTAAAATGCTAAAAACTAAACCCCCCAAAAAACCTAAAAAAGTCTAAAAAAAAAAATTTAATATTTTTTATGCTCAAATCGCTACTTTTAGTGGCCAAAAAAAAAATTTTTTTTTTTTTAAATTTAATTTTTTTTTTTTTTTTTGCTTCGAAAAGTAGCGATTTTTTATATAAAAAAAAAAAATTTGTGTGATTTTTAGCTATTTTTAGGCATTTTTTGTTGTGTTCACATTGGTTCTCGCGGTTCTCGTAATAAGAGGTGGTTCTCGCATGATCTTCTCCCTATATATATATATATATAGGACAAAGATCCGTAAGGAACCACCCCTTATTGCGAGAACCGCGAGAACCAATGTAAACACAACCAAAAATGCCTAAAAATAGCTAAAAAACACACAAAAAAAAATTTAATATTTTTTATGTTAAAATCGCTACTTTTAGTAGCCAAATAAAATTTAACTTTTAGTAGCCAAAAAAAAATTGAAAAACAAATTTTTTTTTTGCTACTAAAAGTAGCGATTTTAACATAAAAATATTTAAAAAAAAATTAGATTTTTTTAATGTTTTTTTTAGATTTTTTTAGGTTTTTTGGGGGTTTAGTTTTTAGCATTTTAGCTTGGGGGGTTTAGGTTTTTGGGGGGTGGGGGAGAGGGGTTTAGGTTTTTGGGGGTGGGGGGGTCAGGGTTTTTTTAGGTTTTTTTGGGGTTTTAGTTTTTAGCATTTAGCTTGGTGGGGGGGTTAGGTTTGGGGGGGTAGGTTTTTTTGGGGGGGGGGGGGGGGGTAGGTTTTTTAGGTTTTTTAGGTTGTGTTCACATTGGTTCTCGCAATAAAGGTGGTTCTCGCATGAACCTTACCCTATATATATATATATATATATATATATATAGGGAGGGGCTCATGCGAGAACCACCCTTATTGTGAGAACCTTAAGAACCAATGTGAACACAACCTAAAATAGCTAAAAAAAACCTAACCCCCACCCCCAAAAAACCTAAACCCCCCCCCCCCACCGCCCACCCCTAAAAAAAAAACCTAACCCCCCCCCCCCCCCCCAAAAAAAAAAAAAAAAAACCTAAACCCCCCCCCCCAAGCTAAATGCTAAAAAAAACAAAAAAAAAACCTAACCCCACCCCCCCCCCCCCCCCCAAAACCTAAACCCCCCTCCCCCACCCCCCAAAAATCTAAACCCCCCCCCCCCCCCCAAGCTAAAATGCTAAAAACTAAACCCCCAAAAAACCTAAAAAAATCTAAAAAAAAATTTTTGAATTTTTTAATATTTTTTATGTTAAAATCGCTACTTTTCGAAGCAAAAAAAAATTTTTTTTTTTTTTTGCTTCGAAAAGTAGCGATTTTTTTTTTTTTTAAATTCAAAAAAAAAAATTTTGTGTGATTTTTAGGCATTTTTGGTGTGTTCACATTGGTTCTCGCGGTTCTCACAATAAGAGGTGGTTCTCGCATGATCTTCTCCCTATATATATATATATATATATATATATATTAATAATAGATTTCATATATTACATTATACATATGAATATATAGTGCCCATAAATGGTGGTTGTCTTTTTATAAGTTATTTTTTTATTTTTTATAATAATATTTTATTGATCAAGTAATTTGATTTTTCTTAATAGGTCGTGTTCTATGTTTGTGTTTTTTATCATTGCAATGTAAATTTTATTGAATACGGCTACTACATTTATTGTGTTGTTGTCGTATCAAACTGAAGAAAACCAATTTTTTTCAACGTTGCGATATAAATTTTATTGAAAATGGATGTTGTGTCGCTCTCGTACCAAACCGAGCCGAAACCGACTGAACAATATATGTATTAGTACGGGTATTTATTTACATTGTTTTCGCTTTTGATAATCTGACACCATATCGCTACCATACCCTATCGAACAACATCGGTGCTTATACACTTACTCATTTTATGGTTTTATGTTTGATAACGGATTTTGTGCGGCTAATATAGTGAACCGAACCGCAACCGACCATAACATCGATATTGGTATCGATATTTATTTTTATTGTTTTTGCTTTCGATAAACTGACCATATCACTACCATAGCCTACCGAACAACATGGGTATTGGTACATATATTTATTTTTATGCTTTCCGATTTCGATAATTATATATTTATATTTTTTTGCGATGATAAACGAGTATTGGTACCAGTGCATGTGTCATACCAGTATTGTAACAAAACGAACCAATACCGATCGAATGCTCGCAATAAAATACCACCGCAATGCACGGGAAAATAATATAGTTATATATTATATTATATTGGTTGTCTTATTATAAGTTATTTTTTTATTTTTTATAATAATATTTTATTGATCATGTAATTTGATTTTTCTTAATAAGTTGAGTTCTATGTTTGTGTTTTTTTACATTGCGATATAAATTTTATTGAATACTCCTACTACGGTATCATGTCGTTGTCGTATCAACCCAAAGAAAACCAATTGTTTTTTTCAACATTGCGATATAAATTTTATTGAAAATGGATGTTGTGTCGCTGTCGTACCAAACTGAGCCGAAACCAATCGAACAATATATGCATTAGTACTTGTATTTATTTATATTGTTTTGTCTTTTGATAAACTAACACCATATCGCTACCGTATAATACCGAACAACATCGGTACTTATACACTTACTCATTGTTATGGTTTTCTCTTTGATAACGGATTTCGTGTCGCTAATATAGTGAACCGAACCGCAACCGACCACAACATCGATATTGGTACCGGTATGTATTTTTATTGTTTTTTACTTTCGATAAACTAACCATGTCACTACCATACCCTACCGAACAAAATGGGTACTGGTACATGTATTTATTTTTATGCGTTCCGGTTTCGATAATTATATATTTATAATTTTTTTTGCGATGATAAACGAGCATTGGTACCGGTGCATGTGTCATACCAGTATTGTAACCAACCAAACCGATACTGATCGAATGCTGACAATAAAAAACCGCTACAATGCGCGGGAAAATAATCTAATTATATTATATATTATATATTAGTAATAGAAAGCTAACGAATAGTGTTTTAATTAGGATAAATTACACTTTTCGTCCTTTATGTTTGTCGGGTTGCAATGGATGACCTTTAACTTCAATAATTACAGTCACAGTCCTTTATTTGGAAAACCCGTTGCATGTTTTGTCCTTTACCCCCTAACCTTGTTAAAATTTTTAGTTAACTATGGCTTGTGCATTGCACATGAGGGCTATTTGGTCATTTTACATGTTAAATAATATATATTATAATATAATAAATAAAATAGAAATACCTTAAAACAATCATCTTCCCCAATTTCATTTTTCATTAACCCTAGTTACAGACTTCCAACCACCACAAGTGGCCTAGTGGTGGAGTGACTTGGGTTCTCCAATGGAGACCCAAGTTCAATTCCCATTAGTGCCACTTTGGTGGCCACCGACACCCCGCTTTAAGCCGGACCGAGGACACCTCGAGGTCTCGGGTTTGAAACATGTTTCTTACCCCTCTTTGATGGCTATGGGTATTTGCCGCCAGGGATCC